>JARQTG010000347.1:359755-522185 GCA_030142615.1 Syrista parreyssii
CGATGTCCTCAGCATCCTCTTGCCTCTCCAGTGTGTCTTCAGAATCCTCTTGCCATCCCTCGTTGTCCTGAGAATCCTCTTGCCTCTCCAGGGTGTCTTCAGAATCCTCTTGCCATCCCTCGTTGTCCTGAGAATCCTCTTGCATCTTCTCAATGTCTTCAGCATCCTCTTGCCTCTCCTGGTTGTGTTCGAAGTCCTCATGTTATTGTTTGAGTTGATCTTTAAGAATGCTGTATATGCTGTGTCTTGAATCTGTATACGCATGAGCAAATACGTTCTCCTAAACTACAAATACTATAAGTATATTGTCAACTATCTGTCACCTACATTGGTTTCTTTCTACTAGATAGTATCTAGGCTAGGTATTTTCTAACTCTGAAATGTGGCCTATGCATGCGGTGGATGCTGCTGGGTTATACGAGAATCCAAGCGGCTGATCCAGAACCGTTAGAACCTCTAACGAACCCCCATTTACATTTGAAAGGCGCGCCAATTACCTTAGCTACATTTTACTTCATCTCAGTTTCCCCAACCACTAAAGTCAATGGTTTCTCCAGTACTTCCGGTTGCGCTCGTATTATATTGCTCTCTCTATCATTATCCTTCCTATGCCTACAATGAAAACACTTACCTATGCACAATTCCATACGGTTACCTATGGTATATAGGATAGAACTAGTAGACTATCCTGCACTACTGCAGGTTCTCTGAATGGGGTTGCGCCATTGATGCAGTAAACGTATAGAAATATTCCAACAGGTCCTCTTTGCTATATAATTATTCATCTGTAAAAAGTTGCTATACCTGAAACATTGCAGCAGATCATGTGATTAAAAGTGTTGAGGTACATCCACATTAATTCATATGCAGTGGAACAAACTCCATGATGACAAGAGATTATATGATATAGCAGTTGCACGAAAATAAAAATAAACCAAATAAAATAATTAAAATTTATCAATGGTTAAGAAAATCAAGGGATACCGATGAATCAAATTAAGAAATACAAAAATGTTCCACTGCTTTCAGTAAACAAGAAAATATCACATGCATTGGTGGCATAGCAGCAACGTGACAAATGAAAATAAAAATGATTTTCGACCCTACAAAGGGAGATCAATTTCCCAGAGAGAATCGAATACCATTTACCCCAACCAGAAGTCCAAGGACCACGGTCAAAGTTCATCAGCAAGGTTCAGTCATGGAGAGAGAATATTGCATGATCATCGAAGACAACAACAGATGATGGATCGATGATCCTACAGATTATGCACTTTCCAAGAGAGACTTTGCTGATAAATCATTGATCATGACCAGTGACTTGAGACTGGGTCTCTTCAGCTCACAATCAGAGCCTCTTCCACGGCGCTCCCGCGATGGTCCCACGGCGACCTACAGAGCGCTTAGGGATTTCAACGCGGAAAACCGAGAATGATTGGAAAAGAGAGATGCCGTGATTAGAGGAAGAAGGAGATGCAAGACCCGGATTTAAGAAAATCGGGGATCTTTCTTTTTCTCCCAGTTCCTCACACTACATCTCCCACAGGAACACGACCGGCAAATCCCAAAACGATCTTCCTAGAGGCATGCATCACACAAAACCGCCCTTAGAATATTGTACGAACAAGATGGGGATGACAAACCATCACGCCAACTCTTGCACAACATTCAGGGGATGATTTCGTGGGGAAGAAAAGTATTAAGCACGCATAGAGGTACAAGAGTTCATCCTAACCGCCTACAGGAAGAACTCAGTACCTGGGACCTGCCTACTTAAAACTAAACATTCATCCCAGAGACTCTAGCCTACCTCCCTAACCGACAGGGGACAGGAACCAAGTGTCCATTTGTGTTCTTCATCCTCAAACTAGAAAGTAAAGCAGCGATTTCACTGAAGTGCAAGTTGCTTCGTATATAGAGTAAGAAAACAGCTAATAATCCCTAAATATTCCAGTTGGGACAATAAAACATTTCCCATTACCCTTAAGGATGCTTCTGGGCATCGATCGAACTTTCTGCAATGCATAACAATGTTGTTATTGTCTGACCTACGAGGTCATCCCATTTATGGGAGTCTTTCTTAAACTATGATGAAAATCAAAAGTGATAAAGCATTATTCTTGAAGACACGTGGACTAAGAATCACAAACGAAACACTTTCATTGCTGACCCCTGTATCTAATCATGGCAATGCACACGTACTCGTCGATTCATAGTCGCGTTTCACCACATTCCACCCGGGTGCAAAGAATCCTACACTAGGGATACGTTCGTTGGAACGCATCCGTCACCCGAGCTTCATCAGCACATTCGTGCCATGCAAACAGAAAAACCCTCGCCACTGCTGGTTTTTAATTAACCGAATGAATAAATAATGATTGATGAAAGAATGATTAATGAACAATTGTGCAAAATGAAGAACTAGTAATTAAAATTCGTGAAATAACAAAAGAGCAACTCGAATATTTAGTAATTTTTTAAATAGATATTGAAATTAAGTATAATATAACAAAAATAACCGACGACACAGCAGTTTTGAGGAATTAAAATTTGGCCATTGGTGCAGTGTGGTCAACCCTTCCTATGGCACCTGGGCTCTGGAAGAGTTGACCTTATTGGCCTGAATTACTTACATTGTGAAAGCTGGAAGTGTAAAGGCATAATTAGACATCCTGGTTTAAACAAACTAAATTTAAGCAAAAATTATTTAACGGATTAAGGACTCGAACTAATTTAATTATAACATTTCAAAATGAATATAAATTGAATGTTAATATGAAAAAAAATGAATATAAATTGAATGTTAATATGAAAAAAATGAATAGAAATTGAAAGAACAGTAATTGAAACAAAACCTGAAAACCCTGTGTCTTTACCCTCATCCAGTTGGATGTACTACATCTTTCAATGCATTCAACTTTCCATCTGGACTTTGGTAAAGTACACTCGCGCATGACTCTTCTCGTTCACAATAATGATGGACGCACGACGTGATGGACGGACGGAATTGATGCACGGAAATCGATAATCGAACAGAGAGTTTCCTCGCGGAGTAATTAGACGCGATAAACAAGAAGAGACTATTCCTATAGCTAATAATACAAATGCAACAACATGAACAAGAGTCACTCCCGATTAGACGCAAAGAACGTCTAGTCGCGGCCGCTATGCACTTTCCAAGGTTGTAAATTACAAGTGACTTCCGTGTCGCTTCGGACCTTTTGCCCTACGACATGGTTGGAAGCCAGAGGGACTCGAAGACCTACTCACCGCTCGCGGATTCCCGTCGACGGGCCGATGGCTGCTCACCTGCAAAATCCCGCTCCACCTGGACTGCTGTTCAGCTCCTGATCTGCAAAGGCACCTCGCTTCCTGCTACTGCACTGCCATGTTCCAATCCTTCTTCCTAATTAGTGAAAAAAAAGGAAGTGATATTTATTTGAATATAAATAAGCAATGAAACATTTACACAAGTGATTCAAAGATACTTACGATTAAAGACACTAGGAACAGTGACGACAAGAGACAGTCGACCACTAATCCAACACTGAAATCCAACACTGAAATCCAACACTGAAATCCAACACTGATATCCAAAGCCTTGATTCCTCTTCTAATCCTCGCAGAAAGTGATCTTCTCTGTGTAAAAACAGCCTTACTTTAATTCAATGTGAATAGATATTAAAAGAAAAAATACTTGAATTTAATATGCATATGAACAAATTAAAATAAATATACACATTGCGACAATTAGAACGTCGATATTCCTATATTAGGTATATCAATTCACTTCATTCCTCTCTCAGATCGAAAAATTGTTTAAATTATACTGCATATATAATTTATATGGGTGATTTTCCAAAAAAACTAATGCTCTTAGCCAATGCAGTAAAGAACAAAGCTTTTCTATTCTTATACGCAACGTTATATTTCCGCAGTTTTTACTGTCTGCTTAGAAAATATAGAAAAATTAAGTATATATCTGTTTAAAATAACTCTACCTGTCAATTAATTTTATTGAGAGCACTAAATTCACTAATAAAGAAGATAAAAAGGAAGAAAATTATCGTATCGTTCGTCTCGTCATTGTTACGTAACTGTTACGCAATATGTAATGGCCGTTAATCTGTCCCGAGTATAACGAATAATTTTCCCATTAAAATAGATTTTACAATAACCACCCATGAAAATAAGGAAACATGAGAAAATCACTCAAAATGCAAGAAAAAGCAACAAAATTAGCATTATATGAAATCTCAAATGATAATATTTAAGATCTGAAAGATTTTCAAAGTACTGACGCGATAAAAGACAATGGCGGTTATAGCGTCCTTTTCTCCTATTCCCGCCATAGATGACAAAGAAAATAAAATGAAGTAAACTTACTTAGTTTTTGATAAAAACCAGCGCCAACGATGCAATTCACACATAAATACTAAAATCGATGTTTAAATAACATTAGACAATCACCAGTGCCTGTTAGTATACTTTTTAAAGGAAAACGAGCAAGTCTATAATCGCGATGTAGATACTAAGTAACATCCATTGTTATAAAATCACAAATATTTCGATTCATATTTACCACTCAATACTAGCATTGCTTTAAACGTTTACTGGCATCGCGGAGAATAATTAGAACACGAATTTACACTATATTTGCACAAATTAATACCAAATTCTATAAATTGATCGCGAAGATTTACAAAGACAATGTTCGTTACTCGCGTTCGAACGCCAATGGATTCTCGATCTTCTCCCATGCGCATCCTCTACTGCGCATGTTCTAGAAGCTTCGATGTCAGCAACGGTTAAAATTTAAAAAATTAATGCAGCCGCGTTTACATGTACTCAATTTTTTAACATTGTATTACCAACTTATACAAAATGAAAGCATCTCGATTAAAAAGTAAAGAAAAAATGTATGCTTTATTAGAAGATTAAAGAATGCGATTTATGTTTTATACTTTACTAGATTAAATTATTAAAATTATTACTGCCCTTACACATTTTCTCTATTAATATATCTAATAAAGGCATAATGATAATCGTCTTAAAATATCTGACTGAAACATTCAAGATATCCATTAAATGTCCTCAAATGTCTTACAGACGTACAGTAGATATCCACGAAATATACAAATGTTCTCATTTCCGATGTTCATCCAACATCTGTAAGGGATATGCATAGGATGTCCCAGGACTTCCTGCAGACATATTATCGACATCCTATGCATGTTACATCCATGCATAATCATATTCTCCAATTTTAAAGGAAAATGTACCGTCTATATGTATTTCAGAATTAGACAATGCTTTTTCTTAAAGACAGCCAATCGTGAGCTGGCTCCAAGAGAAAGTCCTCCGAACAACCAATGGAATAGCCGCCTTATAATTGTAGCGTGCTATGTTAAAGCACGATTTAAAAATAAAGTCCATGCTTCAATTTTTCACATTAATATATAATAGTTCTGAAATATCTGATATGCGTAATTAATAAATCCCTAAAAAGAAAATTGTAACATTATCTACTTGAAAATGTTACTTCGACTTATCTAACTGATTTCAATGGCAAAGTTAAAATCAACTGAAATGCTTGAATTTTTACCATGCCAAAGATAAGAAATATTAATGATCCCTAAAGAACCCATAAAGTTTTTATAGTCGGTCATTCATATAATTTTCTCGACTTTGAAATTTTAGGTTTTAATTTACGATGGTACGAGTAACCGTTGCTAACAGGTATACAAGTCAATAATCGTCATGGGTAGAGATAATAGTGTTTTGGTGTGGACGGTAATTTGACTTCCTAAACCTTAGAATGCCATATTGGGGTCCAGCAGACCCTATTCGTATCTTGTATTTTCTGCATCTTTTCAAATGGACTTCTCTTTCAAAGTCAACCACATGAAAATAATGGCTTGTATTCATACTCTGAGCTCTCCATGCATGACGCCTGGGCCCGTATTCTCGAATCTACCCTAATGATTTTCGCATGCGACTTTCCATTTGAAAAGCATTGGCTGGTCGTATGCGAGATTCATCAGATACGTTCGAGAATTGGGGCTGTGATCTTAAAACAAGAGACATGAATCATTAACACATAATAGAGGACGAGTAAGATCGTATTTAAGACGCAACGCTGATCATGAATAACGGCCAATGTCTTAAAACTGTAGATACATTGTAAGATCTTATTCCTCATAGTTTGTCATTTCGATCCATATATAATTATATGAAAAGAGATTCACAATTGGTTAAATTACAGCCAATGAATGACGTGGGGTCCGTTGGACCCCCCAATAACATTGCTGGGAGCAGAGCATTCAGTAACTTTGTTTCAAATAAATGAAATACATAATTTTTCAATAATTTTATTAAAGAAGAGCTAGAAATATATAAATAATCATACGGTTTTGCTTAAAGTTAATATCGAGACGCCAAAGTTATTATCAAAGTCATAGGGACTTTTAGTTTCGCCATTAACTTTGAATTACTCCGCCCGCGACGACATTGTAAACTCGCCATAGACTTGCGTCATTATAGAACATGACATCGTTTTGATATCTCATTATAACTTGTGACAAAATTTTAAAAATGTAATAAATCTGTATTACTGGTTCTCTCGGAAATTTAAATCTAGAATGTTATTTCAATTGCAACATGTGTGAATAAAAGAAATATTTTAAATAAAATGTAATACAAAGTATGTAACGGTTGGCGGGATGATTAGAGCGGGGGTGGGGTGATCTAGGTGGCAGTGGCAGCGACGATCAAGACGCAAGTTTCATCTTCCTGAAGTGGTCCCATGTATCGTGAGAAATTTACGTTAATTTATAGGAGAACAACTGAAATTTAGCTTTAAATCATTTAATATACAATGAGGAAGCTGTGCAAGCAATTGTAGCATTAGGATATAAATACTTGTTGAGATTTTTAGATATTCGCAACCGCGTCTTAATGGCGGCGAATTATTTCAGTAATGATTATGTGAGATTTATGATTCGGTTTTGTTTTCTCAGGAGGTGAAGCTGCGGCGGCTAGTATGGGTAATTGGCAAGGATTTTAACTTTTATTGTTGTACAGCGCATTATTCATGTGGTAGCTACGGTCATTTTTACAGGAGAATGGTAAGTTCTCAATTTTTTTTTTCCATTGTTGCAAAATGGCTAACGGACGCCGACTTCTGCCATTTTGTCTGTTGGACTTCAGCATTACCTTTTTATGTAATTATCTCTCGTTTTCAAAATTTTCCTTGATTTTTCAATAAATTTAAGAGTCTCTGTACTTATATATTATGTGTGGTTTTTCGTAATTCTGCAGAATATAATAGAATCTTTTAATTATAAATTTTTTAATACATATATATTTTATTATTTTCATACAGAACTTATCTCCTGGTGAGGATGAATATTGTATGATCTTGAGTTACATTATGTTTGCTTCGAATAAGTTGTTAAATTAATATTGAGGACTACGGTTCAAGTTAGATATACTTTCCCATAAAATTGTGAATGTATGTGACAAAGTGTGACATTGTTGATGAAAAATGTATATAACTTGTATGTTTTTCATTCCTTTCTTATAGATAAAATCATTGCTCTACTTATATTTATGCTACGTGAGGCTTTCTTCGGAGAGATCACAAAAAACATACAATGAATTTATTCTATTTTATGTAAAATGCAAGGTAAATATATTTGGACATCTGTATTTATTACTTAAATTAATTGAGCTTCATATCTTTAACTGTATTTCAAAGTGTTATTTTTGTTCCTTTACTCAATCCATACAATTACATAAATAATTTTATAACTTTTTCATCTTAGGTGTCATAAACTATGAAACAGTGGACATTGTAATGATGGTACGATGACAAGTGAGCAGAGGAACATTAAGACAACTTAAGAAATATGTATCCAGTTTTCAAACAAGTTGTCTCCCAACTGACTATTATCAACTTTATCCAAAAATAAGGAAAGAGACAAGTAGGAAACAATGCAGATCAACTTGTCCTTAATCCAGATAATACGGAATTTTGCAAGTGAGCGGAAATCGGTCCATGTAAGGGACTCCGCAAGAGGTGAGTATGTCTTTGTCCCTCTGACTTCCAACCATGTCGTAGGGCAAAAGGTCCGAAGCGACACGGAATTCAGTTGTAATTTACAACCTTGGAAAGTGCATAGCGGCCGCGACTAGACGTTCTTTGCGTCTAATCGGGAGTGACTCTTGTTCATGTTGTTGCATTTGTATTATTAGCTATAGGAATAGTCTCTTCTTGTTCATTGCGTCCAATTACTCCGCGAGGAAACTCTTTGATCGATTATCGATTTCCGTGCATCAATTCCGACCGTCCATCACGTCGTGCGTCCATCATTATTGTGAACGAGAAGAGACATGCGCGAGTGTACTTTACCAAAGTCCAGATGGAAAGTTGAATGCATTGAAAAATGTAGTACATCCAACTGGATGAGGGTAAAGACACAAGATTTTCAGATTTGTTTGAATTATTGCTTTTTTAATCTTTCAAATTAAATTTTCTTATATTACCATTGATTGTTCTTGAACCTTCCTAAGTCGCTGATTCAAAAGTTGTTTAAATACATAACATATTGATTATAAAGAAAGATTGTGTTCATATAACTATATATTATATCTATTATATTTTATTGCTTAATATTTTTAGCATAAAGTTTTCCGTTTGAATAATATTTATTAGTCATATTTAAATAAATAAATATTATATCACTATATAATGAATAAAGCTATGAGTAAAAAATTACTTGGGTGACTTAGGAGGGTTAAATTGAAATGACTACAGTTAAATTGATTTGAGTCCTTAGCCCATTAAATACATTTTGTTTAAATTTAACTTGTTTAAAGCATGATGTCTAATTACTTAGACTTTTAGCTTTCACAAAATGAATAATTCCAGCCAATTAAATCAACCTTTCCAGAGCCCGGGTGCTATAGGAAGGGTTGGTTATACTGCATTAATGACTAACTTTTCTGTTGTATTGTCGGTTACTTTTTCCTATTATGCTCTGTTTCAATGATTACTAAATCCTAGAGCTGCTTTTCTTTTGTTTATTTACGAACATTAATTACTGGTTCATTTTTTAAAAATTGTTCATTCTCTCAAATATCTATTCATTTAACTAATTGAAAACTGGTAGTTGTGAGGGTTCTTCTGTTGCATGGCTCGGATGTGATGATGAAGCTCGGGTAACGGTTGCGTTCCAGCAAGCGTGTCCCTAGTGTAAAATTCTTTGCATCCGAGTTGAATTTAAAACGCAACTATACATCGACGAGTACGTGTGCATTGCCATGATTAGATACAGGGATCAGTAATGGGAGCGTATGCTCATCTGACCACAGCATCTCTTTTTTTTCTCTTCATTTTTTCTCTCGGTTCTTCGCTTGAACTCACTAAACGGTCTGTAACTCGTATTCGGAGCGCCTCGGAAGAGGCTGCTGTTAATCGAAGAGACTCGGTTTTAAGTCATGGACCAAGATCAATGATTTCTCACCAAGTTCTCATGGGAAATGTATACTTTGCAGGATCATCGATCCATCATCTGCTACTGTGTTTAATGATCATGCAATATTCTCTCTCCATGATTGAACCTTGCTGATGAACTTTGACCGTGGTCCTTGGACTTCTGGTTGAGGTAAATGGTATTCGATTCTCTCTGGGATTTTGATTTTCCCTTGGAGTATCGAAAATCATTGTTATTTTGTCACGTAGCCGCTATGCCTTCAATGTATGTGATATTTTCTTGTTTACCGACAAGCAGTGGAACATTTATGAATTTTTTAATTTGTTTTATCATTATTCTTTAATTTTGTGATATATTTGTAAATTTAAATTTTTAATGGGTTATTTTTATATCTTGTTTAAAAGTTGTATCATTACCTCCTGTCACTGTATAGTTGTTTTCTGTTACATCATTAATTATTTTGCTTTAATCATTTTATTCTAAATTCTTGATATTTATTGATTTATTATTTATATTCATATGCAATGCTGTTTTCTTTAATCACACTGTTATTGCTTCCACTGCATGTCGGTTGATGTAAATGTATTTCAAAACTGTTATTCATATATTCTGTTGCAATGTTTCTGTCGTTATAATTTCTTTCTGATATGTATATTCTTTATTATCTTAACAGCATTACTTTATTTAAACTGTACGGAGCACAGAAGCCCATCAATTAATTCTTATATAATATACGTAACCATATCAAATTGGGAAAATGCCAGGCAGTGAAAAAATAATAAAATAAATAGCTGAGATAGCACGAAAATATCCGGAAGTACTAGAGGAACCATAGGTGGTTCTTGTTGGTACTACGTTTCTAAAACACCCGTACACAAGCGGCCATGCTCTCAGCATTACCTTCTTTCTGTATTTACATTCGCCACGAATTTATACACGCTCTCTCGACATGCACACATGCACCTGTCCACTTTCGTTGGTTATTGTTAGCGACGCTCGCTTTAACCCCTACACACTCTTGTAGTACGAAATAATTGCGTGACCAGGGTACGTTTACCTGGTGCATAGAACTCGCTCGAAACTCAAGTCAGTTCTGTACAATATGTATATGCATGCATGCATGCACCTAGTTCGTCAAGAGGGTCACGTGGGAACCGTATGCATTTCTTTGAAGTTTCGCACCGGATGCAGCCTGACTTGCATAACAACGTCCTTAAATTAATCTTTAGTCCTAGTGGAATAGTTGCCTGACAGTCCAAATATCAACTAGTTAATCGAGCATTATTTATAACGAGCTGTTATACTTTTGTAAGAATCGTAGAAGTTGTAGATACAGAAACTTAGTATAGGGAGCTGAAATCTATGGGAGGTTTTTATAGACAGTGATGTAAATGGGATCGAGGGATTGCTGCGTGGAAATTTATTGATTGAATTATTTATTATTTCTGCGTTACACTCCAATACTTAAAATCTCGTCTATCCAGTCACGAATATATGCAATTTTTGTGTAGACGCCGTAGTACGTGGGAGTGCCACAACCTTGACCCCAGGATATTAGTCCCACTGCTTCCCCATTGACGACTAATGGACCGCCCCCGTCGCCCTGCGTGAAATTAATCGTGGTGTAGGTTTTAATTAGTGATGCTAATAATACAGTACTTACTGCACAGCCGTCAGTGCCGCCTTCGTAATGACCAGCACAAATCATTCTGTCCGTTACTTCACGTATGAATCTGTAGATGTAGCGACACTCGTCCCAATCCTGAACTGGCACAATGCCATACAAAAGACTGGGCACGGACGAACCATATAACTAAAGTAAACAATTGATTAATGTTGTACTTTGTTCGAAGTAACAACACCTTTTCTGTAAATCATTACCACTCTGGACCCCCATCCGGCAATTACACCCAAGCTCCCATTACGAACTTCCTGTCCACTGTCAATTAATTTCAAAGGCTGCACACCTATGCCAAATTCTATGGGGTGAAGTAACTAGAAAATCAGACTGTTAGTTCAAACTGTACAAACGCCACTGTCGATGATCATTCTCACTTCCGCCAGAGCCACATCGAAGTCAAAGGTCCTCAGTTCGAATCTTGGATGAATGTAGATATTTTTAACCTCGTGTATCGCACCACCTTCTAATCTATAGCTACTGCCTACTCTAACGGTGTAATCTTCTGGTTCCCTGAAGAGTAAAGTATTGTTTAGTCTCTTTTGTGTCATTATTAATATCTCTCATCTTTGATTCTTATGTACCAGCGAAGACATTGGGCTGCTGTGAGAATCCATCTTTCACGCAATATTAACCCACCACAGTTGTGATTCCCGTTCAGGTAGAACAGTACCTGCACATTTAATTGGTCGTTTGATAACACATCAAGATATTACAGATAAAAGTTTTACAGAATCGTTACATACCATGTATGGTAATTGGTCAATGGTGGTGTCTGTCCCCTCAGTAATTCGGGATAGTGACTCCGCTGAAACGAATTTACAAAGTATGATTCACGAATACATTACATTGGTCAAGTTGTCATTTGAATTGTAGAGAACGTGCTTTTTACCATAGTGCGCAGTTGATATTATTGCAAGAAACACTAAGTACCACATGTTTTGCTATTCTCCGGAGCCAAACTAGAAGAACTACGCTGCTGGTTATCAAACTATTATCTAAGAAATTCCACCTAGGCAGATTATCGTGATACATTATCCCTCATTACAGATAAAGTAGATTTGTATAAGACCGAGTTTTAAAGAAACTGATGGATCATGTTGTTCGATTGAATTTCCAGACTGTGCCGCGTCTTTAATTTAACGAAAGAAATGATTGCGAGCGATAATAATGTGAGGGAAGGAGAGGGAGGGTGTAAACGCTTCTGTGAATAAGGGTAGATGATGGTAACCGCGAGAAATTATGGGTGCGCCGCTGTAAATGTAATATTCGAGCAGTTTAGCCAACCTCACTCGTTTGTTTAGCGTTTCAATGTGAGTTAGGGCCAGCAATTTAGCTATTTTTGTTGAGCTGAAGCCCCGGGGAATGCTTTGAACTTTGGCGTGTCAGTAATTCTCGCACTGTAGCAAGGGAAAGCCGACACGGCAGCCAGAGAATAAATAGTCCATCGACTACCAGATAAATTCGGGCGAAACGACGTAAACCTGTGTGGTTAAATTGTCAAATTGTCAAATTATTTAAAAGAAATGCAGAGTCTCCCGAGAACACTGGGACGTTGTAGGCTTGCGCAAGAATCTTGGGGGGTCGTCTCAGTGAATTTTGCCATGGTGGGAAAATGTTGGTTACGTTCTGCAAGGTCAAAACATTTGCGCGAACTGTGCGACGTATGAATTCACACTTTTAGCGCGTTATACACGCGTTTCCACGGGGTGATATTAATTTTCGTCGAGCGCAAAGCGCCATCTCGCTTCTCTTTGCGTTTCGCTTTAACGTTATCCTGTGTCGCTTACTCGTTACCAGAACATTTTTAATTTTAATTTTCAACGCGCGCCTCTTTCTCCTTCAGTCCTCATGGTTCGCGCTGCAATCAGCGCGCCATACCGAATTGCACGCAGAGTACCAACATTTTCTCCACCTACCATTTACCCATTCCGTCAGTAGGTTGGTACCCACTGGCAGCAGGGCCCATAGTAGTGGAAACGAGAAATGAATTTTTAGCAAGCCTTTGGTACAGTAACGCTGTTCTTTTTTCTCCTCTAGTCGTTTATATTTCTCGTAAAGTAAAATGTCGAAGACCTCGCGACGGGAATCTCGAAGCGCTAATTTATCAGAGGTAACAACCTCGCCTAATGAAATTATGAGGAAAGTTACTAGCACCGCTATTACCAGTATTACTTTGACACAATTGACGTGCTTGGAATTTGTATCGCTCGAAACTTGGAGTTTCCGCTGTATCCATATTATCCATTTTGTCACCACTTCCAAAATAGAGGTACCAGGGGCCATTTTGTATCCAAATTCGACGCTTTGCTGGCGAAATATGTGTCTGTTGGCTTTTCTTATCTCGTCCCGTTGCCACCTTCGTGTGCAGGGTCAAAGGGAAATTGCTGAAGCACAGGAGGCAGAATGCAGGTTGCATAAGAGGACCTATGCGCCATGAAGTCTCGCAGTCTTGCCATGTAATTGTCATGGCAGGTCGAGCCAGTTGCGCGTGCGGATAATTACGCTGGAGAATTTCATCAAGTGCAGCCCAAGTAGCCCTTGATACTTGCCAGGGTCCCGTAAAGCCCGGCTTACGAGTGCGGTTTCGGCTGTTGCAGTTGGCCAACTACTTTCGTTATTGCCAGTCCCCACACTACTAATATCCGCGAGGGTCCTCTACAGTTGCGGACTGTTTTAATTAATCTACATCGAATTACGAGGCTCTGCGCCGGCATTCCGCAAGCGTAGCGTCGAAGGCACGGCATGCCCTTTACTTTCCTGGCAACTGCCCTAGACAGCAGCATCCTGCAGGAATTTCTGCGATCACAGTAACGTAAGAGCATTAGGGATGCTCGAGGGAAAATTTGAGAAAGTCTGGCAGACATACAGATGCACAGACCCACAGAAGACTGCATGCAAAGTATAAATGTAAATATGAATATCGAAGGGTGCTGGAAGAACTTTAACCTGAAATGGAAATGGCACGACAGTTGGTAATAAGCCGGAAGAGGAGTGGTATCACTGTCACTGGAATCCAGGATCGAATTTCTGTCCCGGTGATCATTCACCGTCGTGTAATGCGTGGCATGGGAGCCGAACTAGTGGCTCAGAGTCGTAGACTAATGTACCCTTAATTTGGGAATAATTAGCGACAGTCAACCCTTCCTGTGCTACACTTTCACCTGGACCGACGCTTTGGACCACAGCCACTACGCCCCTTTAATTTGGTCCAATTTGCACGAAACAAGAGGCGAGTCTTGCCGCACGTCAATTAAAAGTTAACTGGTCGTTAGAAGAACGGCAATGGACATGCTGATGCGCTCATGTTGAAAATAAGACATTTGCAAGGTGGTACGACTGCAAAGAGACAAAGCTAATAACAGCGCATAATTCACAAGGTGCGAAGGCTCCTGCTGACTTCCTTCGCCGCAAGATAAAGCTGCATTTACATTCTTGTGTTTCGCGCAGAATCATTGCATAACGAGTAGCTACGTCCCAGATTGGATTGCGTGATGCTTAAGTAAATGAAAATAATCCAATAACTGTAGTGGTTCTTATTCCACAGGTCGGGTATAACAAAAGTTCCTTAAGATAGTAAGAAACGTAACGGTGCCAATTAATATCTCTTATCGAGGTCTCGAGATGCAATCGCGTGAACTGCACGGAACTGAGCAAAGAAAGACTTCAGAAGGACGCGAAGAGGCTTCGAAAATTATACAATTAGAAAGTGCGTATGATCAAAGCTCAGCATTTCCTAGGTAACGAGTTTCTCCACGCGATAACAGAGTCTCATTATTAATTAAGAAATTCGGAACGGTGGGTGAATTTTCAGTGCGGTTTTTTCCTAGCGTCGAGAAAGTTTAAGTAAAGCGAAGAAGAGCACTGTTACTTCTTGAAACAGTGGCTTGCAGTATTTGCCGCGAAGAGTAAGGATGGAAGTGTGACCACTTTGCTGAAATTAGCTTCACTTAAATTCTCTTCAGCACACCGAGCGGGAGACCGTCCTGTACGAGAGCTTGCAGCTCAAATAAAAGCCCGACGACACGCGAGCTTAAGTTCTATACGTAGCCACTTACTTATAAACCACTAATGAGGTGGCACTGTGGTCGCTAATTACTGAAAGAAGTTTGAAAAAAGGAAGAAATAGAGAGTGCAGACTCCTCCTCTTATCGTACGTAGAACGGAGGTTTGACTGTATCCACGGTCTACGGAGCTCTGTAGTAGAAGCTCTGTAGAAGTGGGCAGGGAGGAACTAAAGGCTGGAGAATCGATTTCTCTTTGAAAGAGCCTATACCTCGGTAGCAGTTTATGGCGGACATTTTCTTATCACTTGGAAAGGCTCTCGCGTAGCTGCCGCCTAGAAAAAGATAATCGTACCTATGCGGAAAATGTCCCTTGACCACTCGCACGGGCTACAGGTAGCCTAGCACGTTCGCCATTTTACTGCCGGCTATTATTGGACAATTCCCTGATACTCTTGGTTATTCTCCACTAGGGCTTTACCAGTATACCCCTAGGACAATGATACTTTGAACAAAATTGGACGCATCCTGCTGTTACGTTTTTGGCTAGAAATGGAGGAAAAAAGAAATCTTATCAGTGTAATATCACCATGAGCCTACGTCAGAGCTCGTTACCATGCGCGTATCAATATGGACACCAGATACATTGATAAAATCTTTGCACAGGAGACTTTCGCTTCAGCATTACGTGCCGTAGTGTCGGCTGCATTTGGTTCTCTGCGTCTTTTTCAATAAAATATTTTTCTAGATTCGATAATTTGTAATTCTTTTTACTGTGCACTTACTAGATTCAAGTAACAACGGTCTGCTGCACTAGGAAAAATAGAGACGTCGTTAGTAAAATTCTCGACGTGCAGAATTCCAGTTGCGACTCAGTGACCCAACATTTCCAACGTTTGGGGATTCCTTGTCGAAATTTAAAAGAAGCAGAATAAATTCGTGGCTTCTCGCGTGGCATCGCGGCGCTTTTCAAAGCGGCAAGCTCGTAGCAAGTGGAAGGGGATAAAGCTCGGAAAAGGGTGGGAAAATGTAAAGAAAGAGAGAGTCGCGGGGGAGAAAGTCGTCGAGTTTATGAGAGTGTGGGGGAGCGTCGAGTGCCTCGACGGAGAGCGTGACGGTTGACGTAACGACTACATTCACGTCAAGCCGACGTGGCCCGAAGGGCCAAGTCGTCGTCTACACGCCATAGCGGATTGAACAAATAAACGAAGTGGCACGTTAACGCTAAAATTGTCAGGCCTGATTTTCAAAATTCATTTCTCACTCAATTATGAACCTCGTCTGCCGCATAAAATATACACTGGAACAACAATTTAAATACAAAATAATTGATACCTTTGACGCCATGTTGAACTTGGCCAAGTGTGCAAGTAGACTCCAACCGTTTATCTTCCTATGCCATATAAAATACCGCAAGACAAGGGGTGGCGTACCTTTTCACTCACAGCTTTTCAATGGCATCCCTTCTGAATCCTGGATTTTCCCTGGACTCATGACACCCACCGCAGTACAGGCATAATGCTACAGGTAATTACGTTATTAGACTCCAGGTCCTTCGCACTGCTGACAGTACTATCAGTCCGGACCAACTGGCAGCTTTAAATAATTATTCATTTTCAGTCTACGAACTCTTCCCTAGCAATGCCTTCTGCCAATCGCAGCAGCTTCCAACGCATGTCTACTTCTTAGTGTCTAAAGAGACGCCGTGCAGGCAGGATTACGGTTACTCGAGTACATTTGTACAGTGAAAGGGATAGGTGTGGTCAGAACCGTGAGAGCTTCCACTAGAGCTTTCTCCGGGGGTGGGTTCCAACTTCAAAATTCCTAGGGAGTATTCGGAGGCAGTTGGATTCCACGAAAGCAATAATTGGTTCGTCCACTCAGGGACGAGCGAGGCTCGTCCACTCAGTCCGATGAATGTATTTGTTGAGATTACGCGAAATGGTTGTAAATGCCAGGCGTTTAGAGGTCTCCGCTCTCTCTCTCTTTCTATCTCTGGGTCTCTCGAACGCCCCCAGTCAGGCTCTCGCTAGAGAGAGGGCACTATCTCGTAACTGCAGTTACGACTGCACAAAGGTTAATGCATGCCATTGTTGCTGCCAGTCCGGCAGAACTACTGCGCTTTGGTGGCCAGACAGGCGGCGAGTGCATTCTCGCGAGTGACATCACATACTCGTTATTCCCCGGCAATTCACCAATACGCGATACATACACTGACAGGTCTGCCAATTCTGGATGAATGGCTGTCATTTCTCATGAAAGTATATTACCGTGGTTTTCGATGGAGGAGGATTTTTAATATCTCAAATTTGGTCTTTACGTTCTAGAAATGGTGCGGGTGTCTCGTTTGTAAAAAGGAGAAAGGTCATGAGATGCAAGAGGCGCTACTGGGTGATGTAGCTTTGGCAATCGGTAACGAGTGGAGGATTGTCCTTGGATGGGGAACGAAGCGTAAGATCCTGGATGGATAGAATCGGCAAATAGGGGCGAGCTTTGACGGAATTTTTGCTGAGAATAAGGAGAGAGAGAAAAAAATGGAGAATGAAATCGCGAGAAGGGGAATCGTTTATCGGTAATTGCATCTCACGCTTCCGCGAATATCCTTGGGAGACCTAGCTGCCTCGGAGCTGATATATATTCGAGGTAAAATGTAAAGGTTAAGAGATAAAAGGGATGACTGGTGCGATGCTTCCGTACGAAGATGAAAAAAAAAAATGTTCTGATAAAATCTACCCTCGGTAACTACCCTCGTTTACACGATCGGAATCCTTCCATAAAGTCGCACCTCTTAGCTGAATCAATGGAACAGTACGTGGATTCCCTTAAACTGATTTAATCCGAATTAACACGTTAATTAGCACTGTCTCTCCCCTTGTAATACCGGTTTACGAGGTCCTCAAGAATATCACTCCCATTGTAGGGAATCAATGATTTCAGTAGGCAATCTCCCAGTTAGTTTTATGCCAATTTCAAGATTTGCTACGTTTCCCTATTCTCTGTACTTTATCTCGAATGATGTTTGCGCAATATAGACATATACGTGGATATTCCACAAGTGGATACAGATATGTATATTGGAAAGTACAAATTACAGTAACGACCCCTGTGGAAGGGTCGTGAATAAATTAACCGAGAGTCTGGCTACTTAACTCCACAGCTTTCCAAAGTGTTTCAAGGAAAACTGACTGACCTGGGAGTTTAGGAAGTTGGCAGTGTCCACAAGGAGTCTACCCGAAGGGTTTTACTAGGCTTGTCACAGGGTGAGGTTACGCGGAAGGGTCACTTAAAGTACTGTAGAAGCTTGAAGGGAAATTAAGTGCGACCTCTTATGTCAGGAGGGTAGTTGCGAGTAGGTATAGCTGGATAGTGTGTAGGCAGAGGAGCGTGTGGACGGGAGAGAGAGAGAGAAAGAGCAGGACGTAGTTTGAATAGAAGGGCTCCGAGTAAGGGAGAGTAATCCACGAAACCCTGCCACGTAGGTAAGCACATTATGCTAACCCTGTGGAGAGGGCGCAAGGGGTTGGTACTGAAGCGGAGCTCAGGGGGTGGTAGATGCATTAGTGGTCGCGAAGGGTGCTCAAGTGGAGAACGAGACGCGGAAAAGTACATTGGGCCGTTTGTCAAGATTGCGGAATAAGTTACGCAGCAGGATATTCTCAGGGAGAGAGGGTGGTTAGCAGTAATGCATTCACACTGGGGGTTGCAAATGATAATCCAAAAAAATATTTCCTTCATTATTAACGTCCAGCTCTTGCACGCATGCCGAACAGCGTCTGCCGATATCTTTTGCATCCGTAACTTCCTCTGCTCGCTCCATTTTCACGGATTTCGAAATGTTCTGAAAGTAGTGAAGAGTATCAGGACGCGCCCTGGAATCTCTTAGGGGAGGATTCGCACGAGATAGGTTGAATAAATCAGACAACCGACCCAAGACGAAGTTTCGCATGGGTTGGCTCCTCTTTTACTTGCTTTCTTAGATTCTCCATTCTTTCTTTCTCTTACCTTCACCACACTTCCATTCAAGATACGCCTCCCTCTTCTAGTCGCGAGCCACGTGCGCCCCTTGCAGCCGAGAGCCGCGACGTCTAAGGAAACTGATATTGCCGGCAATATCCAGTTGTTTGCATTGATTCTGCCTGTTGGAGAATCCTGAGACGGGGTGTCCCCATCTGCTCATCCATCGTCCTTTCTGTACCTCTATACTGCCATTGCAATGCTTTGTATAAGCGTCCGTACGTTATTGAACCTTAAGGCTAGCATGAGACTGAGGTCGGTGCATGATTACTGAAGGTTGACATTGAAATTCCACCAGTGATGTTCGCCCTTTGCACCCTTTCTGTCAACTTATACTAACTCCACCATTTTGAAGAAATCGTGACTCATCGAATTCCTGGGTTCTCGCCCGAGTGCACCATGTGCATCCATGCGAAGTGCATTCTGCATAGCTGCGTGGAGGGTCGCGCTACCGATAATTCCAGCGATCCATCACAGTCCGACGTAATGCCATCGAGTTGGGGAAGTATAAAAGGTGGAGGTTGCGATGCAACCTAACCTGACGTTCTCCATGATATATTCATCAGCACCACTTAGACGTCAGTTTAGAAGCTGAACGCGTTTCATGGGCAAAAATTGCAAATAGACTCGAACATAGAATATTCGTAGGCATCACGCATGGCTCCCATCTCATTGCTCTTAATCTTCTCTGAGCTTGCAGGACTCCTTTCTCTTAATTGCTGGCACGCATTCTTCGATCTGGATTAGAGGGAGTTCCGGTTTCAGGCTGGCGCCGTGAAACAATAAATCCTCCTTGGCCCCTCGTGGAAAAGCTTGAAAGTCAGGACGGGCTAGTTATTTAGAGAGCAACCCGAAACGAGCCGCCATTGTATCGCTGTCGTCTCACCACAATTGGGTTAAGCTTAAAACTTGTCCTAAGCCGTTACCCGGGGCGGTTAGGTCCGAGCTTTCCCTGTTTGCTTGGTCTCACCGGTGGTACCAAATGCGGTACGGTACCAAAGCTTCCAGAGACCCTTTCACCAGCGCAGACATTCCATGGTGTTTTCTGATGGTCAAGATCATTTAGAATTTTCATCTAATACCCAAAGATCGAAGACGTATGCATCATCTTCGGTAAGCTCAACGGGGATGAGAGGTATTAACGATACGACCCTCAACACCGAGGGTTGTTGTACATTGTAGGGCTTAGCTGGCACTCGCAAAAGAAGGGCGAAAATCGATTATTTTGGACAATCATGAGAACCCGAATGTATGCACGAGACAGTCTAGGCACCTGTCGAGTCACCTTCGAGGCGAGAATTATTATTAAACGAAATCGGAACGGTCCTGACAATTGAGTTTGATCGATTATCTTGACTATGGAGTATAAGTAGGCCTGTCACTTTTCGAAGATGGTTACAGGCCATTAACCACCCTCGTAGTGGATTTCCTCGTACTTAGCAGGGATACCCGTGAATAGGTCTAGTTACGGGCCGACACCATCTTTTTACTTACTAATGTGACTCTACAGTATTCTTCATTGGATTCGAATCAATTTATATCTATGGCTCGTTTCTTTTCTTTCTTTTCTTTCTTTTACCTGTCGCGTTTCTTCCTTTCATTTTCTTCTTTTTTACAAGATGCAGTGAAATCCTCCCCACCTCTAGCCTTTCGTTATTTCCATTCATCGCTCTGAACTCTGTTATCTCATCCTAGTGAAATTCCTATAATATCTATAGATGTGTGTTCTACCAACTGCTCCGGGCTATGAGAATTTCCAAAGTGTGCGCGAATGCCGTGGTCCACGCACGGAATCGTCCTTGAATAATTAACACCTGGGGCATGTTTGATAAAAGTATCCATTATCCGTCTGCTGAACACTCACGAGCTCTTGAATGATAATGGCGAATCCTGGTCGTGGGCGAAACTCGAGTGTTGGTCAATCGGTTGGCAGGCGTGGAGCTTTTGGACATTTGGACGCTGAAGTACATAGCCAGGAGGATCTATTGGGAAATTGATTTGGCTAGTGGTGGAATACAAAATTGCATGTGAAAGAGCCGTATTTAATTTTGTCATTTTTCTCTTTTGTGTTGGTAGGTTTGTTTGAGGATTTTATAACTTACAGAACGCGAGGATAACTGTCAAACACGTTCGATTCCTTGAGAGCGAATGAAATTCAAACTCGAGTCTCCTCTGGATAATATCAGGGGGTGACTCTTAAAAGCCTGAGCGCAGAGGGGACAGGAGGAGACTGGAGAATCATGAAAAAAAGGAGAAAACGGGATAATCCAGGGCTTCCCGAATAATCGTCCAGGATATCTTGGCGTTCCCAGGGAGTTTCATTTAAATGCAGATCGCTCTCTGCTAAGTATCGTAGGATTTTAATATCGATGGATATTGCCAGTTCGCCATCATGATTATCAATCCAGAGTGGTAGCCAAGTTAGACCTCGACAAATTTCTCGAATTCTCACTGTCTCTCCTCAATTTGCACCAAAATAATTCCCGTTGTTGGCTTCCATTTACGTGCTGAATACGTCTAAACCTCTGTGTAGTCCATCCTAAAATCTATTCTAAAGGGACCAAAGGGTACCTGCTATGTATAGATACAGTCGATACAGCTCAGGAAAGATGTCCGGTTGGAATAATGCTAGCCTTTACAAAACCACCCCCAACTCGCTGCAGCAGTCGTGCTGACTAATTCCCTGCTTCGCCAGTTTCGACCAGTCCAGCCCATTCTCTTTGGCTCCTCGCAATCAACTCGGACTAAACTGGAGAGTAGAGAAGCCTGAGAGCAGCAATGGCGATCAGAAGTCAGTGCAGTGCAGGGGCACTACCAGAACATGTGAAGGAACCATAAGAAACATGTTAGCATTTATTGGGAATCGATGGCTCTCAAAGTTTCACGAAAATTGGATTGTCGAGGCCATATAAGCTGACAAAAAGACGAAGAGTGCGGTCCTAGGTGAGGGTGCGACGGGGATGAGAATTTAAACAGCCTCCGCGTCAAGGCTCTTGATGTGGTCGTGATGACGACGAGGGGGGTGGATGGTGGGGTTTACTTTACCGAGACGAGTCGAGAGTAGAGAGGACGCGTCTTTTAACGGCTCTCGAAACACAATGGCGAGTTACCGCTCAATTGACCACACTCAGCACCCGCTTGGGCGCCTCGACGTTTTACGGACGCTCGTTGACGACGCTGACGACGTCGTCCGGCCCGTCGGTGATGGTGTCGGCTACACTACACTATCCATGATGGTGGTAGACCTGCTGGTGATGGAGGTGCCAGGGCAGGGGAAAGAGCGAGAGCTCGAAGACACAATAGTTTTAGGACCTCGACAATCCCTTGATTGGGAAGAATTACGAAACGATTGTGCAGCCCGTTGGATACGATGGAGTGTCGCCGGTGGAGTGGATGTGTCGTAAGAGGGAGGAATGGAGCTAACGAGGGATTGGTGGAGGATTTGTCTGTCCATGGATGTAGACACAGTCAGGGTATTTCTATGGGAATAGTCACTGCGTGTTTTCAGCAACTCAGCATCACTGCCAACGCTGGACCGACACGTGTGCACGTGCCCTCGAGCTCATGTGTTGGTGTAGCTTTAGGCATTCCAAAGCACAATCAGCACTTGAAGTGTAGGCGGTCTGTTACATTGTATTGGATCTCGCGTGCAGTCCACCTATGCATTTAGCAGTTGTAAGCACAGGCATACTGGAATTTCGTGAACACCCTTATTCTATGGTTATGTAGCTAGGTAAGTAGGTAGGTATATATCTCCGGTGAGGGAATAGCCATTCCCAAAGGGGTACACCGAGACCGTGCAAGCTCATTACGCATTAGAGAATAGTGGTGCATGCATGCAGTGCAATAAGTTTTCGCCATTACGAGACCGCAAAGGTATCCGGGCTACCATCTCCTAGATAACTGTTCAACCCCTAACTGCTCTCTGACTAAAATACAATAACAGTTCATTCCGAAGGGATGTTCTCCTTTATTTATTTGTCAATGATTAATCATTCCAGAATTATCCTCCGTCGAATGCGAGAGACTTGGATACGCAATAACGAAATGATTAGGAAGCACGAGCTCCCTGGGTGGAGATAAAGAGTGGCAAGAAATAGTAACGCATCCCAGCACTCCCTGCACTCCCTCACTGGTTAGGCGAATGCACGACTGCATCGTTATTGCATCCACACATCACGGCATTAAGCTCACACGTGTATCCTGGTGACGTATGGACCTCTGTTATCTCCTATTTCTCTATTCCAGTCCTACCTCGTTGTACCAATAGAGACACGTAGATGGCAGAAGGGAGAAGGCCGATTGCAGAGCCGCCATTGGCGGTACTCTCGTCTTATGCTTTCTCACGCGACAACTGGATCCAAGAAATCTCCGAAAATTCCCCCAGGAGTTCTAGCAAGGCGTCCCTCCCCAACGAGCAGGGATGACCAGGTTAGCATTAGGAATCTCCATAACTTAGCACGAGTGGACAATATGGACAATCAAGCTCCCTTGCGCTACGTTGAGCATGTCGGCTCCGAGTCGGTCTAGTGGCTCGCGGGGATGAGGTGCGGTCAAGACGTGCTCTGCACCCGGGAGAAGCTGCGACAGTCTACAGCCGTCTTTGCCGAACGTTACGGAAAGCCAGATTAGTCAAAGAGCCAGACGGCGTGGTTACGTCAGGCTTGAAATCCTCGGGATGCTGCGAATGTGCAGGAATCTCATTGACCTAGAAACGCTGCGGAAAGAGTTAAAAGTCCCAGCATCCAAGAACAATAGCAAGCACGGTTGACGGTAGCATCACGCCGCTACAAAGGGGATGGGATAAACGACACCCTCTGATGCACTTTAAGTAAACCCTTGTCACTACGTGCTGACGGGGTGCGTCGCATGCCGAGTTCTCGACCTGGTGCAATAATTATTTTCCCCGCGTACCGCGATTAACTTAAATGTCCGACAAGCTGCCACGAGGACGTCGCTTAAATATTACGACCCGCGTTCCACCCTTACCTGCTCGCGCCACCACCCCCGTCTCGCATAATGTTATTTATCACCCTTGAATATTCATACCGCGGACAGGATTTCCTTTTACAGCCCCCCGCATGTCACCACGACACACGGCACGGTCCATAGTGCGAAGAGGTAATCCCTTTCATCGGAAGGGTTGAAACATAATTTTTTTTTTAGAAAACCAACCCCCACGCTGTCCACGTGTCGTCAGGGCTGTGCTGTACATAATGCACCATAGCACAGAGCTATCTGTAGTCGGTACACTCGAATCCCTGCCAGGATAGCCAGGATATAAAGGCCAGCTAGAAATATAACAGCCAAGAATACATTACTGGAATAGGGTAAAGGCAAGAGGTAGGTTTAAGGCGCTGCCGAGTTAAGGGTAGCAGACTGCAAGGGATGTTTCCTCGCAATTACGCGAAGCTGCATCCTCTCCCGTTGCTTTATAGACACCGGTCGGCACCAACACCGACCCCCCAGTACCAGCGTCGTAAACTCTCGGTCGCTTAGTGCAAACGAGCTCTCTCCAGGCAGCCAACTAAGAATTCCCTGCCGTCCTCATAAGATCTCTATGTAGCTGCGTCCTATAGCTGTAATGTGTGCATACAAGTGTATAAGCAACCCCCTTAAAACGAACGCTTTCCAAGTTTCGTAGGCTCGAGACAAGGGCTGCTCCCAAGTCTGACGAACGTTTGCCTGTAATCCACCGATAATTAGATCGACCAATCACCCCCCGTCAAAGAGTTTCACGCCCTTCCGTGCCGTGCGGCGTCGCGTCATCGACTTAAGCCTGATTACCGAGGACGCGGCTATATTACCTATCTCGCTAGCCCTTTCCCTCCTACCCTGAGCTGCTATGCGTGATAGGGTTTATTAACCGCCCCTCCACCCTTCATCCTGAAGGAAAGTTTTGACGAGTAAATTACTATCGATCCTTATATTTCCATCTTGCTGTTCCTTCACATCAATGACCCCCTGCTTCCGTCTGACGTTGAGTCTGCATCTACGAATACCGATCTGTCAGCGTCTGGTAAAAAATCAAGCATACAGAAAGATTTATTCGGTAATGAGTCGTATCGACCCATTCGTGCTTTACTGGGTAACTTTAGTATCTAGGCATTAAGGTGTCTGACTTTTGACTAGCGTATAACTGGAGCACAAGTTGTATTAATTGAGGGTGGGAAGTTTTGACAGTAACCACGTCGAATCCACCATGAAAATTTATGACACGCGTGAAATTAACCACCACCCTGAATTTCTCTGCGGTTTTGACAAACCCCCTTTCAACCCTTACCGATTCTAAGCGCGAGCTTCTACAGAAGTACAAGGGCGGGCCTAATTTATCGCGTCGAGAAGTTTATCGAACGCGGGCTCTCCTGGATTCTAAATTAAACCACAGAATTTTTCCAAGTTCACTCAGAACTTGTGGCTCTTTTCTATTTCGCAAGAAATATCCCAGAATGGTCTGAGCTCTTAAAAAAGAATTCGGGCTCCCGCATAAATAATCTAGTCCTTGCTGTAACGATACGCATCGTCCTATAAAATCCTATTTAAAGTTTGACTGTACAAGGACACGGCAGTCCTGACGTATCAGATGGCGAATTAGCACGCGAGTTAGTCACCCTCTGACTGTAGCGATGAACTTTTAATCCCCGTGGGCGAAAGCGCTACACGAGTATCCATATATCTCGGCGATCATTCCGTCCGATTAAACGAAATCTCGAGAGAGTTTAAAGTTTTCGCTGGGGCTGGGACTTACTTGGCTAGGTTAAGATGGGCGAGGAGGAGGGGGCGCAAATTGACGGGGAGGGTCGAACAATGCCACGGGCACGCTTCGATGAACGCTAATATAAATGCAAATTAAGAAGCGTGCGTCGACGGGTGTCGCGCAACTGCGTTCTCAACGCGCTAACACATTCGCTAGCTGATTATAACGCGTATTAGCCCTGCAATCCCCGTCATGGTTATTGCTACCGATTGATCGTAATCGATAGTGAGTTGGTTTAAGGCTTGATTTATAATAAATTATGAGACTACGGATTAACTGCTTGGGAATGGAAAAATAAATGGGACATTTTGACAGTTTCACTGGAAAATATATTCAGTTAACCCAGGGAGGATGTAAGGGTGGAAAATGACGAGGAGGAGTTAAATGGTATAATTTGGAGAATAAGGTAAAGCGGGAGTAGGAAGATGGAAGATGGAGGCTGGATCTTGAAGTGGTAGCCAGGAGTTTGAATCCAGACTGTGTAAGGAGGGGCAGACAGAGTCCGTTCAGACAAGATGAGAAAGTAGTGTCTGCATAGAAGGTTAGGCTGTATCTACGAGAGTGAAAGAGAGAGTCGGTACCTAACATTGGGTGAGGGAGAAGGAGAAGAGAGAGAGAGAGAGAGAGAGAAGAGAAGATGACAGTTCTCGGAATTGTCTTTCACAATAAGAGGCTTGTCGGGTTAAAAAGAAAAGTTTCCTGGTTAGGGGTGAAATTGTACGAGCCACGTGTTCCCAAGACTTTCGCTTCGTGTCTTTACTCTCTCTCACTCTCTTTCTCTCTGTCTCTCCTATTCTCTCTAGTTGCTGCCATCGTCTGCGACCATTTCTTAGTTTGTATAAACAAGCGGATTTCAGACTTAGGCAAGATATGTCGTTGCGAAAGGACTCGAGGAGACGAGGGACAAATCCAGAAAAAGATTCAAAGCAGTGGAAGAGTGGAGAATACGAACGCATAGAAGAAGAGGAGGAAGAGCACAAAATAAAATAAAAAGATAAGGCACACGAACGGGGAGGAGTTCTCAAAACCCAGGACTGCTTTATTGCCATTTCCGCACACAAGCATCCTCAAACAGACAAAGAAGTTGATTTCAGAAATTGCCAATCGTTCATCCGACATGGAAGTCCCGAAAAGTTAAGGCTCCCGCACATCGTTTCGTTTGGAGCATCTGAATAATTGACTTGAATCGAAATCCACGGAGCAGTGCATTCCATTGCGCAAGTTCTTACGTTGGCACCACATGGGGAATTGTAGCTAGGGTGTGTACAGTAATGGATTTGGTACGGGAGTCTGCGGTTTTACTGTCCCTTATTTTATACAGGCTGGGCACGTTAACCTACCCCTATTCCTTGATACTCTTAGCTACACTCCCAGACCCGGTAGTATATCCTGTCCCCGTACACCAACGGCACTTGCCACCAAGCTCATTGTCTAAGGGTAGAAGATGCGACCACAGACTAACAATATACGCAAACGTATGCCCAGGGGTTGGTTCCTCTCTAGGCCTCTCTGTGGTGAGATAGTAAGCAGTAAGACTTTCTCAGTTCGCACTCTACAACCGGCAACCCTTGGCGCAAGAAGCCCTCAAGGGCGCTGTGCGTTCCGTTGCCTTGTGGTCGACCAAACCCCATAAACCCCATAAATAATGCCTCCTCGCTCTCTCCTCTCTTCTCTCTCTTCTCTGACATCCACAGGAAACTCGTGCCAGCTGCGGTGCTAAGATCCTTGCCAGCTTTCCCTACGCTTGGCCAACTTTACATTATATCCAATGAGATACGAGATCAGTCACTAATCAAACTCACCCCATGAACAATCCCTATCACGGCGCCCTTAGAATCAAGACGCTTGTACTGCAGGTTACACATACGGCGGCCGTAGAGAATGTTGTTCGTCGAGCACATTCGAAAATGTGGATTTGTTTTTATTCGTCGGACGAAAGGCACTGTGCTTGCCTTTTCAGCCCTCCAATTTATCTCAGTTTATTTCCGTTATTCGATTGTTTTGCTCCGTCAGCAGGAAATTCTATTTCCGAATCGTTATATCCACGCACTGGCACCTCCAGCACATTTATTCCCGTGGGCCTTACGCTTCGATCGTTTCCCTTTCCTCTCTTCACCAATTTCCCCTGAAATTTAGAAAGTATCAAGATGGTCCAGGAAGGTTTTCTTGGCGTTGCTAAGATAGGCCAGTGCTTTTTTTAATAATTCGAGTGATCCGCTTAATCAGACAGACAGGAAGTGCGCGCATATGTGGATGAGAAAGAACTTACGTATGCAAGGTGATCAGGAAAAGGCAATTTTGCGCGAAATTTGAACTCCCTTGAAATCGCATGGGGTTGGCATTCGACGAAAAATGTCTTCCTAGTTCACCTTTTCTTGTATTTTACGTATTTATTTCTTTTTCCGTTGCGCGCAGAGGGCAGAAAGCAGAAATTGAATTTTCCTCAGAATTTCTCAGGAAGCCATCTCTCCGGAGACCATCTCGAGATTCGGGGAAATTCTCCACGGCTCGTGAACCTGGCAAACGAGAGAGGGTAGATTATTCTTCAGCATTGAATGATGAAACGAGGAGAAAAGAGTAAAGGAATGCGCATATGGGACAAGTCTTTTCCCAGCTAAACCGGTGACGTTGCGCGACGGGTTGCCGCGCGACATCTGCGCCAGCGATACGTTAGCGTGTCAAAAATCGCACGCGCCCGCGAATATAATTGATGGAGCCTTTGGTAATTAATAGGGGTGGTTCCGGAGCCGGGCAGCAGCTAGATGGGGATGGAAATCCATGGTGGCAGTAGTAGCAGAGGCCTGCAGAGAGAACGAACGAGAGGGTGAGCTGGCTGCGAGAGAGAGTAGAGCAAAGCTGGACCGATTTAAAACTGGCAGCGCGCGTGTAGGCAGGGACTAATTGATACCTGGCCATTAATTATTACGTCATTTCCGGTGAGCCGTGTTGCGGCGCGCGCACGTGCCCGTGACAACTGGCCGCGTTTCTATTTGTGATAATTCTCCATGATAAGATTTATTCTTTTAATATCGTCGCGCTTTTAATTAAAAACCCTCGCCATTCTCTCTCCGCCCCCCCCCCCCCTCTCTTGGTCTCCTTTACTCTCTTTTTCCTTCTTCTTTTATTTCCGTCGCGTCATCCCTGTGTGTCCCTCCGTTCCTCTTGGCAATGATCCTACACTCTCGTCAACTCCTGGCAATGCACACTGCTCACCAGCCAATTTCCTTTCCCTCTCAGACTCTCCTTTCCATAATGAATTCGCCAATTCTATTCCGTGGGACAAGGAGAGGGACAAAACGGAAGAGAGAGAGAGTGAGAGAGACGACAAGCACTAGCAGTGCGTAAAGGAGATATAAAAGTAAAACTAACATCCAAGAGCTTCTCAATGACTATTCAACATATACCATTAGGCAATGCTACCAACCTAAGCATCTTCGCGTACTCGCATTTACATTGAAATTTGCATTTACATATATACAGTGACTGTTACATTTATAGCCGCAAACGGGAGCGTTCCGGGTGCTGCCCAGAGGACAGACCTGAAGTCGAGGTTGTCTCGGTCGTGTTCGAGGTCGCTCCAGGGTCTCCTTCCGGGTGCTCGGGGCTTTTACCAAGGTGCCAGTTAGCGTCCTCTAATCAAGCGACCGTCTATCTGCATACGAATGTCGTCCAAGTCAGCCATGGTCACCGTCATAACGTTAACTACGACTTCAGAGTGTGCGCCTGTCTAGGACCAGACTCAGGGAACCTGCCAAGGGTGTGTGTTTGGGGTGCGGGACGTTTTCACTTGTTGAACTCACCCTTGGCCGCCGTGGTAGGCCGAGTTTTTGAGGTAGGACGCAAAGCATCCCCTCCTCTCTGTCGTCCTTATTACATCCCTTAAGCGATAGTGCGTTGGCTACGTGTCTACATACCTTAAGGGCGTGGATAAATATTATTAGGAAGAGGTTGACTATGGCCACTTGAGCCATTGGTCACTCTGCGATTTATGTACTATGACATTTGAGGGGGTAGTTCGTAATGCCTTAAGGGAGGTAAGGATCAGGAAGTCTGTATCTACATATAACATAACTAGGCATATCTTGGAGGCCCCAGGGACACTCAGTAAATCCTGCATGATTAAATATTGATTCGAAATCAGTTTCTATTGCGATGCTAAGGGGCTTACACGGATTTTCCTCCCTCCATTTCATTTTTACACTTCTGCATGTAACTTCGCCATTTTTTCATCTCTATAACTACGCCGAGCTTACCCTCGTTCGATTGACTGTGGGCTGTATCTAGGGGTTGCGACCTACCATCTACATACTGATTTGTACCTGCCTTTACTATACCTACCGACCTCTACCCCTGAACCATCCGAGTCGATCCTTTTTTTATCGAATCAAATCAGAATCTTCTCTCGTTCCAGCTGCATAAAATGTAGATATCTATCTTGGTACTATTCCAAATTAATTTCTCATCCCCTGACTAGAGATGCTACCCTCGCCCTCTTGTCTATGTATTGTACCGAGTCATCAGGACCTGAGAAATTTTTTTAAATAGCTTTCATTTCTATCAAATTACATTTTTCTCGAGGTGTTCTATTTCCTCCTGAAAAATTCTTTAAAGAGCCAATTTCCCCTATATCTATTTATGTATAGCTATACTGAGTTACAGTTAACTATCTCTTTGTTCATTCTTTTTATCACAATTTATGTTCTCTATCTCACTTTGTTCCATCTCGAATCCCTTATCGTCTTTACTTGAGAACCATCACCCTCCACCAGCCTAACGCATTTTTACTAAGATTACCATTTTCCTCGACGCTTACAGAGATAATATTTTATTTACGCTCTGCTCTACTTCCTGCACAGATTATTTTAATAACTTGTCACATTCGACCTCCTTGCTTGCAGACTTGAGATGAGAATTTGACGCTAAATCGAAACGCGTTCGCTTCGTTCATACACGACGATGCATCGGTACTCCATTTTATTCGCATTCCACTACGGAAACTTGAAGCCGTTTACATTAAATCTCGAATGACAATCAAGACACCGGAAGTCAATTCTATTCTCTCTTCCATCAATCGGATCATCTGCACCAACTGTCGAATCTAGCTGGACAAAACTGCGCACCACAATAGGTGCACACTTTGAGCATGGTCCTGCGGTGGGTTGACATTAATGAATTTCCTAGAGTGGCACTAGTGGCATGAACTGTTATTGCTGCAAGCTAGTTTACCATTGCACCCAGGAGTACGTAACTCCGTGCTTAAAACCATATTATACGATGTTTCGTATGACGGCCGTAAAGCGCCCTCTTGTCCGCGGCAGTTGAGAATATTAAACGGGAAGTAAAAACACCAGGAGCAACAGCGAGTCTATAACGATAAGGCTTACAGGCAATGAAAAGACTGGGGGAAGAAGACAAACCATTAAAAATAAAGAAGAGTACACACCGTAGCCAACGGTCCACAGATACCATTACTTGGGTATCTATTCCTCTTAATCAAATAGCAGTCATCCATTCGGAGAACCAATCAGTGGAAGGTAACTGGTATCAACCGTATTATACCACTCAGGAATATGATAAGCACAATGGGTATCAGTTTGCGGTTAATGGTAATTACGTAAAGAGGCCCGAGGCAAGATGGCAGATGGCTCAGATACCTGTTGGCTTGACGCGGACCTATTAGCTTGGAATCTGATAGGAATAATTATAGCTGTCTTAGTAGCTCCTCACTCGCATCTTACCACTTCCATTCCCAGAGAAGGGTGAGACACTCCACACCCTTTAAAGCTACTCGATACTCCAACAAACATCTTCTCCCCAAGAGGTCTACCCTCTTTATTGCTCTGGTGCCCTTGAGCACCATCCCCACTTTGTACGGCAACTAGGGAAAGGTAAAAATTGTCTAGGTAAATTACCAGGCAACTGGAAACTTACTCAGAAACCAGGAAAGTTTTCGTATCGGTCCAATTACCGGAGCACGCGAATCTGCCAACTAAGAACTGGTTTGCGAGCTGTACGGCACCCACTCGTCCCCCCTATGAAAGCTCGCTCATATATCTAATCCCGATTATTAATTAAATCTAGCGCATAAAGCTGTTTCGGCTGGCGAGTCTCGGGATATATTGCCAGGGATCGGTGAGTTAATGCTTACCACGTTGCAGGTTAAGCTAGACTGTCTCTGACAGTTTCGAAAACTACCCTAAGCCACGCGGTTAGGTTCGCGATGCACTTGTGAACGGGAAAATTATTTCACTTGGCCTTAAAATTGTTTTGCGAAGTTGTTGCTAAAAATATGACTCTTTCACAGGAAAAATCAATCCTGACGAGACGTACCTACGTGACTAATGAAATGCATTGACATGCGTTGGTTGCTGCTCGCGCCGATTGCATTTTTATTAAAATACTAGAGTGTCTCATCAACAGACTCGGTGAGGTCATAGGTGAAAGCTGCTGCTTCGGAATCGAGTTTGAAAGGGTGACGAGAGTGCACCGAGTACTCATATCAAACCAGAGGGTTTCCTACCATTCGAGTGTCTGATTTCACCAAAGGAAGATAGTTAGGATGTTGGCAGTGTGCTGGAATCCCAGTATGTACCCTGTGTATCAATTCATAGAACAGCATCCACAGCCTTACTCAGATTTGGCACATCCACCCCAAGCTAGCTGCTAGGTGTACTGTGTGTATCTACAGAGTGCATAAGTATCTGTCGTCTACTAGTCTGTTTATTCACGACTGTGAATGGCTCGTTTGCTACCGGATATATGTAGGTCGAAAGTTTGCCTTGCTGGCAAATATTATATGAGATTTCCCAGTGTGCTTTTTGCCGGTAGTGATTCTCTCGCTACGTTGCCTTCTAGATCCGCACTAGCTCAGAATTTTTGGTGCATGCTCGATGGAATCCTAAAGGCGAGATTCTTGGGTTTTCCCGGGGGTGCGACATTTAGGAAAAGCGAAACCCCCGTAGCAAGTAAAATTTCAGTAGCATGGCGGAAGGTAATTGGAGAATAGTCCAATTGTCGGGGCGGCGGCCCCTTTAATCGACGGGGTTCGTGGGGTTAAAGGGGATGAGAATCACCTGTAATTTGCGAGTCAGGTGGGACAGCTCCAGAGGAAGCTGTAGAATGAGACCCAGCGGAATTGCTTGCTCGAAACGATGAAAAAGGTCAAAAAAGACATGATAAAAAATCTTCAGTCAGAAAGGTCGAAGCCTCGAAAGCTATCAACCCTTACCGTACAGGGTTCGGCGTGGCTGTATGTACTCTCCTACCCTCTCCGTAGTGGTGCTGGTAGCAGGAGAGCTTTGGCAATAGGGGATGGTCGTTGATGCCAGAGTTAGTCAGGTGGCTCGTCAAAGCCAACCTTTTTCGTCGATCTTCGCTCGTCAGCATCCCAACCCCCATAGATTTCCGGGAAATATCGACTGAACGATCCGGGCCGAACTCCGTTCTGGTGTATCGGCGAAAATACAACCCCCCTGTGAACCGTCGTCTATCCCTGAGTCCCTCCCTGGCTGCCGGGGGTGGCTATTACAATTAGTCGCCATTATGGTAGGATGGGCACCAGCAGCACCACCAACAGAGCCCGGGTGACCGACCGACCGGTCACTCTATCATTGCGAGCCAACGTGTGCGGCTCTAGCGAACCGTTCCAAACCGTTCCGTTTCGTACCCGTTCGCCATTCGTCCGAAATAGCCCACACCATTGCGCTTCTCGTAATTACAAGCATTCATTTCACACTAAAAGCCAGAACTAGTGTCAACTGTAGCAGCACAGAGTGTAGGCATAGTCACTCGCTTCTCGTAACGACGGCGACTCTGTGAGTCCAGAGGACTGCAAAAATTCCTCACTCAATTTCATGTTTCCCGGCAATGCCGTTCATTCGTGAAAATTATTCTTGAAAAACGAGCCAGCCGATATCAAAACAGTTACGCCCTTCCAGTTGTCAAAAATGCATATTTTCCACTTTTGCTTTCCAGTCCCCAGAACTAGGCGCATTTTCGTGCGAAACCTACCCGTTGTCGCGTTATGGCTAAAAAACAAGTTTCGAGTCTGCCCTCCCATCAGGTCTGCTTAGTGTAGGTCGCGGGAGGATGGAAGGATAATTATTAGAGTTCCCCACAGAGATATCGTATGAACCAACCTCTGTAATCAAAAGGCCACCCTCCGGCTAGTGTTATTCCACGAAATATGAACTTTTTATCTGCTTTAAGGTTCGGCACGTTTCGCATCAGGGTTTTAGCAGTGCCTGGTAGGCAGTCGTGGTTGACGGTGCTTAAGGCGCCTGAGCTTGATAATCCGGATAATTATATCGTGGAGATAATGTGGCAACGACCTATAAAAGAGATATCTCCTGTGTTACTCGGTTTGATAACGATGGCACCAGGTTCACTGTATCGTTTCCATCTGACTCATCGTAAATCCTATCTCCACTGTACCTACGGTAAAACGATAGAACGGGTGTCCATATTGTTTCTTATGAATATACCTTAAAGGATTGTTTGACAATACTCATCTGACTATCCGTAGATGAATTTTCTCTCGTAAAAGGAAAGCGTCGCGAGAGAGTAAAGAATGAGCCAATCTCGCGTATGATCGAGCATTTCGATTCGGTACTGGTAGACGTTTTCTATACAGGTCGGACTTGTATATACAGAAGGCAGTGGAGACGGGGAAAGAGAGGATAAAAAGTTATAGTGCAGTGCCATAGTGTCGGAGAGCAAGAGAGGAGGCAGAAATACTGTGGAATCGTGGCTCTGACTTTTTTATTCATGGAATATCGGACCCAATCAGACACCCTCGCTGCTCTATGCGCGCGAATATAAATGCCCTCCATTTCGTCTATATAATCATGGGAGTGTGAAATTAACCAGCCAACCCTGCAGTCAACCGCAAACCCTGTACCAATTCGCGCACCCTGCCCCATCCACTATTGAACTATGCCCAGAACTTGGTCTGGTTGGATCTGCCTAGTTCTACTGATTCCCTCAAACCTCTTTTTTCCCTGGCTGAGTTTTTTTGCTGTCGGGTTAAATTCGAGACAATAGATAGGATGCTGGGGGTGATGGTGATAATATATATCTGTCTCGTATCTTGTATAATGTTCCACTGAAAGTGCCACTTCTTTCAGCGTAGAGAGACTTCCCTTCTTATCTTATTATCTAGAAGGATGAACGGGCCCTCGATGGCCCCTAATCGACTTTTAACGAAGCCAAGGGATGAAAATACGGATGGAGTATCCCTTATGATACTCCCTTACTCTCGGAAAAATACACGATAAAAAAGTATCATGTAGAATGCTAGAACTTTATTATAGGTGATTTCACGACGCCATCTATTTGCCTCTTCCGGATTAAAGCAGAGAACGAGGCAGGGGTTCGAGTCCGGGTTTTCTGTTTATCGCATTATATAAATACGAAATTAATTAAAACTGCAGAGTTAATTGAATTTTTATAACCTCGGAGGGATGCGCTGTGTTACCCTGGTGAGACTCTTCCTGGTGTAGGGATCTTTGCCAGGGGTCGCGTCGGGTTGTTATAAACGAGTGTCAACCCATTCTTTCATAAGTGCAATGGCGTTATAGAGTTCACAACCCCTGAGCGCCATGGCAACCGAATAGCAAAACCCTTAGGAAATAATATGGCAGCCCAACAAAAAATCTGCAGTTCTTATTGGAAGTTTCTCGACACCTTCGAATAACCTGGATTTTAATTGATTATCGCTCAATTAAATTAATTGTGGGTAAAGGAAAGCGAATAAAAATACTCGTAACCCATTTACGCCTCTACCGACATCTTCGCGTGAAAAGCCAAAGCTTCCGGTTACTTCTTTTCCGTTTCCTCGAGACAGCCGTATCTCGTGGATGCTCCAGAAGCTATCAGGAAACCCGGACGCTCGTCGGATTAGCATGTCTGAGGTAGCGACCATCGATTTCAATATCCATTCGATAAATATTCCTTTGGATCCGAGTTCTTCTTCTACTTACTTCACCAATCTCCCCGGGCATCTGTACCAGTCATCCTGTTAGTTAGAGGGAAGAGGGTTATACCATCCAAAGAAACACGAGTGCGCCTTCGACGTGGATCTCGAAGACGCAGTCGAGAGAGGAGCCAAGTTAGTCGAGTCACACACGATCCCCATAGATAAAACTAGAATTGAATAGTCAACACCTCAGTCTCTTTAATACTCCAAATGAATAATTTGATTAAGTTCTAGGAAAGAAACTCGAAAAACATTCTCAATCATTAATTAATCATTAATTAATCTCAAAAATCTCAAAAATGTCCAATCCTTGTCCACATAGTCAGGTTCTTTGACAGTTTGGTATTTCTTGCTTCTTCATTTCTTTAGACTTCTTTTTCTAAAAGTTTCTAGACTCCAGTCTCCGCCAGATATATGTATATCTACCCGCGTACCGGAAGTATGTACTCCAGTAAGTAATAGGAAGGCGAAAGATTTTTGTGAAGCCCACAGAGAGAAGGGATGCTGGGTAATATTAATAAGTAGAAGGAAGGAAGGAAAGAAGTGAAGTTGGTTTGATCAGCCGACCTGGATGAGTCTGTCGGCCACAAGTCTGCAGACCACATCAGAGAGCCTCAAAAGCTATTAGCATAATTACAATACTTTTCTCAGCGATTCAACTTCCTGCTTATTTTAAGCTCTCTGATATTCCTGATGGGATTGCGGAGGAATCCATTACGCTGATGCAGCATTAAAGAGCCAAATCATCGGGATGAATGTACATATTCACATGTTCATAGATATTATGGTACCGTCCGTTGAGGGATGCGTGATACTTCATTCGCAGACCGAGCGAGCGGTACATATACCACTCGTTTTGCAAAAAGAGAGAAAGAAACGAAGGTAGCCAGTGAAGAGTAACATAACCTAAAAAAGGGAAACCGATGGGAAAAGTGAACGAAGAAAAAAGAAAAAAAAGTAGTAGGGAATAGGAGAAAAATTGTAAGGGAGGAAATATCTAAAGGCCTTTTACCCTCAGGATCAATCGACATCCATATATTATCTTTTTGCATGGCTACAGGCATCTTTATACTGCATATACGTATCCTCCATTTACCTTCATCCCCTGTGCCCTCTTGACGGAGAAAATATCCAAGATGGAGAATACCAATCCGGATATCGAGGTATCGTAAAATAAGTGTAGTAGTCCTTTCCCGTTTAGAGGGATGGCCCTTGACAAAGAAGAGCATAGGCACTGCAGCCATTACGCACGACGAAGTGCCCGCAAGGGTGTCGCGCTGATTCAGCCACACGAACCCAAGCGAGACACCCTTTTGTTTTCCTACCCTTAGCTTCGATTCAGTCTCGTTTTCCCTGACGCTAAACAGAATTCAGGGCAGCAACGAAGAAGAAGAAGAGAATCGAAGGCCGTCTCAGTGGCTATTAAATGTGGATTTAAGAATAATAGAAATAAAAATGGCCACCCGGTCGCTCGGTCAATTCTATCCTATGGGACCTATCGGACCTATGGAAGATGGGGTGAGTGGGTAATGCCAGACAAAATGGAAGAGTATAAACGCGTGATGGAACGAAAGCCGATTGGGCAGGAATTTCCGAGGGAAAATGCGAGAACCGTTCCTGGCACAAGTGACAGAGCTACGTTGTCGCTTGTAACGAAGTAGATTAGTCAGAGTGACAGAGGGCCGTAATTCCCTGGGCAAATGACGTCGATCGTATAACGAACACACCGCGACGCCATTACGATACCCTGCGGCCCACAGTTCTCGCATACGAGGGTATGCGCACGTGGAGTATTTGATCTTTTATTTTATTGTGGTTATAGCTGGGCAACCGACGCTTTGTAGTTCCGCGGTCCATTGTGTCTAGGCAGACGTACTGCAGTTGGTCCAGCGGGCTGACTGGCGTTAGAATTGAAGAATGGAAATGCGAGTAACATTAAAAATGTCGGGAAAGCCTGTAAAATGATTCCTCGTTATTTGACGGGATCTCACGGATGTCGGGGGTTGAGAACCGAGTCTCGAAAGCGCCTCGAGGCTGGAGCGAGTAACGACTCGGAGATTTTAAAAAGTAACGCACTTTAAACGGTCATTAATCTGAGTCGACTGCGTAATTAAGAGGAGCCCTAATTAGCGAAACATTAATCAGTAGCTGGGGTTATTAATTAAGCATCGCCAGAAGGGTGACTGAAGGGATATTCGTTGATGCTACAAACGCTGAATCACGTCGGGGAATAAACAGAAGCACAATAAACCTTAACGCGTCAACGCAAAAATAACAGCACGTGAAAGCAGACTGGATACTGAAAATTTTGAAAATCCAATCGATACCTGGTCCAGAAGAAGACTAGTCCGACATAATTACTTGATTTAGAAAGGCTGAAACCTCATGGGCTGTATTTAACCTGCACTGTTTTATCTCTGTACAGCATCCGATTGAGCTTAAGTATCTTCTGTACGTCTTCTACAGTTTGATCTCAATATCCAGTGGTGCTAGGCCGCAAGACGTCCCATTACACCGAAGATCATCTATATTCTCGAAACTTTAATACCCATGTAAGTTCAACCAAGCGAGTGATGCCTCGATCGCAACTACCAGACCAGAGTCCACTATGACTACCACCGATAGTCTCAACACTACTACTAGTGTTAGTACCAGTGATAACGATAGTGCGTTCGTGTCCTTTGGGCAGGCTGGTCTGCCTGCTTCGGTACTCGAGACAAGTGGCACCATCGACATGGTAACTGCCTGGTAACTGCCTCGTAAGCCATCTAACGGAGTACCGTAGTAGAGTATAGCACCAGGTTCCAAGCTAACGGCATAGATCCGCGAGGTGGTTAGTGTCCCAGTGGATGGTCTCTTCATCAGGGATCACACGCCTAAGCCCTGGACGCATCTCTCGTTCGCCGCTGTAGAAACACACGAGAGCGACACGCACTATACATGAACTAAGCTGGACACTCTGCTGCTCCACGCAAGGGAGCTTCGGACGTCCATCTTCATACTTGTGTGCAACACGTGTAACATATACAGCATGTGTGTATATGTCTATTTCGATTCTCTGACCGATGATGGTAATGATGATCATACCGATAATGGCTGATATTGGTACCAATGATACTGGTACCGACACTAGAACCGGTACCACCGATACCGCCAGCACTGCTACCGTCGCTACTAGTGCTGCTACTCCTACTGCTAGTATCGGGTAGTAGTGGTTCTTGGCCAGTTTGGAATTGCCGGCGTGTTTCCCGGGTAATGCCGTTCCCTTGTTTCTCTTCCGCTTCGCTGAAGGATGTATTGTGGTCGAAGCTATCCCATTACGCGGCCACTGTTTGGTAGCGTCGGGACGGAGGGTTCGATAGGACTAGTGCGCCATCACGATTAGTTTGCGTTTCCTCTCGCGAGATGTATGACAACCCGTCTGTGCAACCTCTTCGTTTGAACTCGTGACCTGCGTATTAATCTCCTCAAGCTCCATCTTTTAACTCTTTAATGTCCTACGCCACAGTTCTGCTTCTGATTTCATTTCTGTCAAGTAAGGTTGGTCGTAGATGCTCGTTATCACAGCGGGCCAAGTAAAATTGCGTGGTGTCAATGGGCGTAGCTCTTGTTGCGATATTGTAATTTTCGACCTGTCATAGTTTGTTGGGTCAGATTGTAAAGTGTCAATAGTGGAGCTGCGCGAGAAAATAAATTGGAATAAATTGGCCATGTACGTGTACGTCTATACAGATAGATATACTCACTGTACATATGGATTTCTCGTGAAATCGCGCCATTAAGTTGATATTCCGTAAATCGGTGTCAGAAGCACGAGTGGGTCTCGTTGAATGGGTTTATTTAGTGGCAGGAAGCGAAATCGAGGGATCGGGTGGTCCAGAAGGCCGTCAAATCTCCTATGTGACTATCCTACGTTTATCCATCTCGCTCCTGCACTGTTTCTTTCTCCTCCATACCGACATCGCTCGGCCAGTCAGCTGGGCAAACTAGCCTCTCTTTTGTCGAACACAATACAGGGCTTATGATCGTTCAATATTTTCCGTCAACAAAGAACACGCGCTCATCTCGTTATAAAGTCTGTTTGATAGGTAAACAGGTGCGCGCGCGTGCATGCAACTAGTGCGTGTTACGTGGCACAGCCGGATGCTTCATGGGAAATTCATGAGGTCCCCAGGAACCTGTGGGAGAGAGACGTGGAAAGTAGGGGAAAAGCGTACGGGTGTCATCAAGGAGATGAATTACGGTATTTCAGGAAAACGTATAGAAATGTCTGATCTTTTACCTCGTGTAGTCTGTGGGACACTGGGTTGAGGAATGGAGACGTGGCGGAGGAATGAATTTCCATGGCGCACTGGGTTTCAGGACTTTACAACTTGGGTCCCTATTTTTCTATGTGTCTTGTACAAGTATCGCTTTATTGCTCTGCACCGTCTACTGCGAGTATTATCGAACCCTTGGTAATCTCGGTTGTTGCATCTGTGTCCAATATTGGAGAATCCCTGAGCTGCACCAGGAGACGATGGGGTTAGGTACGTACGCCAGTCGATGACAAACGTTGACACCTAAACAAAGGGATTACTGTGAAAGGGGATGGTATGACGACACGCAGCCAGACACACCCTTATTTCCTTTCACCACTACTGTCTACTACTACTCGTACCTACTGTATACTAGAATCCTAGCCGAAAAGCCCTTCCATTCCTTCCTACCATGCAAATTGCGCGAAATTAATTTCTGCCACTCGTGCACGCGTAAGGTAGAATCTATTGGGGTTACGGTGTGTGCCTTGTGCTGTTGTACTGGAGAGGGATAAGCATCGGGACGCCTTGGCGTCGGATTTCCACTCTCCCACTTGAAATCCCTTCAGGCGTCCCTCCCCTTCCCTTATCTCCTCCATCCTCGCTGTCCCTTCTGCTCTTGGCTTCCTGACTTCTCGAACCATTCGTGCATTTAAAGATGTCTGTACCTTGATCGATGACCTCCATTGCTATATAAGGCTGCATAAATCAAGGGTGGCGCCCTCTCTTCTTACTATCAAACCCTTTCTTGCATGCTTGACCTTATCCGAAACGTCTGCGACGTCCAGACGTCGTATTATTGACGACCTTCGTGACGGATCTGTGAGAACCAGCTGAAGGATTTCGCATATTGCAGATTGACGAAATATATTATCTTCCTGGGACAACACGTTACATAAATGACATTAGTTAAAACAGTGTCGTACTGGACCGGAACTTGCAAGATCAAAATTAATGTCACAGAACTTTCTTTCTTGGGACGGAGGAATGTTACTTGGAGCATACAATTTTACAGGGACTTTATAGCGCAGTCCTATCACTGGAAAAAGTATTTACTTTCGTAGAACTGAGAATATCACGGGGAACGGTGGTGGCCGTAAATCTCACGGTTCCAGATATCAGGAATTCGATATTCAGGATGGCACGGTGATAATTAAACGTCCCATAAATTCGTGGCTTCGATACGCCAACGTCAAGAGACCCGACCACCGACCCTAAGGATTGCGCAAGCCAATCACGTCCCGTTCAAATATCTATCGTGTCTCCGGATCGCGATTTCCGTCTTCGAAAGTGGAACTCGAGTAGAGTTAATTAAGCCGGACTTACTTCGATTCCAGATTCCACATTTCTTAAGGACTTGATAAAGGGACTACCCGTCTAGTTGCCTCGTGTGTATGGCGTATCGACCTGTTGTGCATTTCAAAATAGTTTTACAATTAATAATTGCACGAACCAAAGTGCTGGGATGTATAGTAAAGGGATAAAAGTATTTCCATATATTTTCTCTTGTGGAATATTCATTAAACCTATAATGGATGATATGCCTGCTGAAAACGACGTTACCATTAAAATCACTTCCCACCATTGGTGCACACTTAATAATGCAGGGAAGGGTCTGATTCTGGTTCTACCCTCAACACGACCAGCCATCTTCACCCTTTAATGAAATCCTAGGTCACAGTGACGTTTCAGAAATGACTCAACGAATATGGAAGAGCACAGTCACGTAGGATGGGAACGTGGAGAAGCCTGGATAAGAATTAGAAATATGATATTGAGAAGTTTATTGGTACAGGGGACTAATGAACGCACTGAAGAGATAACTGATGCAGAAGGCAGGTGAACAGGAGGGAGGTGCGCTCTGTCGAATTGGCAGAATTCCAGAGGGTGGATGACTCCGTACGCGCCGAAAGGTTTTGCATCCGCGAGGAAGATCTGAGGAATAGTTGAAAGTTCCGTCGATAGAATGGGAAGCCCTGGAGAAGAGGTTTCGGTCGTCCCGTCTCGAAATCCCGTAAAGCCTCAGGCTGCTTACGGAGTCGCGAACGATGAAACTACTCGGCTGCGCACAAAATTCTCATACGGAGGTGAAAGGTGAAGGAGAACGCCGGATGCTGGATGGGAAGAACCAGGGGGGATAAAAGGGAAACCAAAGGAATGGAAGCTAAGAATATTCTTACAGTTACCTAGCTATCTTAGAACTTTTACCCAGGAGGATCAGGAATATTGCTCAGGACTATTTTCGAGCTCTGGACCACCCCAGGAACTTTTACCCTTTCGATTCCTTCACCCCTTTTCACATGCTTCCAGGGATGAAGGCTAGCTGTACGTTTCATATGCAGTATTATCTGCAATTGTTATTCTATTACCAACGTTTCTCTGGATTCTTAAAAGTTTCCCTAGACAGCATAGGCATTGTGCGGACTACGCGCTTTTCCAGAAGTGCATACCTATAAATTTTACTTGATAAAATGACGGAAGTTTCTGCAGTCTAATGATACAGATGCATAGTAGTTTAATTAATGATCCTCTCCGTAAACAAGTAGAGACAAGACTCCGCTGTATAAAATGAGCTGCGTACAGCGAATGAGAGGTAGAAGTGCAACTGCATTCGTCAAGATGAACGCTCGAGTGTTGGTACTACTGTTTCTTGAGGCTCTTCTCGTGGCACTTGCTACGAGTGCCTCCATCGGGGGTTCCCTTAGTCTAGATAGGAATTCGGTAAGGAGTCACATTATTCGTTGCTAGCTAACTAAGTATCGTCATTAAACAACAACCGACGTATGCTGCAAGTTCAAGTATAATTTTTTATATTTCTATACAGCTGACGTCCTCAGGACAAATAGTTTTTCCAAAAATACCTGGTATTAACAAACCTCTTCTACCGGGCTTGGGTGAGATTCTTGAACATTTGTCGGGATCCAAATCGACCAATAATTCATCCAATACCGGAAGTAAGGCACCTAATTCGAGAAACAACGTAAATGATAAATCACCTAACGATTCCAATCCAACGAAAAACAACTCGACCAACTCGGAAGACCAGAAGGCTGATAATTCTACCAATTCGAATAATCAGACAGAGAACAATTCCACTTCGACTAATACGTCTAACGACAACAGTCAGACAAACAAGAATTCCAGTAACGAAGAGAACAACAAAAATTCTTCAGAGACCAGTGCAGCCAACGAATCGACAACAGAAACTTCTCAGTCTACAGATGGCCAATCGAACTCGTCATCTACCTCAGGCCTGCCCAAAATCCCGAACGTGTTTGACCTCATCCCGAAAATCCCAGCAATTGCGGACCCTTCTAGCGTCTTGCTCCCACGCATTCAAGGCCTGCCCAGCCTTTCGAGCCTCACAAATTTACCAGATCTGGCCGCTGCCCTCGAGAAGGCCCGGAACCAGACCGCGGCTGCTATAGGTCTCGATTCTGATCTAATTTCTGGCATAGAAAAAGCCATGAACCAGGCTATTCGAAGCATTAATCCTACGGAAGCCTTCCGTACTTTGGTTAATACAATTCTTAAGGTTTACCAAACTGTGGCAGGTAATTGCCCAGTGGTAATTGTCGGCATCAGAGTCCTTGCTGAGGGTATACGATTAGCATTCGAGGTAGCAAAATCTGCCAGATACATCATATTGGGATAAAACTGTTGAAACAATATCGATACGATGATATATCTACTAGGCTTTATCAGAAACCCATAACGTAAAGTATGTGTATACAATAAATAAACGTTACTGCATTTCAACGTATAAATATTCCCTTAAAATTGTCGTATCTTGATCAGGGCGCGATTCGAAATTGCATGCAATTTTGCAAAAAAAAAAAGCCATAAAATGCTGCCAGGTTGAATCGTATTGAATGCCAGCTACAATCTGTCCTCGGCTCATAAAATTGTCATCATGCGTGCATAAAACATGAGAATGCTTTGCCGCGTGGGAATGCGCGGCTCCCACAAATCTATACATAGATATGTATATGTAGTCACATATGTAGTATAGATGCACATACCACAAGATGCATATAGGTGTCCCTGTCGATGCCGGAGGGTGTTCGATAGGGAAACAGAAGTAAAAGGAGTGGAGAGGAAAGTAGAATAAAATGAAAAGTAGAAAAATAAAAAATGAGTGGAGGAGAAATGATTCTCGGAGAGCGCACACACGTATTTTGGGTTTGGCGCCTACTCTCCTCGACCGCACCCTGGAAACTACATTTCTCTAGGAAGTGTCGTCACACGAGGACACCTCCAGCTGCTAGGCGTGATATTCCACATGCGTAATGCTCGCGCGAAATTTCCATACATAAATTTCATCTTGGGGAAAGTGGGTACATCGCGTTTCCTATCCAGGTCGGCCCAGAACACGTCCCACGCGAGTTCTCGCCATCGGATTCGAACATCCACGAATTCTCCACGTTCCTCCCCTACATTCTACGTTCTACCCTGGCTTCGTTGCCTGCGGCGAGGCGTCTGTGCGAGAACTAGAAAAGCGAACTCGAATCTTTCCCAATATATCCAGTGCGTTTCGTAGACTATTTGGGATTCCAGAAGTGAACTGTTCTAGGAATCTCTAACGAAGCGAGCGTCACCCCTCGGTAAATGTATGTACTGGAGATTATAAAATTAGAGCAGTTAAAGTTTTTTTTTTTTTTAATCCATGTAACCGATATTCGTCCAGAATATTGAGATAAATTTCAAACTTTAAGATCGACCCACATACAGATAATGACGTATAACATTATAAAATCGAAAGGAGCATAAATGTAATTGTCATTCGTTTAAAAGGAAGTAGTTTCCCATCTTCAATTGGTGTGACTGTCAATGGTGGCTGCTCTGAAAGAAGATAAAACGTGGATAAGTGAGGCTGTGAATTCGTACTCTTCTCTTTGGGGTCCAGGGTGTCGCAGAGGTCGGACACCACGTAAATTGCATACCCGATTGCGGTTTACTGAAGAGTGCCAACCCTCCGTACCCTCCTCGTAGCCAGCTCCGGTAGCCCTTCTGTACCAACCCCAAACTGAATCTAACAAGCCAGCAACCACAGCCAGGTTCAGCTTGCACCAGGCTGCCACCTCTAGGGACCGCGACGCCGGCGGGTTCTACGGACTAGGAACTGTCCCCCATGTCCTGTACAGTGGCTGGCAGTAACCCCTAGTCTGTTATCCCTTTTCACGTTCATCCCCTGAAGGCAACCATCACCCACTGGTTGCCATATAGCTATCTATACTCCTGTCGCTTGTCCTAACAAGCTCGCTTATGTCCACCTATCCTGACCGCAACACCATCGTATTTCCATATCCAGTGGCAATCTACAGTTTTCCATACTTTTGGATTCTTGTTTTAAAAGTCAAATACATTAACAAACCCTATTCTCTTCTATAGGAATCATTCTTCAATGTATTCTAACTGTGGATCTGACTGCTGCCATTGTAAATTGTATATACATATACTTGACAAAAAGGTAGTAGCTGCTTTATAGTACGTGAGAATGGCTAATTGCTGGGAGTCTACCCTTCCTTCGTTAGCGTCCTCCCTTGTCAAAACTACCCTCCTGATATACTCAACCCTCTACTGCCTAAGCAAGTACAAACCATCAGCATTGGGTCTGTCTTATGTAAAATGCAGAATTCTCCTTACACAGTGTCACTCTACTAGTTCATGGTGAGTCGTCCTTACTACAGGGTGATTTAAATTAATCGAAGTATCAATTACTCATCCAGAATTACTCATCTGCTGGTTATTATTTTTCATCAAATGATGCGTAGAGGATACGAGGCCTGAGTCACTCAACTTACTCTTCGTTGCATCTCCAGGGTGGATGCTGCGGACAATGAGAAGGCGAAGGGGACAAATTATAAAAGAAAGAGATTGGCCAGAGAACGAGGTGTGCAAAAGTAAGGCATACTGCAAACTAGCTTCGAGAAACATTTTGCTTTGGGCTACACACGCTTTGCATTCTTCCCTTTGCTCTCTTACTTTCCTTCCTTCACTTAGTTCCGGTATCTGCACTTCCTTCTCGAGGCTCCAGCGTTTTTCGCAGCTTCTCGTTTCATCTGGCAATTTCAAGCTGGAAGTCATATTGCTGGTAAAGTGTCCTGATCTCATTTAGACTCTAGCCCATATCCAAGGAATCGAGTAACACTCGTTTCTGTGTCTTGGATCCCGCACAATATAAAAACTACTAGACGATACCATTTGGCAAAGCAGCGTTTGGGAGAAATCACGATTGTATAATTAATTGAGAGCGAAGAACGCGAGAAACATTAACTCCTGGATTAGCTGGGTAAGAAAGATGGTTATCCCAAGAAGGTGTCGGTTCCTGGTAGAGAAAGAGAACCCTCCTTGATACCTACTCCAGCACCTACTCCCCAGGGACAATTGGAATCCAGAATTTCCCCAACTTTCCCAGAGTTTCCGATCTTCGTCGATGGTCCATTCCTTCTAATTCCCGGTGATCCCGGGGATTCCCCTTCAGCCTGGTCTCCTCGGTTTCTTGGTACAAGGTCGATGGGTCTGATGGTGTCTTCAGGAAGGAAGGTGGAAGGTATATATAGCTACTAGAATTGCTCTATATACGTCGAGGGTGGTCCAGGGGTGGTTGCTTCTCGTAGAAGACGAGGAGTCTGTAAGAGGCCGAAGAGCCCATCTGGCTTCCAATCAGAGTGTTGCCACCAGCACATGTGTTCGCGCGGTGGCTCGATCAACGGGGGTGCAGAACATCCCTTCAATCTCTCCAACCTTTCCTACCCTCTATATACCTTTCGCTGCTTACCACTTCCCCAGTGGCAACTTTATATCACATAATCGAGCCCCAGGAAGCCGTGCTTCGTCGCCTCGCCCCTGTATCCACCTAGCCCAGCCCCATCTTCCTGCATCTTCACAGAGTCTCTGGTTCAACCCCCCTTTCTCCCGGTACTAACCTCGTAACATCCCTTATTCCTGGTAACGGGAGAGGGATGGGAAGGGGCGTACGTCCATGGTATCCCAGGATGCTTAACGGTGGTGTAAGTAATTGCACGCGTCGGATGAGAGAAAATGTTGCAGCAGGGTGCAACGGCTGAAGTAACTACGAGAAATAATCGCCCTTGGCCTGCTATATCTACCCCCGCAGACTAAGCTAACCTAACCTTCTTTTTACACCTTTTACACCCTAATAGTCTTTATACGCGTTCTATGGCTGCTCTTGGCCTGCTCGAGACTTGCGAGTATTAACTTTTGGAAACTTCTAATAGACCTATAAATCGTAATGGACCTTGTCACGCGGTGGTAATTGTTGTATTCTGCGATTGGAAATAGGTTTGGCCATTACCTCTATTTCTATATGGGAAACATTTTCAGTTCTAGGTTCATAAGATTGCAACCGAAATTCCGTTCGGTTAGTTGAAATTATTTGCAATCACAACTTCAAGATTTTATCTCACTAACGAAATATCTCTGTGACTTTTGAAGCGGCCATATATTAGTTATAGCGCGATGAATTTTGACGCAACTACAGCGTGTTCCAAAAAAACCATCTCTAACGCTGCGTAGACAAAATGGAACTAGTTTAATGTAAATGAGGCTCAGGTAGGATTTCTCTCTTTCTCGTTCTCTCCTATCTCAGTCCATCCCCACAACCCGCCCTCCCCTAACTGCCATTTACTACAAAACTCTTTACGAGTTGCATTCAAAGAGACAACAGACCATTGGAGTGTACTCGGCCTCCGCCCTATGCAAATGCTGACTGGTCCTCAAACGTGCCCTGGCTGTGTATGCGTTTACCTGCCTACGGCCCACTAGCAATTCTATAGGTTCTCTCTGTACAGTTGACTATACGTACTCTCTATCATATTGTAGCATGCGGTGGGCGAATGAAATGCTACATATATTATTCAAATTGGTAAGGCTCTCTAAAACCGAATACAGAAGAAATATTAATTCCGTCCTGGAACTAGGATGGAGGAACGTTTCCTTGACTCTCTGACTCATTGTCAAAGCCATAAAAAAATAATAGTACCAATAATAGTACTTGGTTATGCTGTGGCAAGTGAGTATTCGAGGAAAATTGTTGGGTTTCCACGTACAAGTATAATGTGGTTGATAAGGTCTCATTAGGATGCTATTGCCTTTGATAAAATCCAAGGTCGATAATTCTAATGCAATCTTGAACATTGGCTGCATTGCGTCATGTATTACAATATGACCACAGCTCGTTGGCTCTTGCTATTCCATGGAAATGCAAATTGTCAGGCTCGTATGTTTACCTTTGTAATATTCAATCAGCCTGGCGCCTCGCTGAAGGCTCGTCCCTGTCCAAATTCTTTATTCATCATGGCGGCGAGCATGAATGAATGATAGCATTTGGCTGGAGGACAATAAGGTGGGTATAAAAGAAAGTGATCCCACGGGGCCCACCGTGTGAGATCAGCCACCTATCTCTTTGCGCTTATACATTATGAAAGATACGGGCCAGCAGCCATTTCGTTTTCACTGATACAGATCTTGAGTCGCTCAATTATGCGCCACTTTGTGCTTACAATGGTTGAGCTGAACTAGCTAGATCTTTTTTCTTACCAGTAGGCGTATCTTATCTCCTCTCCATTTAGACTTCAGCTATAGTCGCACCTATGGAATTTTTGTTACACTCCACACGGATCTGGATACTTAATTTACCAAGAACATTAGAGACCTTCTTGTCCAAGTTCGTCCAATGCAAGTACGGTGGTAAAATTGAAGGAAAATCACTTTATCTTCCCAAAGTAGTGGCCTGTCGCGAATTAAGTGAATGCAGTTTGTTTGGCTGGGCTTGGTGCGGTATTTAAGGGTGGTTAGTTGGAGGGGTTGAAAAGCCACCCTGCTGTCGGGATAGGTGTGAGCATGCATGGACTCGCGAGATACGAGAAATAATGGGAGCCACATATACACACGTGGCTATAGTAACTACCAGCACAAGAGAAACTGACCAGCGACCTTCCAATAGCTGCTGAACCGACCAGCAGCGCCGGGTGCGGTAATAGTCTCGACAATAATCATTTATTGTTCCTCAATGGCGGCTCGGGGATAATAATTCGAGCGTAGTTGCGACCACGTTTCCGAAATTCGATCGACTTTCCAAGTGCAGTCAGCTCGTTGCACTTAGGAGAGCGAGCCCGGGAAACGGAGAGATGTAGAATAATTCTGGATAATGGTGGATGGGAATTAAGTTGCGTCATGTTGAATTCAGCCTAGAGTCTTTTGCAGAATCATCGCACCATTCCAGTACGTTGTGTATGAACCAATGAATATATTCTTTTCGTATTTTATAGCCCACAGGCACCTCAAGGCTTTGGACTTGTATTATGCATTGTCATTTGAATGAGACAGTAGCACATGCTTCCACGTACGATACATCTGAGTACACTTTGCGCGCACATACGTAAGTGCATAGTATGGTATTCCTTATCGTGACTATCAGTCTGGGCTTAGTCCGATACGGTGACAAACTCCTACTTCTATATAAAGGCTCTACTGTTTGTAGTCAGATAAGGCGAAACAGGCTCTACTTAATATACGTTTCGGCTGACCTGTGTGGCCATCTCGGGTTGCAGCAGGTTGGATATTATCTTGGGCCTGACTCGTGCCACTGACAAATGATGCGTCAGTAAGCGCCTACCTGGCTTGGAAATCAACCGGAGAAACCAAGTGGAGTCACCATTAAACTGTACTTGTCTGACGTGGGATTAACATTATCCTGAAACACAAAACCCTTCTCTGACAGCACCGTATAAACAACTGGCAGTTGAATCAACGAGTCTCAAAATGTCAGCAGATATTTCTACCCTGCATACATCTGGATACTTGTCTACCGAGGAATTATTAACGCCATTTTGGTGGCCATACGATGTGTACACGTGTATGTAGATGCCGAAGATTTGCATAGCACGCTGGTAATAAACACTCTGGTGCAAACTGTGCTCCCTGTAGTTTGATTGGGCCGCAGCCATAATGATGGTCCGCCATTGTTATGCAAATCTTTGGGAAGTCGCCCATGCAACCTTGGGGCCCATTACACTGCAAGCATTCACCTAACGCTGTTTGGATAACGCAAATCGACGAGATTTACACTGGATGACTTTGGATGAGATGAGAGCAGCTTCCTTCGCTGTACCAATTGGCTGGGATTGTGGCATTAAAATACAACGGACTGAGTTCCAAAAACTCACAATTTCATTGAGTATAGAGAGACTTGTCTATGCATAATTGTCTGATTATCTGCTGGAGATTTACTACTGGAGAACAGATGGACCAGTGTCCTCGTGGGGGTTACACTGGTACCGTTTATTGCCCCCGGCTTCACTTCCGTTCCTGGGATCCAATTCGGAGATGAAATGACAGATTCACTGCTTGATGTCGACTGAATTCGAATGAGAAGGGCAATTTAAAACCCCTAAAATACTCGTAGTACCCCTTTGTACAAGTGGATTCTCGAGTACGGGGTTTGTTTGTGATGGGGATGTTTTTTCTAAATTGACAGCTGTGCGTGAACGATATGCGTATATATGCTTGGAGTGAGAATAGATTTTGAAAAGAGGTAATTCAGGCATAATGGTAATTCAGGTGGTAAATGAATGATTATTTTTATATTTCCAGAAAAAGTATTAGACCCATATTGTGTCCATGTAATGATTGCTTTTACGCCTTGCACATTATAGCCAGCTGTATGGATCGCCATTGTAATTTTCATTGGCGGTTAAGCAATTTTCATGATTCAATACTTCTGACTAATATCGTAAAGGCTCGTACTTAAACCAATGTCCAACTATGATTGTACTGTACCCACCATTATACTACTACTAGGATATTTTTATAGCATCGTCGCTTACGGGTTAGAATAGAATTTATATTTGCCCGTTTGCTATCGGCGATTTATCGAAAGACCCAGTTTTCAAATGACTGCCGGTTTAAACTCACGCCCGTCCATGGCCTCGGACTACCACCGACGCGTCGATCGACAGTTCCCTGTTGCCCATAAATAACGCCATTTCGTTTCCAACAGTAAAGCCTTGTATTTACCCTAGTAACTCCATTGATTAAAAACCATATGAATTTGCACGGACTACACTTCCCATATCAATCTCATCTCATGTCCCAGCAGTTTGAGTAATAATGAATCTCATAAATATTTTTAAAGCTTCTCTGCAGTCCTCCCGACCCACAAGTCTTTGCTATGCACTTTCCACTTCCATATTGAGTAGATGCAGCCTCACGTGAACCTAGCGGAACTACACTACTGTGGTGCGTAGGATTTCCAGTTTGTAGACACATACGTGTCAGGAGAGGCTGTGTCCAGCGTATCTAGGAATAATAGGATCAGAGGGCTTATACTGGAAGCTTACTGGGTCCGATCAATTATCGTTGCAGCCGCTATCTACGTCATGCCGGCCAGAGGGTGGACAACTGGCAAACTCACCCTCTGACGAAAGTGCATTCTCTCTGAGCCCCTTGCACTCTCGATACGATACATTTGACATTTTTAGAGTGGGATGCAGAATGGAGAATTTACATGGGGGATACACGTCCTCGACGTCCTTGTGCGTTTTGGCGTTTGTTAAAAAAATTCAAGTTGCACAATTTTGTTTGGAGGTTTTTGAAGTTTAGTTTCATACTTGTCATAGAACTTTGAAAGACTTGGACGTTAGTTTCGTTACACCCTGTATATATTGCTGTTATCTATACCAGGGCGCTTATCTCGGCGCTGTTGCATACTAATCAATGTTCAAGCTACGCTTAGGAGAGCCTGATTCAGGTGAAGTTATCTTGATTTGTCTAAATAATCCCCGTACTAATCGTGCATCCTCTAAACCTTGCGCTATTAACTTCCGCTTTGCTCCCACGCAAATTAGAGAAATTCGAAAATTGTTGAATTAAGGGTTGATACGGAATAAATTGTATTTGATGAAGTTTGATGGTGCCGGTGGAGGATTCCTTCGAAAAATTGTTAGATAGCTTGGAAACGGGGCGGGCGTGTCTGCGTTATTATTTCTAACTGTTCCAGAGTCATCTTCTCTTCTCTTCCCTCTAGCGACCGGAAACGAATAGTCTAGGAGAAAATAATTCTGGAATGTCGCAAAAAGGTGCGCCCACAGTTTTTGCCGGTGACACGTCATTCCCCGTAACTTCTATATTCTCGAAACTTCCGGTGGAACAAATAAAGAGAAAGGAGATCGTGGGGTGGAAGTGTACTTGAGCACTTTTATCCGTTTCTCCTCTGGGCTCTGTGAAAGATTCGAGTCTCTGATTACGCATCTATCATTTAGAAAAGGCGAAAAACAAGTGTCCTGGAACACGACTGTGGCTTCGAGCTGCGGGAATGGAATTTAGTCTCTGAGATAAAAACCATCCGACGAGGATTCCCCAGTGACGTGACTTCTTCACGAAATAAAGAGAAAATTGGAGGCTGAGGACACTGTCTTGGCTCTTCGAACCGGAAACAAATTCTGGAAACGGTACCCCCCCCCCCCCCCGTCGTTTCTGATGGAAGAGGAATGGAAATCAGAAAGTTAGTAGAAACCAATTGCAGAAAATTATCTCGCAAATGAATGCTGTTGAACGAAGGATTGACAGGGTTGGCAGTCCCCTAGATGAACAATTGGAGCACGTGAAAAATATTGCGTGTCGCGTATAGCGCGTCTATAATGTGACAGAGGTGTACTGACATCACCCTAGATAGGGTTAAGAATTCACGCAGTCAATCTGTAGAGGAACCTATTGAATGGAATGAGGTAAAAAGAGGTACGATAGTAGCGTGGCTCTAGCTCTGTTCTATGTGCCGCCATTAATCAGGACGTAGAACAGATTTATTGGTTGATTGTTTCAAACTTATCTCTACTCCGGGAGAAGGAATAAGATAGCGATGTGCGCCTCTCTTGGCTTCCCAGTGCCGGAACGGTCCAACCCCTCTACGTCTCTGATAAGTGGTAACCCTGCTGGGGCCACCCTAGTATGATATTCCAATAACCTAATTTTCAGAAGAGATGAGTCGCATAATTCACCGACTCGATCGAGACTAAGAGATGAGGAAGAAAGTTGCATCCGGTAGAGATATACATATATTTTGAAGGACAGCAGAATGAAGAGAGTGAATGAAAGAAGTATAAGAGGAAGATAGAAATATGAAGAGAAAAGAGAGAAGGAAAGAAAGGGCTGCGATTGGCCGAGGGTGGAGGGTTCATTCCCGAAGGGATTTCCTTTCCTGGCTTTGGCCCTTTTGCCGAGTCCCACAGGCAAAGTCCTCGTTTCTCGCCTTTAGTATTTACCATCTCTCTCATTTCCTATTTTTCTCTCTACTGGCGCTACTATATTCCTGGCTTTCTTCTTCCTTTCCCACTTCTTCATCCTCCTGTTTTTTTATTATCAGGATGACGTGGAGACCAGGGGCAAAGGATGGAGGGTAAGACTGGATTGTTAGTACACGTGGAAGGGTCGTTCCTAGGGAGAGAAGAGGCCTGTGCGCGATTAGATGACTTGTCAACCTACGGGAAAATTGCATTTTACAAACTTGTTTCGAGAAAAGAATTGGAGGGAATTGCGGATGAGGTGTAGGTGGAGGTAGAGTAGGTAAGAATGGAGGATTGAGAATGTCGGAGCGAGTGTATGTTTTAGTGAGATGAAAAGCCTCACATGTAGAATAAGAAAAAGATAGACAGAGAAAGAGGAAAAGAAAGAATCTGATGCCGACCTCCTGTAAGGAGAAGACAAGTCTGGAAATAGGCTCAACCTACTACTAAAGGCCAAGGAATGGGAATGGCGTGGGGATGCTCAGGGTTGCGAAAGGACTCTCTTCCTTCCTGATACCTACTACCAGTACTAGGCCGAAGATGCTGGAGAAGCCTGAAGGAGGCGAAAGCGAGTTGAGCGATGCAAAGTCGCCGTCCCAGGAGCAACCGGAGTTCCCAATTCCAGCATCTTGCAAAGAGACACACAAATTGCCTTGGAACTTAGTTTCCCCGGATATAAAGGACTTTCCGATTACGTTACCGCTCGTGATTGATTCGGGATGACGATTGCGAGGACCACCCGATTTGCGCCAAGTCCTCATTATCAGATACCGCTGATACCCGTACTGGATGCAGTTTCTATACCATCCTGTTCCATGACTATACTCAAGTGACTACACGTATTGCAACCTCAGGAACAAGCCGGTCATCATCTGGTCTTATTACCCTCTTGGCTACACTAACTGCTACACTCCTCATCGGCTTCATCCCTTTGGCTGCGTCTCCTTCGATTTTCCACTCTGTCGCACATTGGATTTCTCTAGTGTTTTCTCTCGTTATCCGATCATTCTGGAACAGTCTGCCACCTCGAGCTTACGAGGAAGACGCAGTACTTTCCACCCGGGTGAGAAGCATATTGGGGGGTTGATTGAATGACCTGCTCTAGGGGATGTGGCAAATGTCACCAGGCATTCGGAGATTTATTTAAATAACGTCCAGCAAACTGGACGTGAACTTATTCAAACAGGGATAATTTAGTTGATGCTAGGAGCTCAGGGCCGAATCATGAGGGTCAACGGTCACGGTAAGAAGTCTTTGGACGATGTTGCGCCCGATTGGACCCAATCTCTCCCCCTTGAGTTATCCCTTGGGAATGATGTTTATCCAGGAACGTGTCGTTGGACTTTGCCTAGATAAGCCTCCCTCCTTCTCGCTTAATATTACGATAAAACGTGAAAAGATGCAGCGAATCAAATTATCAGGGTGCGTGATTCTTTTGGATTTTACGCGTCGCGTCGCTTTAGCTTCTGTCCGATGCCCTCGCGAATAAGGGAGCGCGAGGAACTGTTGGATATAGAATAAATACTAAAGTAATAAAAGAGGTCAACGTGGAACATAGTGAACAATCAAAATAGCAAAGTAATCCCTAGGATCACAAATGTACACTCAGTCATTGCGCAACACATAGAAATTGTGAGAATTGGGTAATCCTGGCTAGGTAAATCTTTATGGATACGCGAGTAAATTGAGTCATAGAGAGAAAACTGGAATCCTGTGATTTTTCGAATTTTACGGTCGACCGAGCTGATCGCGACGTGGCACCCGGCATACTCGGTCAGGGATGTAGCAACGCCAGGGGCGTCGTGACGCCCTGTAGTATGCAACGTTACATACACATGAATACTGCGCTTAAATAGGAAGCCTGCTTTATTCCGACTGCCTAACGTCTAGACGGTGACCCTTGTATTTGAGCCGGGGTGAGACTTCCGTGAAATCCGCGGGAATGAAATATTCCCCCATGGGGTGAGGTCGATTGTGAATTTGGACGTTTTCCGGTTGATTGGACGACGGTGCACCGTGGGCGTCCATGTGGAAACCTCGATCCTCTTTCCGTCAGATCGTACGATGAGACTCGTCACCGGAACGTTTTTACGAACTGCAGTCACCCTGTACTGGGCATGAATTCATCCTAGTAGTCTCGATGCTCGTGCCACATCGATGAAAAGAAAAAAGAAAGTGAAAAAATTATTTTTAAAAGATGTGAAAAATAAGAAGTTCGATCCATATCACTTCTCCTAAGAAGAGCCGAAATTGCACTGTAAATTACGTGTCTAGGGAAACGGCATTTTTCTTTTTTCTACTTTCCTTTCCCTGAAAGAACTAGTGAGGTTTCACGTCCTGTAGGACGCACCTACAGTCGACCACCATCCTCGAGACGGATCTACAATTTCGTTGGTTCCTCGAGCTTCTTTTATTTCTTTTACGCCTTTTTTTATAACTTTTTTCCTCTTCTTTTCTGATCCTTACCAGAATCCCACGAGCTTTCTGGATTATTACGTCCCACTTCATTCTTCTAGGTTCTTCCTGGGCGAAATTGTACTTACAGGGTCAAGAGCTGAATCCGTGGACATAATAGCCTAGGGATAGCTACGGCATCGTGGGAGTTTAACGGAACAATACGTACACGGTTACTATAATGCCCTGACGATGTGGCATCACGTTCTACGATTTCGAGTTCTGAACCGAATTCGATATATTGAGGCTCCAGGGCATCCCGTTTCTTGGATACAATGTGGATGCACTTCCGCGACCATCCTCAGTCAATCCTTGACTCGTAACGCTATCAGGGACTATTGTTAACAGAGATGTGCAACCTCGTAGACGAATCTATGGATCGACCTTTTGCACACAGGACGAGTACGCTTATTTCTGGGTTTTAGGATAAGAGGCATGAAGTTTAATATCAAAAACTAGGGATGACTGCGTGGTTCGAACATGGAGACCTAATTCCATTGAAAAGACCCTACCAATCCGATGACCTCTTGCTTGAATTGCATTGCTGCAAGCCAGTGTCTCCTTTCTACTTTCCTCTCGTTCTACCTTGGTCACCTCTTTGATTTTTCCTCGAGTTTTTCCATCGACAATCAGAACGCCACCGTCATGAATTCATAAGCCCAAGAAATGTTTGACTTTTTCACATGGAGGATGTCCAAGAGTCGGTGTTGATTTTCACAGGAAAATTGGAGATTTTCCAAATAACGCTGTTACTATCAAGTTCCTGATACACATATACGTTGCTACGTTACCGTGATGAAATTCTCTGGAAGCCGTTTCTCCAGGTCTCTTCTCTGGATTTTTCCCATGTGGATACACCTGTCCCCGCATGGACGATTCACATCTCGTGGAAGCGTTTTATTTTCCTCTTGAAGAAGGGACTTGCGGACCAGAGAGAAAAGTCTCGATTGGAAAAATGGTACAGAGAGTGAACGGGATGCTGGACAAGGAGCCTTATCCAGAAGCTGACTGGCTGGCTGGCTGGCTGGCTGGCCTGTTGGCTGTCTGTGCAGCCAGTGTTCCAAGGATCCAGCCAGTCAACTAACCGGCAAGGAGGACAATCAACACACCATTGAGGCGGAGCGATTGTCGCCCATCCGTAAAGGCTCGGTTGGTCCAGAACGGATTATCCTTTGACCGGTCAAAAGCTGAGACAATAATACAGATGGACCTGGGGATAAGAAAACTTCGAGAGCAGTGCTCGCACGTTGGCAATGGCGCAGACATTATTTTCCATTATCCTGTCGGCACGAGGAACAGAAAAATCCTCGCAAAATCCTTTATGGATCCTATCGACCAGTGCATGGCAGATGCAGCTGCTACCCTTATATTTCAAAATTCTCATCTCGAGCCACGTGACCAGGATCAAAACTTCTGAATGGACTATATCAGCTACGTCCAGGACTATGGGATGCATGATAAAGTTCCGTAACGCGAAGCTGCTCAGTGACAAAGGATAACACTGCACCGGCCATCCTATTCCTATGGATTCCGGACGCAAGTAAAGTTACGTGGAAACTCGGCGTTTCTCTGTCGCCCAGCCTGGAAATTCTATCTGGGACTCGCCACTCTAAAGTTACAATCTCCTCTATATTTTTATATCAAAAAGTCCAATGTTCATAGAGCCTATAGAATAATACGTGATACGGTATATCGAGGATTTTTAACGCCTAGCGAATGCACAGCGCATAGAACTGCATTCGCTGGAGGATGCATCCTGAAAACGGCTCCATTGTGTCTGGCCAGTGGCTTTCTACGATGTGAAACGTGACGAGTAAGTACGGCCTATGAATAAGCGTGGAAAATGTATCGGCAATTGCCATCTCTTTCACGTAGCGATATCTCCCAGTGGGAGGGTGGGCTATATAATCGAGGGTGCCAGCGGCAGCAATTGCATCGATAGGTTCCCCGACCATTAGAGTATCCTGGACGAGACCCAGGAGCTGCTTCTGCAGTAAGTGGATTTCCTTTCAAAGGTTCCATGTAGGTCGACTTGCCTCTGCCGGACAGCGTTTTCATAACTCTCCTCGATTCAGAACGAAATCAACGGCCTCGATCTGACCCTGCACACCCCGGTGCACCCTGGTCTACACAGGATGGACTGGTCTGGCCTGAATCATCTTAACATTCCTACTTACTGTCTAGACTCCTTACGCTTCTACGTAATCCTAGTGAACTTCTACTAAAATCGTAAGATCGATATTCGGTTTCTGTAATGCATCTCCAGGCCAAAGTCCTACGAGCTTCTGGGCCTTTTTTTTGGTGCAGCGCCAGATGTTCTAAGTTTCCTATATGCAGTTCCGGTTTATTTCCGGATCGTTTGGTCGGGCAGGCGCGTTAACGCGCTCAAGCCAATGCAATGGAAATGCTGTAAGCTTTCCCCATGCATATTATTGCGCCACTTGCAGCCAGAGCGTCGCAATGCTAATAATCGTTACGGCTCGATAGAGTGCAGTTTGATAGTCGTCCCGAGGTCCCCATTGCGGAGGTAAATAAATAGCGCCATTTCACTCCGCATACTTATCCACAGTATCAATGTAATGATATAATGACGCTCTCAGCCTCCTTTGCTCCGCAACAAGATTTTATACTTATTGGGGTATAACCTTAATAATAATTTGATTTTCGTTGCTACAGGCGTCGGGAAATGTTGCTCTAATACAGTTTTCATCGCTCATGTAAACAGCATGTTATTAACGTTATGCGAAGTTCTAACTAAATTCAGAAACGCGTGCACTTTGCGAATTCGCCATTAGGTTAATGGGCGTGTAAAACTCTGTGCACTGCAGCCTTTAAGGGAAATTTACTCGGTTTAACGATAACAGCTAATGGCGACTGAGGATTGTTAAGTTCTGAGTGAAAAAATTTCTTAAGGATTCGGTATTAGGTTCTTCACTTTCTCTTACGACTCTTGGAAAATTCGCGTCTTCTCTTTCTCCGCCGAGAATGCGTTAATCGCACATTAAACAAGCGAAAGGAAAGTGGCGAAAGTTTTCGACGATGGCCGCTTCCCTTCTAGCTGATGATTTCTCGCTAATTCATCCCTTTCTGGCTAGTCGGTTTCTCTGCCAGGGTAGTTTCCAACCCTCGGTAATAGTAGAAACGTCATAGTACAGGGGTGGATGGGCGATCTGGCCGCGAGCCATGGCGATATATTTTTAGCCGGTGCAACTTCTGTCACGGCTAGACAAACAGCCGGGCAAAAACACTTTATTACACGATTAAGCCCTATGATGACGATATTTTAAGCCCTACAAAAACTAGCCCAGACTGACGAACGCGACTCTGTAAGTCACGCAACATGTCTGAACATTACAGAAAACGTCTGCACCCCTACCGGGAACCATGTGCCCTTAAAGCATCGGCAATCGCTACGTATGGATTTATAGTATTTGTCCATAAGGATGGATCTCGCGTGGAACTGAAAATCGTCGACGAGAGGCACGAACCGAGTGAGTTGTAAAAAGAGCAGTTTATGAAACATTTATGTGATCATAAAGACAGTTCATAAAGTATATACTGCCCGCTAAGCTATTGCAGGTAGAACGCTCGACGGCGAGCGTCGCGACGCCGTGTGACCAGAATGGTCGCTGCTTGCAGTAACATTATCCCTTTTACAACTGGAAAAACTATTGGCGCAAGCTGCATCTGGATGGGATAACTCGTGCCTCTCGAGTTACATCCTGAAACCGTTGGATAATTCACTTCCGGTTTGTGTAAATGATGATAAATTCACTCCTGTTTCTCTGAGAATTCCAATTAAGATCTCTCTCTCTCTCTCTCTCTCTTCGTTCAAGTTTTCCTTCTGTTTACTTTTCTTTTAATTCTTTCTGTTCAGAAATTTTCGTGTGACGTCAATCCGGTTCAGCAGATTCTGGGATAAGAATTTATCGTGCCATCGTGGAAATTGGCTGCGCTAATCAATTCTCCGAGGACTTCCGGTGGGCATGTCGAAAAGCCTGAAGTACTAGTCGAAAAATGACGGATCGCGTCCAGATTATAAGCGTTATTATCGCGACGCTGTAGCTGCTACGTCAAAACAGAACGAATTGGCCCCGCAGCACGTTATATAATCGAGCGTTATAGTGCGCGCTACGCTCCAATAATATAAATCCTCTTCGTTATCGTACGAAATTTATTGGAGGATATTATCGAGCATCGATTATCGTGATAACATCATGACCGCACGCACATGACCCCTAGAGCACAGCTCGCGAGCCGCGACACTACCGTGCAACCCCCTCGTGGCTGCATAATACCATTATTTATTGCAAAAACATTATTGATTGTTCACAACGTTCCTTTGCCACTTTGGTTATTTGTTACTGTTTTACGTAACCAATCATTGGTGCTCAGTAGCGATAAGAGTTAAGGAATTTCGTTCACTTGCATTTGCCCCAAGACCGTAGGGGATGGAAATAATGTTAGGTAGGTTAGCTTTACTTTTTCCTGTATTATGGATACTAAATTGCCAGGTGGTTACGTAAAAGTTGGAACAATTTTCGTAGTTAACGGCTGATGACTATAAGGGATGAATAGGCGCATAGTACCGGTAGGGATGTACCGAGAGGGGCTCTGACCCTTAAGCCGACAACCCTTCGCTAGTAAAGATACTTTTACATCCGGTTCCCTACACCCGGCTTTAGGGCAACTCCGGGCGATATTCCTTTTTCCTATAAAACGTCCCTTACACATCTCCGTTTCACCCCAATATTAGAGCAGGTCGTTAGCCTGGTTGATTTACAGGATTACCTGAGAAAAATATATATTTTAGACGTCCAAACCTTACTTGAGTAAGGTTAAAGGGAATTGACCAAAGTGGAATTGAACGTGCTGTCAATAGGCCAATGGTTTCTCGACATACATATATGTATATTCTAATCGTAGAGAAGGGAAGGAGATGGACAGAGATTTGAAAAAGGAACCGATTTCTGATTCCTGGCGTAATTGGAAAACAGGCGGAGATCGCCTTATATCAACAGCCGGGAAAACCTCGCGTTCTTCTGCTTATCGGATAATTACGGAGATGGGTTTTTGCACGAAGAGGTCGGAGGCTGGCCGACTGTACCAGAACCACTAGGGGGTTGGTTGGCTGGTTGCCGGCAGAACATGGGAAAGAAGTCGTTACAAAAAGTCAAGTCGGATCAAGAAGGGTGCTGCAGTGTAAGAGAACGAGGGATATGGTGGTAGTCAAGGATGCAGGGGTAGAAGGCATTGGGGAAGAAGGGAAGGTTAGGAGCTAGGCGAATAGAGGGATGAAGGCGTTAGATTAGCGTGATCTCCAGTGATAACGTTTCTCCCCTCCGTTTTCTTTCTCGGGAAAGTTCCACCCTCTAACCACCCTTAGCTAGGAACGTATCTTAGCACGTTGCCGCTCGCTGCTGCAATTACTGACCCACACCTATCTTCGTAACGAGGGGGATGGGGTTGCGGATGCAACTTTTGAAAATCTCCTATTAGAACTAACGGACTTCACCCTCTACGTGTCACGAGTACCTCGTCGACTTCCTGTCTCGCACCCTTTTTAGATTGGAAAGAGAAAATGGGGAAAAGATAGGAAAGAATGACCTCTTCTAATTTTCCTTTATTTTCAACTCCTAGCTAGTGGCTGTAGACCTGATACCGGTAACACGGATTATCATGGAAAAATCCATCCAACCCTTGCTCGCGCAACTATACAGCAGCTACAAAGAATACCACCCCTTTCTCTAGTACAAAAGATTAATCAATTATCCACAGAATCATAACCAATTCTTCCTTTCTTACAGTTTCTCTTGGATTCATTGTATCCAATGCTTCTTGTCTTTCAAGTTCTCTTTCCTGGGTGGTGTATCCATTCTCATGACCGCTGCAACGTAAAGCCCTGTGCGATCTCAGAGATAGTTGCCACCATCTGAGGGTCTCGACTTGCCAGGGCAAACTCATTTACCTCATCGTAGGCCACGACAATGCCCGCACCCCGAGCAAAACATCGTCTGTGAGATCGTTAAATGCTCCCTTCCACCAGGACCGATAGTTCCCTACCTATAGAACGCACCCCTAGAGCAACAAAGAGCACAGGGAGGCGACCATGCGACTTCCTCAAGAACGAGAGAAGGCGAGAGAGGACTCTTGTACGTGGACTATAAACGCAGTCGGGTTTCCTGGGAATTCGTTCCTCGGCAGGTCGGCCGAGTATTTAGTCGAGTTGGAGACTCCTAGGTCTAAGGGGTTCCCGGGCACAGACCACTTACTGAACGCTGTGAGTGTACGAGAGGCTTTTGGGAAGGCCGCGAGATGCGAGGTCGTAAGCAGACCGAGCGGAAAATATTGCGAACCGGCCTTTAAGCGTCGCCTCGGTTTCAGGACGGTGTTGCCGCGCTCTGGAGTAATGGCTGTGAAATTCGTCCTGGGGAATAGAAAGAGCGAGCGAGCGAGAGACAAAGGAGGAGAATGGCAAGAGAATGGATGGAAGGGGAGACAGTGAGAAAGACGCGAACGAAGTAATTGACGGACGGACATGGCGCACGAGCGTAACCCTGCAAATCCTCGTTAGGCATAAATAATGGAGATTATTAAAAATGTCTTTTTACTTCTCGGATCTCTCCAGTGAAAAAAGTTCAGAGCCTTTACGGTTCCATGAATTTGGTAACATCGTTAAATAAATAATAATAAATATAAACAAACTCATCCAGTTCCATTATAAACGACCACCGACTGCCCCTTTTTCGAGCATGACTCATTCCTCCGCCAGGTCTTATGCTATCTTTATAAAAGCACCCCCAATCCCCGTTCCTTCGTTAATTACAAACTCCTCCTCGCCTTCGTAAATGTTTACGTGAAAAAAAAAAAGTAGTCGTTTGTCTTTCTATTGCAAGGACCATCCCCTGTGTATCCTCGAGTATGTCAGTACTGAATTGCTACTGGATAAGATATCCTTTGGAAGACAGAAAGTAGAAAGCAATTTCCTATGGCGTCTTCTACAACGTGCGAAATGTCGTGAGATCACACCAGAGTACCAAGTCTCATCCATAGAGGGTTGAGAATTAGAAGGTTGAGTGGGACTAGTGGAAGGTCTAGAAAGTCGAAGTAGATTCACAGTAATGGTTCCTCCCTTTTCTTCTCTTTCCTTCTCTCTCTCTCTCTCTCTCTCTCTCTCTCTCTCTCTCCTTTCCTCCTTCCATTGCTTTGCCAGGTGAGGCTCAAGTTGGAACTTCAAAGAAGTCGAGGATAAAGGCTGACTACGGGATCAATTCATGGACCAAAGAATTCAGAATGAGTACTAGGGGATAGATAGGAATTTTATTCTTTTGATCCATCAGCATACAAGTATATTCCATGTTACTGCTATTTAATGGTTATTCTACCAATTGGTATCTATCAACTTCTTATCATTTTTCCATTAGTCACTCGTTAAATTGGTCGCACTTGAAGACTCACACGCGACGACAAAAAAAGTGAGAGCAACTTCTTTCTCAAAGTTTAAAGTGGTTTTAAAGTGTCATTGCTGAGCCGACCAGTAAGGCCAGGATGAAGTGGACACCCTCGGCTCCATAGACTCAGCTAGTTCACTCCACTCAGTTACTCCAGGAGTTACTCGCGCTTTTCCAAGGATACTCACCCCCCTCTTCCTGATATCCTCCCTTCTATCGGTAAACTATAACGAGACAAATGGATATGGGAGAGACCAGTAGATCGCTAGTGGACCTATTTCAACCTACTCATACTTTTCTCTCATGTAACCCACGTACTACTCTCACATCCCCTTAGCCGATACTTTATTCTTCTATTTTCCTACCCTGAAACGTCTCGTCTCGCCAAAGAATCAAAGTTTAAGTCTAACTTTATATATCCTAAGGTGTCTTGTATCTATAACGGTTCTTTATCATATGTAAAATAATAGTTTAGGGGTTGCATAGTAAATGGATAAAACTGAGCACTTTTTTTTAATCAGCGTAATCTCTTCCCCTGTTTTTCTCTTCATTTTTGCCAGTGCACGTATTTCACGTATCTTTATTCCGAGTCACGATTTCATCCCGTTAGGATCCCTCGGGATGGCAGCACCATATCTTGGCGCATTTCTATGTACTTTGCTCTATGTAAATAAGGTATTGGCCTATGTATCGGCTTGGGTTCACACGTGCATTATTTTCCTGTTCTATGGCTCCCACATTGCCCGTTACCAAGTTACTAGAAAACACCTACTTTCTGTAGGATTGTGGAAACAGGTACCATATCTATGCATTGTCTCGTTTTGCATGTTTCCTTTTCGACTTTTTCCATGTTCTCAAGCTGCCGAATCCATACACTGGGACGTTACCAAATGGTATTATGGAGTTGATTTCAACGGAACCCCATAGCAAAGCATGGAAACTGTAAGACACTATGGTCCAAAATAAACAGCAGATGTTACAGCATTAGATTCAAGTACCATTTTACCCTGCTAGTGACGTGAGTTCTTTTTGTTGGCCCTGGCTATACGATCGGGGATGAAAAAAAAAAAGAAGCGGAGTGTCAGAACATTTTTGGCAAATTGTAAGGATGGAATATAGATATAAAAAAAAAAGAGAAAAATGGATAAGGCAGCGGGTAGTGCGAAACTAAAATAACACAAGCCCCGTGTCTCGGATAGAAGAAAAATATTTAACTTGGCCATGGCGAATTTTGTTTCGACGTTAACCACAAGGGTAAAAGTGGGTACCCCCCTTTTTTGCCAAGGGGTTGAACGGGGCAAAATATATTTTTTTCCCTTAGCTAGGGAAACTCGAGCCGCTTGAGAGGCTCGGTGGGTGGTTGCGGTGGTTCCGGATAAACCCTGAGATGTACAAGGGGTTGGTCGGCTGGTTTTGGTAAAAGGAATGACTGGGGGATGGTGGAGGGTAGAGGGTAGAATTTCGTAGGAGAAAGACTCTCAAAGCTCCTTAGCCGCCCTCGTTACCTCCGAGTGTCTCTTCACGCCTCGCGAATTTCAGGCTTACCAAAAGAGTGCGAGTAATCCCTGAATCCTGGTTATTCCCACACGCGTTACCACCCTTACAAAGCAGAGTTGGGCCCGCCGTCAACAACCCTTATACATAACCCCTGGACCCTTTAAGTCATCCTGTATGTTTCACGTTTTCTTTCTCTTTCCCATAGATGTCTACCTACCCCTTGTTAATTACGTATGCCAGAGGACACAATAAATAATTGGTAAAACCTTAGGGGCGACTTCTATTTCCAACCCTAGTAAAAGACGCCAGAAACAAGACCGACGACAGTTCAGGGGTGTTTGGGATCCAATACTACATATATACAGTCCTGACTGGATTTCTGTGTCAGGGAGTGGTACCCGACGACAGATGTATATTTTGGGCTGACCTCTTCTGGTTTATTTTACTCATTCCGAATACTCTGTGGATTCAAATGAACTTTAAGGGTTGAATCACTCTCACTGTTTTCAACGTTTCTCTCTTCAGCCAATCCCTCGTATACCAGCCGACTGATTCTGTTCTGGCATTTTCCCCTGTCTCGTTTCGTGCACACTCATTCCAGCTACGCTGCGAGCACTGGCAGCACTGCTCGTACAGGCTGCCTAATATATGGCTCCTTGTAATTGCCCTGCGATAAATTAATACGATTTCGCACGCATGTGCCACACGATATATAGAGCCACTGTTTCTGCGGCACGGGCCAGGCTCCCCTTTGTAAACGAAGAAGCACCTTGGGGATGACGATGGAAAGTAACAGAGTGGCACTTTTCGACGCCATTTTCACCGTGGATTCATGGGAACTCGAGAAACGAATTTTTGAGGATACTAATCATTCTTTTTTAAATATTGCATTGTCGACTAGGATAGATACAACGATCTTTATTGATATAATTCATAAAACCCAAGACTCTGGATATTCCAATTGAATTTCTAAGGAAATTTGGTACCATTGTGAGTGGCGGCGATATCCCTTTCATCTCGGAAACAGGATCCAAGGAAAGAGACCAGTTTGACATTAAAGGAAATGCGTAATCAATGAAATAAAGAAGAGTCCCAGGTTCTGGAGGAATACTGAAGGGAGACCAAGAGGAGCGTATGATACTGTCCGTAAGAGACTATTGACGGAGGGAAAAAAATGAAGAAAAGAGGGAGAAAGTCGAATTGAAAGAAGAATCTGGAAAAGAACTCCGCCTTTTTTTTCCCCATTCAATCATGCAATGGAGCATATCTCTGATTAGTCGACCCTCCATCCTCTTTCCCTCGTTGCTCCCTGTACCATCTCGCTCCCCAGTGTCCTTTTATAGGCCGGAGGAAAGCGTCCTTCAAAATCGCTTCCCATACCCATGGCTCACAGCTGCCATACTGTCCCTAGGAAACTCTATGGCGTCCCATAGTCCGGCCAATATGCTCATCCCCATGCGATTCCGATCGACGATTACCTTATCTTTATCTCCCTATGGTTCTGATTTCGATGCGCATTGTTATCGCTGCCTATGGGAATTTTCCTACCTAGTGCTCCATCCTCCCAACCCCTTTCTGCCCCGACGACCCCATGGATCTCATACTCTAGCCTCACACCACTATTCGCACGGAAAATGTAAATTCTCTGATCGGCCGGAGCTGATCGCTGCAGGGGAGGTATATTTTTTTATTGGAATCGCTACTATCTCCTTCCTCCCTCCATCTTCGACAATCCGTAGCCTTTTCGTGAACCCTTCCTTCGGAAGGAACCTTACCTTCTGAACCTTCCTTCCATTTTCTCATACGTACCTCACCCTCGACTCTCCTTCACTTCTTCATACTGTCCTTCGAATCCTCTGGGAGGGATGGACATAAAAAAATAAATTCTACCGATCAAATTAACTTGGTTGAATTAAACAGAATGGAGGTTAAGAGCTGGCATGGGGATATCTCATTGGGACTGGAGACTTGTCAATGAAAGTTTGACAGCGTAACGTAAATGCAAGTGCGTGCAGGGAATTTCAGAAGCCATGTCAAGGGGTGGGTAAAAGCGGCCTGAACAAGTAAGTCGTATACATTCAGTGATGCGAAGGGCCTCTACAATAACAGGGAGGTATATCAGTATATAATCAGACGGTAACCCGATGAGACCGTGTGAGTGAGTGAGGGGAGTATCCCACCCCTTCTATACCTACTCGCGGCAGCACATCATATAGCTGACGTTTCATGAATTGGAAATGTAATTTTACCACGGTAGCTCGAGACCGTAACTGTTTGCATGATAGCTACGGGAAAGTAAACGAGTGCATAATTCCCACGAATATGTCGGCCAATGGCGGACGCCGATGCTCCTGCCCGAGTTAATTCACTGGCTTAAGACGTCACTGATACGATTTCTGTCTAGAGCCCCTCTTGTAATTGATCTTGATATATCTTTGCTATTTGAATGCACAAATACACTGTGTGGGATTGTAGGTGAAAAATTATTACACTACGTTTCCCGTACGATTTTGAAAAATCGAAAGGGTAAAATTATCTGTCTGTCTTAATTCCCAAATAGACTTTTGGCATTATCATGGCGCAGCTCTGAATAATCTTTTACTTGCTTCTTAGCATTTTTGCCCTTCCCTTTATTCCACTTTCGCGGTAGACAAGGGCTGTGAGTCTTTGCGGTGAGGGTCCGTTAGGAGATGTGCCCGGTGAAAACGGAAAATGGCGTTAGGAGGCGGAGATCCGATTCTACCCGGTTCCCTCTCACCACTTAAATAAATCATAAATACGACTGCGTTTACCGTCTCGGTTAGCCCCGAACCACCCTTCGGCTTTATGCATTCCCCGTTTTAATCTAATCTGCGGGCGCATGTAAGAATATATTAAAGAAAAACTTTGCGCCGCTGCGACGTGCTCGCGAAATTATACCGTCTAGCGATGAGGAAGGATAAGAAGGACGAGGGAGACTAGGAGAAGGATAGAATAATAAGAAGAAGGAAAAAAAGAAAGGATGAAATTCTCCTTGGCATTACATCACGCTGTTTCTTAATGCTCAGACATCGACGCCATCCACCCTTACTTATCACTTAAACTATACAGAGTCGATCCACCCTCCTACAGGTTTCATACATTTATTTACATGTAATTACCTCCCACTCATCACCCTCGACTTTCGAACTAATAAACATGCACGATACTCTCCCCTATCCTAGACACTATTGAATTTAGTTAGAAAGTAGATTAACCCTTCAGAAATCATCCCTAAGCATCAAGGTACACTGCTATAAAGTATCGCTGTCAAAGGGGTGTCTGACGCTTATGCATACGTACTCGAGAACTGGCATGGAATAAGGAAGGAGGAGCATACAAAAAATGGAAGGAAAAGTTTTAGAAAATTCAACAGTGAATATGCGTGCAAGAAGATACGCCAGAGATTCATGTACAGTTTGCATAGTGTGGCGAGGTGAAGTATTGACATGTGAATAAGGGTGGTCCCTAAGGGTGTTGGCGTATAGTTGTAGATAGGACTAGGTGAGTAGGTGGATGGGTGGATGGGTGGCTGAGAGGCTGCGATGCCGGGAGCCTGGGTGTCGCTTCCGTCGGTGGCTCTGCCATAGCAAGTGGAACGGGGTGAGATCGGATAGGAATGGGGTTGCCTGGGCGTCGAGGGTGTCTCGGGCGTCTCAGCCGTCTCAACCGTCTACGGCTGGATTCGAAAGCCGAGCGTCGGCCTCCTGGTGATGGTGCTGGGAAAGGGGTTGAGTAAGGAGGTTCCCAGAAGAGGTAGCAGGGGTTGCCTTATCTCCGTGCACCGAGATTGACTTCCTTTCTACCCATTCAGCCGCTCAAATGAGTTCCTTTGATAACTGTTGTGTGATCGAGTGTGCTGAATGCTGAAGGGTTTAGAACGGCGGTCGTGCGCGCGCTGCCTCACTCCACCATACATGAATATACACGTATATAGAACCCTCTATATACAGGTATATGAAGACTTCCTACATGTTATAGGATGCCTGGAATGCAGCTAAGGGGTTGAAAGAACATATTTCTTTAAGACAGTTGACACAGCGTGCCCTTCTGACTTTACCGTTTTTATATTTCTCGCTGCTTTAGGAGTTTTTAAATGTGCATTTTTTTATTAGCAAGATTTTGGGGTAGATACATTGCATAACTTACTCGTATACCGAATAATGACGGGTAACGAGCACGCCCTTGCTTTGCTTGGTATTTGTGTTTTGAAAGGTAGCGAGCATTAATGACACGGAGGGTAGCAACCCTTCCTGGCGATAAGATTGATCGCTGCTTATTATTTAAATTAGCGTTACCAGCTACGTAACCACTGTTCTTATGATAATGGAAGAAAATAATTAGCTCTCATGTCGTGCTCTTTGCCAACGTCTTCAATGCGAATTTCTCTGAACCCTTAGTGATAGTCCGTACTTGCGGTAATGTTGCTTACCTGCTACAGGGTTATTCATTCTTCATGGATAAAGGATCGCATTCTATTTAGTAAGATAACGCCCTTTTACTCTTACATTAGAAGTACTGAGTATTCGTCGTCCTGTATTACGCTTTCTATATTTCTATACACAGATACACAAACCCATGACAACGGTCTTCTAGGTGGTAGTCGTCCCAAGTAAAGGTTCGTTTCATCAACGCTAATTGAAGCGCGTGGGAAATTATTAATATGCAACGAATAACAAGGGGGTGTATATTATAACGGTTGAGTGGAGAGACCCTTTGATGTTTTTCTGTATTTAAATGCAATTGACGGATTCGTATTCCCAAAGGAAGCAACTTTTGAATTTAACGTTTAAAAATAATGTCATTAAACGAAGAACCGCTTCCCACGGAATCCCGGAAGTGTCTCTTCGTAAAATTTCGTAATCCTTTCCGTATAAGGGATGGTAAAGATTCATGGGATAAGTCAAGTCGACAAACACGTGGCAACAAAGCTAAACAAATACCCGAACGTCAGGTGCATTTAATTGCGTATGCAACGTGCATAAGCACGACCTATATGTTCTCCGTCTGAAAGGTCCTGTACACTAAGGGTGGATATTTCGTGAGTGGTAACAGTGAATTTCCCGTAATCTCGTGATATCGTAAATATTACGTGTGCCTGCGGTGGGGTAACTTCCTAGCTCGGATGGTGCCTGCTATTAATTAAGAGGCCGCCCTTGGGGGCGAATAGAAGCTGGGGCGGTTGGCAGCACCGAGGGAGGTGTCTCGAAAAATAGTGCGGTGGCACGAAATCACCCCTGAGAATGAATCGAATTCGAATTTCGTGAGTCCTTACTTCCAATTTGCCAGATCATTAGTTGCGCCGTACAGTAATAAGGAACAAAAATATCAAGATTGAAAGTGTATCTTAATATGGCTATGAAATTACACGTAGTGCAGGGGAATGAAGAATAGAAGGTGGAAGAAACGTATGGAAGTGTAAAAAAAAAAGGGCAAATAAGAATAAGCGAAAGGGTCCTTTCCTCTGCATAATCTTTGAACTACCCCAAGATGGTAGTTAAGAATATACTAACTTCCTCAGGACTGAATGTCCATCATACATATATATTTCACATCCCTTGGTGCTAGATATATCGTTACAGTGCAATGGGCCAGATGGGGTAAACGGTATAGCAGGGGATGAAGTAAGTAAGTAAGTAATACCAAGAGGGGTGATAATTGTCGGGATACCAAGATCCACCCTTGGCCTCGCGAGACCCTAGATTACAAACTCCATCGCGCGCATGTCTACCCGTGCCCTTAACGGAAGACTTTCCACCCTCCCAGGTACAGCCTGAGGTGGTGGGACTGGTAAGGGTGTTAGCCCTACAACTGAAGGGATGTTACCTCCAAGAGAATATATACAGAACCAGGAACAGCCACTTTCCTTTGATTTATCGTTCAGCTGTTATTAACACCCGCTTAGATAAGACCTTGGCTTCTTGTAACATTCTCACCCCTCCTAAAAATACTGAGAACTGTTTTCATCTCTGCACTAATCATAGGGGTTGGTAACGAGAGTAAAATGGCTCCTTCTCAAAGAGAAACAGGCGAATGCAATTAGCCATCAAAACGGCGTTGGAGAATCGCCGGGGATGAAGAAAAGATTGAAAATGAATCCAGCTACATGGAAGTAAACGCAATTTCAAAATGGTGGTAACTTTCTGCCTCTGAATGTCAGCTATTTGACAGAAGACTCCGATTTCCTTGGAGTCCCCCACGCCATCTACCTACGTTGACAATCAGAGGGAAAAGGTGCATTGGAAATTCAGAGAGGTGCATTTACACTTCAATAAACGTTATTACTTCGTGTCGATGCAAATCAACAACAAACTCCCCAGCGACATTCGTCGCCGCCTCGTTTAGTCCCGTGAGGCTCAGAAGAAGGCAGAAGTAGAAGAAGAAATAGAAACAGCGGAAGAAGGAAGTGAAGGCGCCAGATGGTGAAGATTGTGCAAGCAGAGTCAGTCGCATTCCGCGACTCATTGAATATAAAATGCATTACGTGGCCAACCGAAATTCTTACCCAGAGGTGGAAGGTCGACTAGAAAAGTAAAGGTGAAAGGGGATACCTCGGGCTATGACGTCGTTTCCCATACAACTTCCTCACTGTACCAAAGCGAATTCACACCCCATAGAACGACAGGTGCCACCTACTACCCCGTAGCAACAAGAAAGCATTCCCGACCGAGATTGTAAATCATTGTAAAGGTGATGCGAAGTAATTTTGCCGGTGGCAGCGATTCGACGTTAACGCGAAATGCCGCCAGCAGAAGCGGAAATCAAACTTGTCAGTCAGAAGCCAGAAGGTTCTCCCATGGGGACACACTGCTGCCGGATATGACGTCAGGTCTCCACGTCATCTCTCTAATCGTTGCCTCTCTCCTACAGCAATGCATTCCCAATAGTCTAGCTACATGTAATAATCCGAATACGAAGAAGCATACGTGCATGCGGAGTTAATGCCATTTTGAAAATCCTCGTTCCTAATTGTTATCAGTAGCAACCTAATTTATCGTTTTACCCACAACCATAGCGTCATCCGACAGTTTACCATTTTGCTCAGTGTAAACGGGCCAAACAAATGGTATGAATTAGTAGTTATTATGCTTTATGCGGATATCCGAAGGCAGGAACTGCTGCTGGCCATGGAGCCACTAGTCAGGCAGCTTCAATTCCATCGTTTTCCTGACACTGGAGTCGCGCAGCGCGGACCCGATGTTATATAGTGCTTGAAATTTGTCGCCATTGTGTCGAGATAGAACTGCGTTCGAGGGTAATGCAGCCACTGCCACTAACTAGCCCTTGTTATATCGCCTGGCAGTTCATTTGAAAAACCCCCTTTCTCCGAAAGTACGTAGCTACCAACTACAGCAACACCCTACCCAGCCACCCTGTACGTTCAAAACCCTCAATTCCTCGATTCCCTCAAACGTTAAGCGAAACTAACAAGTCCTCAATGCTGTAGGTTTCATGCTTCGAGGATTTTGGAAAATCTCCTAATTACCTTCCATTCTCTGGAGTGAAATTGTCCAAAATCTACGGGACTCTATGCTAATGCTTCGACGCCAATGACAAGGGAAGAGTTTGCGCTGGTACTTCTGTGTTAATATCTATTCTAGGAACCCTTGAGAGAATTCTGATACAATATGCATCATTTGGATGACTGTGACATATTATGCAAGAATATATATATAAAAAAATGAAGAAAATGGAGAAATTGTTATATCGTCTTCAATTCTAGGGAAAAGATGTTTTTCCTTTTGCCTACCACCACCACTTTTTACTGTTGGTCGAAGAAGGAAAAAGAAATGGCGAAAGTCCTGAAATATTGATAGCGGCTTACACGACTGTTAAAAACTTTTACTGTGGATACCGATAACTAGATAAGTGAATGGTGAGGCTGGATAAATTTAATCAGAAGTAAAGACATTTCATGAACTTCCTTCGGCATGAGATTTCTCTATAAATAAATTCGTGAAATCTCGATCCTCCAGCATAATGCATAAAACATTGGACAAGTGGAGGCGCATGGGTGAAAAAAAAAGAGCACGAAGATAGGAAGAGATGAAACAGGAAGGAATAAAAAGCGACAAGGAGAAAGCAAGATAGAAACGTAATGGCAACAGTGTCAGAAGGATGCGGTATTAAATTTCATTTTAAATGTCGGAACTCTATCAGTCCCTCTGTCTTCGCAGATGTTACCAGGATCCTCTTCTCTGTCTATACATATATTGAATAGGCCACACTGCGTATACCAAAGTACATACTCTGGCCCATGTACATCTTATATAACCATATACCATGTACTATATGCCTAAAAGGACTCCAAGGCAGATCCAAGGGAAAGATCCTGAAAAGGAATCCTATAAGATTCTCAATTTGACATTGAGTCCCTATTACGTTTGAATTAACCAATAATTCGAAAGTCCCTAGAAATAGATCCCAAAGGACTCTCGATAAGGAGGAGGCCACCTCCTCTCATATCTTCTCAAATATTCCTACCTGCGTCTCAATCACACCCATCAAGGATTTCCCTTCAGATCCTTTACTGGGAGAATCTGGATCGTCTGTCAGCAGCTTCCCATCCGAATTCTCGAAAAGGATCCTTCCCATTCTATATGGAAGACCTGCCCGCCATTGTCATCCTACCAAAATCCTGACTCGAGCTTCCCACTCATATCCAGGATAACGGAAGCTCACCCTGAAGTCCTACTTGGAGAAACGATAAAAATGATATTACTCGCGATGATCCTTTCGATTACTGGATGCCTTTCGTTTTCGTGGATCCTTTTTTCAACTGGAGGATCCTGAATACTGTTGGCCATTACAGACCTCGATGTAATTCTGTCTGCTTTTCTTTATCATTAGAGCATCCAAATACCATATACACGGAGATAACCGTTTGGCAGCTTCCTCTGCATCTTTGTTTCATGCTTCCTCAAGTATATGAAGAATTCAAACTATTGGACCCGAAACGGTACTTTACTCATAAGACAGGCTACATTAGCGCCGCCAAGCGGGGTTTTACGATAAGTGGAACCATCTTGTATCCCCTGAAGCGAAAATCTTCGAAAAGTCTTAAAACCATACAGCTATATCTTTTCCTGACCCGAACAGACACAAGCTACAGACTACACTATATAGATAGACAAATCTTTGGCTGGAGGCTGTAAATCAAGTCGAGATAAAAGGAGGCGAAGGACTTATTTAATAAGAAGAAAAATCATATTCTTTGAGATGAATTGCTCTTCATCCATTCCCTGCCGTGTAAAGGATTCTGACTAGTAACGGTAATTTTCTATAGGCAGGACATGTTTCTCGCGAGTAGCGTTCTTGGATGCTGGGCGCCATATTGCAAGTCACATCTCGCGAAAGCTGAATTTAATGCAGAGCATATTGGATAGGGAATGGAAGGGCAATAAAAGATAAAAAAAAAACGAAAAAAACATTGAGAGAGAGATCAGCATATACCGTAGCACGGTGTATAAGAGAAGAAGATGGTGGTCCAAAGGTAGGAGATAAAAAAGACAAAGAAGATGCTCCCATAGGTGCAGGATAGTGACAGGACAATTTGTGCGCATAAATCATAAGCCGTTTCTTTATATCGTTTAATATGAATCTCTCGCAAGTGTCCTTTTCGCTTATGCCACGAGACACCAAGTTCCACTGCTATTCTGATGGGAAATACTGAATATCACGAAATTCCTTGAAACTCGAAAATGTATTGATACGTATCCAATATTGGCATTTCTGTCATCCAACGCGTAAGACTTTGATTTCCTCCAAGGTTGGTAATAAGAAAAGATTGATAAGGGCGCCGCCGGTTATTTTCCATTCGGCGAGACACTTTTTTTCTCACACTTTTCAATATGCATACACATACTACGTAACGAACACACGTACCGGGAGTGCGTGACGCACAAAAAGACACCCTGAAATAAAATATCGAAATTCTCACGACAGTGACAAAATGAAGTAACAGGTTTCCTACAAGGGAAAGCGTCCCTGCCGTTGGCGCGCGTTATCATTTCTGCATTTTAGTAAAGGGTTTCCAGGTTCCCCCAAGACAGGAAAGATAAAGAATAAAAGAGAGACCCCGACCTATTCAAGTGACGTCCCTATGCGTCCTCGTCCAGAAAGAGTCATCGTTTTGCCTATCCAGTCACTCCAGGACTCTTTTGGTATTCCCAAAGCCACATCCTTGCCGTGTCACGATGTGTCTACCGGCAACGGGAACTCCTGGCTTGAAGTTGCGCCTGCCTTGGCCACTTGAGTCTAGCGATTCCAGTCACGCGCACGTTTATCCTTTTTCCAGAATGAGTGATAATTCAACGAAATCGAATTACGAGACGGACCGAGGCGAAAAGCGCTGAAGTTACCGAATGCCGGCAGGTGTGCGACGTCATTTCTATTTGATTATGAGCTGCAGTCTCTGCATAAAGTTTCCACTCTACCCTTACTCTATGGCCAACGCTCTACGGCACTCGTACAGGTGCGCAGCTAGTTCATCTGGCTCTCTTGAACTAATACGCGCTGGGGTCAGACCGTAAAAAGAGGTAATGGGAGGGTATCTGAGGTTGGGTTAGTATCCTGAGAGGATTCACCCCAAATGGCCACTCTTTTAAGTGTGGACTAAAACCATAAGGTAAAATTAAGGTGGATCGTTCTAAGAAATTTCACAAGGGGATGCTGGATGAAACGAACGAAGTTGGTTAGATTGAGATAACAGATAGAGATAAACGTATTGACTTGAAATTGACCGTCGTTGATCGAAGGTCACTTCCGTTAACTACTTTTGCCCCAGGAATACCCTCGCTCGTACCCACCAGGACCAGCCGCTTTGGGATACTCCATACCCTGATGGCGACTTCGTTCTGGCGAAATGCCTTACGGGAAGATCTTTTCGGGGGAATCCTCGAAAATTTATATAGATTTATATCGGATGTTATGGGGCTATTCGATACGTCAGTTTGATCCCCTCTAACTGCGTCTTCAGTCCAATTTATTATAAAGACTGCGCTTTCGGGGACGCATTATCGATAAGGGATGCTCGGGGTAACTTGGGGCTACTGTAAGGATCCTATAGATACAATCAATCCTATTTCTTACAGCGATCGTTTTCACGTATACATTTCTCCTTTATATCCTCCATGACAATGGACTGTCTCTGAAACTACCTGTACTGCATGGAAAGCGCAGTTGCATCGCTGTGGTTCCTGAAAAGAAATTGAATGGATTGTACATTCTGAAAAGCGATTCTCAGTTTGCCAGTCGAATTAATCGAGCGTCCTGCTCGAAGGACATTGCCAGTAGCCGTAGTCCCTTAAACCGATAAATTTACAGGAAGTTTAATTTCATTTTATAGGCGTGATACTTTAGCGAAAGCACCTAACACTTTACACTAACGGCGCCCGGCATGGTACGCCGGCGCTCGGCGTCGAGCTAGGAATTATACATTATACCCATCTTAAATCATGGCTCAAGTGCAACCTCATGTAATTATATCGCCGTTTTTAGAACCACCCTTAATACACCGTTATGTCCTGCGTGATTCTTACTAACGATCCAGATGGCCATTTCGCCTATGCTTCGACTCCTTCCTCTTCTTTCTTTCTATCTTCTACCTTTATTCTTAAAGGCGAAAGATCCGCTGCTGCTCTAAGAAGAAGGAAAAGTACCGAGGAGGATAAAAAAAATAGGATATTCCCAGGAAACGCGCACACGTGCAGTCTGCAATCTCTTGTACTAGCGAGAAGAGGCCTCTGGGAAAACTTAACGATGGATACATACTGTTGTGCGCAGTATCGAATGCTTGATTAAAGAAACTTTTATAGGTGAGATAAAATTACAAAAAAAAATTTGATTTTCTCCTAGATACACTGTCAAACGACGTCAGCATTTTTCACATTACTCGCCCAACTAGTTTGGCGGGTTTCCACTTTGCAACGCTTTTACACCAAATTACTTAAGTATTTCTACTCTTTAGTTTTTCTTCCCAAACTTCTTACTTTTTTCTCTCTTCTTCATCTCGAGGTGCAAGATCCTTTTTGATGCCTCGATGATTTCTGAAAGAGTATACCGATTTACGACACCTTTACACAGAACTCATAAAGGACAATGTCCTCGTAAAGGCACCGGTTCACTTAACCAACGAGCCGAAGCTATAAGCTTAAGAATTTTGCTGATGATGCAGGATTAGATGCACTTCAGGTGCACTGCCTTGGGGCTCTTAATATAACGCTAGAGATATTATAAGTTTGGCTTCTATCAAGAGTAGAAAAATGCAAGTAAACGGTAGTGCAGGCTAAAATTATAGACGCTATTAATTTTTTCTTTCCTGTCAAAATAAAAATGCGAAGATATTCATTTACCGTGTAATTCGCGTTTATTTTAGACTCAATTTTCTCTGGACTTATATAAAATTTATCAGTCAATTCGTCGTTGACCTATAGGCCTACTTCAGAGCGGTACTTTATTCAGTTCCATCAATTGGACAATTTCGCATGATGACTTGTTAAATTGAAATGCATCTTGTCGTTGTTCAACCTTGTCCTTGCTGTTTGAACAATGCAACTTATTCATCTTCTTCTTCCAAGAAGAGTAAGAAGAGTCAGAGTAAGAAGATGGGCTATCTTTTCACTGAAGTATCTACTAGTTTCCCTAGCTCTGCGAAAGGGTCTTATTGTCCCTAGTATAGAAGATTTTATTGGAGGGCTCGAGACCGCTCTGAGATAACTCATTCCCTTCACTTCCGGTTAAAATGTATCAAAGTCTCCTAAATTTAGTCTGAACCAAGAGACCACCGTCTATGCAAACATCAAACCAATATCGTAATTGCTCTCAAGACTGTTGGCTCAAGACTCGCTGACTTCACTTCGCGAAGTGCCTAGTACATATCTACGTCTTTGCATTTACTTCAGGTTACCATGTACCGCGACTCTTCTTCTTTACTTACTTCCTTTTACTCTTCCTAAGTTTCAACTTGACTTCGTTCTGTGGTGCAATAGTCCTAAATAATCGTGCGCATGTATATGCATAGAAATCTCTAGAAACAATTGAGATTTAGGCTGTGTATAAGGAGAGAGGGTATTTTAAGTAAATTAATGGACCACTCTGATTTTTTTTATTGATGAAGATTTTTGGAAACTTCACTGTTTTGAAAATCGAAACTTTTCGAAAGACCACCAGCTGGAATTCTTGTGTGTTCGAAGGGAGCCTAAGCACTTCTTTGGTAGGGGATGAATGGTGGTTACTTGAGAGCTCGAGGGTGGAAACTACCCTGCTCTTCCATCTGTCGGCATCGAGCCAAACTCCACGGTATAAGCCGAGTACTCGATGAAACTTCACTAGCCAGGGAAAAAGTGCTAGAAGTTTTCGTTGGACGGTGGGATTTTCTGGAGATTAATAAGAAAGTAGTACATGGGAAACACTTGCGAGTTCGCAGTAAGGAAATCGAATCTCTGTTAAAGGAAGCTAGACTATGTGTAAGTTAAAATGGCGGTGGTACATACAGTGTCTCGTGGAAAGGTTAACGATATGCAGATACAAAAGACCGTAGCCTTTAAACGTGGGCAAGAAAAAGAAAAGAGAAGTGAGTAAAATAGAAGTAAAAAGGATATAACGTAGGGAAAAGGGAAAGAGGGAAAGGGAGAAAAAATAAAAGCGGAAATCCGAACAACGGAATACGAGACAATTCCGAAGGGATGAAATGCAAATCGGAAAATAAAGGTAACGTTGCGGAAAATTAAATACCATTTGAATAACGCGAATGGTAATAGAATTATCGGGCTGTGATCGATTAAAGCAATATATAAGTGTCCCCTGCTTCTGGCAAATGCTACCACCCACCAGATACCCACGTCTTCAATTCCGAGAGTAATGCAAGATGGCTTTGGGATCAGTGCAATTTCAAATTCCGAGTGGGTCTTTCCGAAAACGTATAGATGCGGGAGTACTAGACAAGACATACAATGGGGAAGGATTCTCTAGATCCGTAATGGAGAAGGTAGAGAAGGTGGAGAAGGTTGGGAAGGTAATACCCATGATGTACCTATAGCATGTACCCAGAGGGAAGGGCCTTTAACGAATGCCACGCAGGTCTGATTGTTTAACGCAGCGAGCGTGAGGACTGGAGCTTTTAGCCAAGACGGATGAGGACGAGACTGGCTCCGGCAGGAAATTGCGTTTCATTGTAGCTAGACGGTGTTTGCTACCCAGCTAGGTATCTCAGCCTCCTTGGCTTCTGTATCTTGAGTTCCGCGAATGAGCTCTGAATGACAATTACACCAGCCTAGATATCAGCTCTTTCCAGTTTCGTTTACAAGGCCTTAAAATTCTTAAGAGAGGCCAGGCCTATACGGATACCGTCCACCTCCACTTTCTCCTCCGCCTCCTCCTCCTCCGTGCCGTCTTCATGGTCGTCATCACCGTCTTGTTCTACTTCCACTTGGGACCTTGGGACTCTCCCCTAGCCAATTTCCTTCTTTTAGGATTTCCTTTGACTTACACCCAGCTCGAACTTTCTTCATTCTTTTATCTAACGTCTCCTAGGCTGAACAGTTTACAGTCGGATCTACTGGGAACTTCGGACCTTCTTCGACCTTCTCTCTAGAAGGTATCCTGAAAGAGTGTTGTAGGGGCTGAAGGATAGAAGATAGATTGAACTCTGGAAAATGAGCTAGGATGATGGTCAGGGTGAGGGGGGCGAGAAAAATCGAATCTAAAGGATAGCCACGTGGCACAAGGCCGGTTATTTATATTCATATATCGATGCATGGGAAAAGTTGGCAACCTTCTTGCTCACCACCTATTTTACCCAGCCAGGCTGCATCCTCCATCCTGCCAGCTATAAATACAAAAACTGCTGCAGCCGAACGGCGATTTATTGCATATGAGTTCCAGGATTTGTCAATCGGTACCAAGAACGTGGAAGGGAGGTCCCTACCCTCTGCCACCCTCCTAAGCCACTTATTTCCACGTACAAAAATCCCATAAATCATGACCAACGCCATCGCTGCTCTTGCTACAGCCTACGGGATAGATACTACCTCTAGCCAGGCCCAAACCCAACACCCAAATACTTGACCACTGCTGCATTCTATTCCTTCGAACCAAATTCAATCAATAAATTCAATATATTTTAGAATGCCAGAGAGATATTCCCTTATCTAGAATTATTTTTTTTTATTTTCTAAGCTCTCACAACAGAAACTGTGAACTGCATCGCCAACCCTTAGCTACGCGTATAAACGTGGATAAGGGAAGGAGGAGTAATCGATTTATCAAACGAGAAATTTTACGAAGGTATGGAGCGGCTCATCCCCTAGCATAAGGGATGCAGGCAGGCAAGCAACCAGCCAGCCAGCGAGCCGGGCCAGCAGTATGGCAGTATGTAAAGAGCAAGAGGGATGGAGTAGACTAGGGGGTCGGTCGGCGAGATTGAACTAGCGGCCACCCAGAAAATGGAGTGTCGCAGGACAAGCCAACCGTATCGGGCAATTTATGACATGTAATTAAAAAGTCAAGCGCCGCTTGCAAGCTCGTTCCTTCGACGCGCGTTACCAGCTGGAAACTCGATAACCTCGATATAAACCAGTGAATTTTCGTTAAGCCTTGAAAGAAATTTAAAAATAGTACTAGAAGTTACCGAGCTATAGCCATCTTCTAGGTAGTTTCCCATATAGTTGCCATACTGTAGATAGCAGAACACCCGCTGGTAACTGTTTTCTACTTACTTTTATAGGCTCTTTCTCCCTTCGCAGTCCTACCAATTCCCTTCCTCTTCCAGCATCCCAGGATGTTTAGCCGAAGACTCATATCCTGTACGTGGAACTCCTACTGTCGTGTTTTATTTTCAATGAAGAGCTGTACCATTGAAATTGAACGACTTTAAACTCGTCCATTCATCCGGAAATTCATAACTTGGTTTGAGGTACAAGTCACTCTATAATACCTCGTAAGCGTTTTTAATAGCATTGATGCAATATCTAATAATAGTGGTTGATGAAAAATTTCAGCCTAACTTGAAATAATGTCTATTTTTATATTGAATCTGAATTGGAGCAAGCAAAGGAAAAGTCAGTCGGAAGTTTCCTCTATCTCGAGGTAGGGAAGCAGGATGAGATTTGCAATGGGAATCGAAAAGGGGTACGAAAGAAGGAGATAGAAGATAGAGGTCGGGAGAGACTCTCCTTTCCTCTCATTATACCCAGAACGATTGAATACAAAAGCTCGAAGTTGCTTGAAAATCCAGACTCGGACGAAACTTTTTTTAATTTCATTTACTCTAATTTGTAAGGTAAATTTCCAATAGTGATTCCAGGGTTGAGTGAGGACCGGTGAAGAGGAGGACTGAGGCAAGGGACGACTAGGGAGGTATAGAGAAATTGTGGAGGAGAGGGAAAGAGAGGCAGGAAAACTATGATGGAGGCCACTGGTACCGGTGTTATCGGTACTGGTGCTTCTACTACTGCTGCTACTCACGTTGGTACTTCTACTGGCACTGGTACTGGTAACGTTCGGTTCCTGCCCAACTCCACTCGAAGTTTTGATTCATTGTAAGTTCCTCAGGGTTTGTATGCGTGAGCCAGACGATGCCGGCCGGAATGCAAAGCGACCGGCAAAAGTTACTAGACGGCCTGGATGTTTTAAGTCCTTAGCTTTCTCTCTTTTCCCTGTCTCTGTCCAATTTTCTTTTTTTTTTTTCTTAAATCTAGACAAATTCAAGTCCCCTCATTGTATATCCCGTGCACAATGTTTTAGGCAGGTAACGTGGTACTCTGGCTTAAACCATATGCGTAGGGATATTTCGTGTGTGGTGCATGTGCACATTTCTGAAATTTGTGGAATATTAGCCAGGACTGGCAGCCTGGTGCGCGATTACCGACGCAAACAATGGATCATCCCTGGAGTCATTGTCCCGCATTGCAATATAAAAATATGAAGCCGCCAGCCTGTAATCATATGCCAAGGCTATCTGAGTGCTCGAATTTCTTTTTCACTCTCTTTTATTTCTCTTTTTTCTTCTCTTCTATAATATACCAAGAGAACAAAAGATCCGGGATGACTCCTCGTTCTCGTCGATATGACCGAACGTACATGTTGTTCAGTGAAGATTTATCCCAGTGAGTTTAAACCTGTTAGAATGCTACAGATAATAGCCAGTAATTGTAATGAAATAATCTTTGCATAATTGAAATCAATGGTCCTTATAAGAGGGGATCAATTTACGAAGATAAAATGGCAGTAGTGCCTCTTCGATAATGAGAACCGTAAGAATTCTTTATTCATTATTTCACTGCTGTCGTACTTTTTGTTTTATCTATAACACTGAATATCACTCGGTATTTAATTAATTGAGAATAATTCGAATTCGTTCCAGACGACTCTTTTATGAATTCCGTCTTCCCTTTCGTTTTCTCTCATCTTTTTCTTCTCACTGCTTGTTCTCTTCTTTGAAATATCATAGCTCCTGCATCAATTCTCCAGAATCACGATAGACCTCTTGGTACTTGGGGCTTAAAGGTATTTCATAATCAACTGGAACGAAAGAGTGATGTGCACTAAGAAGAAGACGAAGTAAAAGTGACATAGAGGCGAGGGCTAAGAAATAATCCTGATGGAGGAACGACACCTGCAAGTGGAAGGTTCTCGCTTAATAATGATTCTAACGAAGGACAATTAATATCAGCAATTAATTATGAGTCCCCTGTGAGTTGTCGAGGTACTTCAGCTCGAACCAGCTTCGCTGTTATTCCAAGTAATGGCGTGTGTTTATGCACGCGAAGTAACGAAACTTACTTACCTACTCCTCAAACCGAACGAACCTAAACCTCCAGAAACCAACCCTCCATACACCTTGAACCATTCCCATTCCACGTTTCCATTCGCTCGCTCGCTCTACTCTGAATGATAATAAGATTTGACTCATTAGAAGTTTCATTAGAGCTTTGTTTACCAGGCCTGAGAAGTGCCGAGCGAATGAGTGACTGACTGAATGAGAGAAAGGTACAGAGAGTGTGTAAGGGTACGAGAGAGAGAATATACAAAGCACCCTGAGCAAGTACCTATACCTGAGAGTAAAGAAAGATAGAGTAACATCCCCTTTTTCAAGAACTCACCGATGTCTTATGCTAATCCCACCCTGATTCTCAACCGATCGGGTTAAGAAACTTTTGGAAATTCTTAGAACCGTGTGCTACCGTCTTGATAAGAAGATTCGTAACCCCAAGCAGAGGGTTGCTTGTGCCCCAGAAGACGTTGTAGAATAAAACATATAAAAGATCGTTAGGTCGTTCGAAAAAAATTGAATGAAGCAATGTCTGTACACAACCGTGTATATAAAAGGGTTTGGCGCGTAGGGGGAGAAAATGCAAAAATCATTAGGCGCACTGTAAATGTAGAATATCATGAGGGAATATGGCGGAGGGGAGGAGAATTCCTGCTGGCAACGTGAATATCTTTTCATCCCTCGGTTTCCCTACTCAAAGCTTACATAAGTGCCCATTCATCCAGCATTTGGAAAGAGAGTCCATCAGGGAAGGGGGAACCCCGTTCAATTATTTTTTATGGGGAATATAGAGAGACGAACGGCATGGCGCGTTCCTGTTCCTCTTCCTGTTCCTCTTCCTGTTCCTACTTCGCCAACTAATTACGTCCTGAACCATGGAATATATCTCATCCTTCCTTTCTCCGTCTATCTATTCCTATCCATCTCTACATTCACCCATTTTCTACTCTTTTTCCCCGTGTTTATTCTTCTTTCTCTACTGGATTCTTTCTCTTTCTATCTCCCTGCTCATTTCTCTCTCTCTCTCTACTCGAATTTCCTGTTTTACCACATTCGCTGTGGATTCTGTTATTTCGTATCACCAGCAACCACCAGGCATTGTCGTAGATCCAGTCGCGTCTTTTTTTCTTATTCTGTCTCCACTGACTTCCCTAGCCTCTCTCGTCCTCTTTCTCATCCTTTACAAACCTCCTGGTTCTCTTTCAGGATTCTCTCGCACTCTCCTTCTTGGCAGGGTTGACGAGACCGGAAAATCTCAGATAGAACGTCGATTCTCGAGAGCGACTCTCGCCAATTAGCTGAAAGAGCTTCCGCGACAGGAAGATCGTGCGATCTTCCTATTGGTGAACATTATTACCCCCCTTTTGGTCCTGACACTTTTCTTTGTCTCTCTCTCTCTCTCTCTCTCTCTCTCTCTCTCTCTCTCTCTCTCTCTCTCTCTTTTTCTTGTAATTTCATTCTTTCCATTTTCAGTTCTCACCGATCTTACTTTAGTCCTCGTTGACTCGTTCAGTTGTGCCCCTAAGAGCACACGCATCGACCTCATGACGCCATTGCTTTGGGATCCTTCAAGAAATAAGGATAGGATGGATAAAAGTCACAATGGCAGTCAGGAAATAATTGGAAAGGCTCTCGGACGCGAACGACTCCACCTGTCAAAAGAAAGCAGCCTTGAGTTCAAAGGGGTTGAAAGGCAGGGTAAACAATGGAAGAGAAAGAAATAAGTAAAAGTACAGAGAAAGCAGAAAAAGTCACCACGCGTGCTAGCTTTGCAGACGTATCACATCTGCACATGTATCTTAATACAGGAAAAAGCGTGTCGTCATTTATTTTTTAGTTTTCCTTCGCGACTGCTATTGCGTCGCACAAAATTTTGTCAAACAATCAAAAAGAGTCCGTCGTTTCTTACGAAAATGAAAGAAGGACGTCGTCACGCTCTTCGAGGCGTCCCAGTTTCCATTATAAGTGTTCGCAGTCGGTTGGTTTCGACGACACCGGCGCTGCTGTCGCTAGAATACAAACCCCAGAGTCAGGGTGAGCTGTAATGATTATGTAATGGCAGGGAACGTAGTGACGAACCTTTAGGCGATATAAGTTCTCTACAATGCAACCGGAAAATTAAATTCCAACCCGGCAATATTGAAGCAAGTTGCACAGCAGCACATTGTCAGCACACGCAACGTGCGACAGCGCACACACTCAAGCTTCATCTCGGTGAACTCAAAGTTTCTCTTTTTACACTTTATTTCCTTTTCTTTTTTTCCTTCTTTATTATTCCCATCCTTCTCTCTCTCTTTCTGCTCCTCTTCGTTACAAATCAACCCTCAAACCTTAGCTCCAGGTTCTCACCCTCCTTTTCTCTTGTATTATTTTTTCTCATCTCCCTTGCACTTTCATTGATCTGAAAAAAAAGTCCACGTCCCGGCGTCTGATTTTTAGTGTGCTTTTACGTGATCGAAGACCGAAAACTTTCAGATGAAATAAAATCCTCTTTTTTACTGGAAGATCAAAAATACGCGTCGCAAATCGAATGCCAGCATATGGGTTCAGGCAAATTTTTAGACGTCCCTGATGTAATAAGCCTAATGAATCAATTATCCGTTATTGCGTTTTAATGAAATTGTAACTTTTTGATACCTATATATATATACACATTGAATACCATAGTACGATCGTTAGCTATGCATATCAAGAATATAACCGAGAGATGAAACTGGCTTATTATCGGCGTGTGTAGATTGGCCCGCGGTATGAATGATAAATCTGGACTAGGCAAATACAGTAATTTAACATTGGCTAACGAGTCATCTATATGGTAAACAGTGGGGTTGGCTCATGGCGCTCTGCCTACCGCAGTCACTGCAACGCCACAATATCAAATACTCTAGCGCACACGGATTTAACCAACAAGCTCACGTTTGGACACGTTCCCATATTCACTTTTAGCTGCAGGCTCTTCATCGTGGGTTCTATTATCATGATGCACATATATGTATTGCACATTCTTACAAGTTAAGATATCCAAGTATCATTTAGAAAATGTCCTTTGGCATTTGCCTCCTAACGGGACTTATAAGAACTATAAGATCCCAATAGGATTCGCCATTGGGAGATTATTTCTTGGATTTCTATCTTGTGAATATTTTTTTTATTTTCACTCTCCTCTTTCATTTTCTCAAGGAAATCCGGGAAAATGCTTTGGACCGAAGAGCAATATGCCCCGCTGTAATGCTCAATCTGAAGAATATATGGAGCCCATCTATGCGCCGATATACCGACGAGTCTGTGTGAAGACAATTTGTCAAGCTCTCTATCTCAGCAGCTATAGAGTGTCGCTGGGCCGAATAGTCTAAAGGATGCTGTAGTGGATATAGTATATTTCACCTCACTTCTTCTTCTTCTTCTTCATGACTAAGGTATTATAGAAACACCTAATTTAACCCTGCAATGCATCATGGGAAATGTGTGAAACAGTGGCACCCCCATCAGTGTGTCTAATGTACTATCAGGGTCTTACGTCCCATCCCAAGTAAGACACTTGATGTTAACAATTTAAAAATGCGTATTTTTCAACTTGTTGAAAATTGTTAGAGCCTTTCAGAGTCATGTGATTGTTTACGATTTCTTCAGCCATTTTCGCGTGATCCTTGAAAAACCATTTTTTGCAGTCTTACTACTCAAAACTGCATATTTTTTAGTTTGACAAATCATGGCTTTTACGCGGAAATGGCGAAGTTGAACGTAAAAAACATCTTTGCAACATTGACAAGTAATAATGTACTATGGCGGCCAGTCGAGAATCCTTCGCATCATCGGATATATTACTAGAAGCCCTAGGGGTTAGCGACACCCCTGAAAGCTGTGCTTTTTCCTTCTTATTCACTTACTGCGTTCGTATTTCTTTTTCATATATTTTTCTTTTCTCTCTTTCTTACTCCGAGGTATGGAGGGTCACAGTCTTATAGGCGCATAATACATACAGTAATCTATACCGACAGTGATCCGTGCTGAGGTTGGTTTTTTTAGTTTTCTTTCTTTCGTTCTGATTCATTACAGTAGGGCATAGGTCGTCACTGTATGGGTTACAGTTTGCTACTGAGATAAAACTGGATTTGTCGAAGGACTTGTTAGAGGGAAAACTCGGTAGACGCTCCTAGAACTTCTCAGCGTCGGCGTCCTGGTACAAAGACGCGAAGCCAGCCGCGCCGCGGCGAGGATGCACCGCAAACGCAACATAATTGGGCTGAAATTTGCGAGAAAACAAAGGCGGAAGCACCAGACTGTAAACTCGTGTGTTTCCGGCTCGAGCATCTCCTACTCTCGTTTATGGGTCCGTATGCGTTAATCTATAGACCCCCATAGGACCATATTATATGGGAGTATGGTTTCCTTGTTTCTGAGATTCTCTAGTCTGCTGTCTCATATTTTCAAAATATCTATCCAACTCTCTGTGCTGCTAAATCTTTGCCACATTGTCACCAACACCCTGAGTACCCATAGTGTTCAATATAAATAAAAGCCAGAATACTTCAGAATTAACTAGGCAATTGACTTGGTAGAAAATTGATGGAAAACAAAATAAATCCAGACATTTTAAAATAATGCAACAAGAGAAAAATGTCCCACGGAGCAGACTCCGTATTATCTTTTGCAATCCCTTTTAACACTCTTTCAAGACTTTGAGGACTTGAGCAAACGCACTAGTCTGTTCCAAGCAATGGATCGGATTAAATATTATTACGAGGAAGGTGCGGACGTGTCTTGCTCGTCCAACATCCCTTCTGTCGATTCGATGCCAGAATTTTTCTACCCTTTTCCCTACAGCTTCCTTCATCCCTTTCCTCCGATCTGTCGTCTCCTCTCACTTCTCAGCCACGAAAGTTTGGCCCCGGCCCAGCCCAGCCCAGCAATTCCAGCAATTCCGCCAGGGAATACACCGCGAGTAATGCATTTTTCATAACCGGGCGATATTATCGCCCTCGTTGCTCGTATTAATCGCTCTTGGCAGGATACCGGGTGAGACTCTTTTCCAGTATAAATTCGTAGAAAGTACTACCCTTGTTGAAATTCTCTTGAGATTATACACATATAGTCTATTCGCTATACTTAGATTACACGTATGTACATACCAATGCAATCTCGTTAGCTTTTAAACTTTTTTTTTTACCATTACAATACTCTGAATTTTACGGTTTTGATTCAACGGTGGATGCTTTATCTCTGGAGAAACCAATAGTTTTGATATGTAAATACGAGGGAATTACTCTGGAATAGACGTGATTAAAGTATTCTGGCTGGATTATTGGTTTGATACGCCAGACGTCTTATACTTGAATCCTGCCACTCTTGCCAGTCTCGAAGACTTCATTATGCGATCATTGAGACATCACGGACTCTAAGTTACAGTCTGCTTAAGAAAGAGAGAAAGGGATCGAACGGACGGACGAGTGGTTAACGATTCGCTGACATTATTGCAAAATGATTATGCCATTAAGGTACGGGAGTTATGGAAAATCGATAACTATAACGAGTTGTGAAAATCAGAAAGCATAGAATGAAAAATGAATAGACGACAGTGGGGAGTAATAACAGAGGGGCACTAAATAATGGTAATAGGGAGAACCGTTAAGGGTTGATGAGATAAAAACCGTCCGTGATCATTAGCGAGAGGATCTTGAACATCCTGACTATTTCTTATTCTTTCTAACTTTCTCCTAACTCTCCTGTCTCTCATAGCTGCTATTCTGACGACCGTAAATGGACTTTCGTCTCTCTCACTCTCTTCTTATTCTACTTCTATCCTGCCCTCGACTCTCTCCTCCTCCCTCATTCTCTTCTTCTTAAATAAACTTTTAATGTAATTGTCGCGGCACGTGAAAACGCCGATCGTCGTTGCGCAGTTTTACTCAGTGCTGTTGGCTGTGCTTACTCTGTCTCCTGCGGCAATTATTTTTGTATTTTCATTAAAAGATTATACAGTATAGATCCTGGAATTCCAATATTGCAAAATGGTCCATTGTATGCTCTAGAGGAAAAATCAACGTCCAGGAATAACAGTGGACGCGGATGCGGGTACCTAACTGGAATTCATTGTCATTGAAGGTAATAGGTAGCAAAGGTAGGAGATCAGGCGCGAAGCCGAAACGCCTCTAACGATATTATTCCTCGGTTCATTTAAGTTAGATAACAACAACTATATACTATAGAGTGAGTAAGTGCAACAGAGCATAGAGCAGAGAGTAGATGGATCGAGAGAGACAGAGTGAAGGAGCGAGTAAGGAAGGGAGAGAGAGAGAGAGAGAGAGAGAGAGAGAGAGAAAGTCTAGCAAGATAGGTAACAGCCACCGTGGTACAATATCCGCTACATCTCTCGCCTCCAGCCTAATTACTTCCCGGCCTCCTGGAGGCCAGCATCCCAGGAACCGAGCATCACGGTAGTAGCCCAGGCATCCCAGCATCCCAATCCCTACACCCTCCTCCTTCTCCTCCCCCTCGGATAGTAGTCTATCGTAAGAACGATAGCCTCTTTTATTTTATTTCTTATACTCTAGTTTAATTAGTTCCCCGATAATACCTGCTATCTCCTCTCCGCAGTCAAGAGAGAATAAGACTCTCTCTCCATCGTCCCCGGGAATACCGACTATCCTCATCTTCGGCCCTTTTATATATTTTATACTCCCTAGAGCGTTTCTCCCTCAATTTCATTTGAATCATTTCAGATTTTAGATTCATCCATCCCTGGCTTTATCCCTCGAAAACCCTCGAGAAGTTAACATTTATTATAACCAACCACAAAATTCACCTCCATCCCCCCATTTACCGATATCAAATGGTTACATCGAAAATCCATCATGGCCGCCTCGCTGTATTTCTATACACTCTGCAAATTTTATCTCGACTCGACTCTCTTGCAGTCTCGTATATTTATTTTCCAACCCTTTGCCAAAGAGGGGACCGAAACCCTCGAACCACCCTTCCTCCTGCACTACACTACACCAGCAGCCCTTTCGGGGTTTGTGATGCGTGCAGACGGTCGCGCACCGTAGATCACGCGTGGTTGCACCGAAACTGCATAACTGCAGCCACCAGCGTTAACAAAACGCTACCCCTGCCACCAATTAGGCCAATGGTCCCGTTCTAAACGACAATAGTAATATGTCCCCATTGATGGGGGAAACTGTCGCAATTGATATACTAAAACGAGGACACCCTGGCCTAATGGTCCGATACTACGCTGCAGCAGAGACTATAGCTGCTATGGGACGTCTCGTATGCACTATGCACTATACATATTTTCCTTGAGTCTATTTATATCTCCAGCTATGCCGTGCCTCTGTTATACATGGATATCAGTTGCAACCACTGCGTGTATGAGTGTCCAATTGAATCTAAAGGAGGCTCACTGTGTATTTACTTGATCACTAGTACTTATTTATGGATAGGTATTATCATTTCGAATGATTTATTAGTCCGATAAAAATTCCAAGTCTTTTTTACGAATCTTCTGCACACTGCTGTTTTAACGAACTCTATTTACAATTTGAATATTCATTTTTGCTATCTATTACCGATTACATATGGGAAATACTGTACTACGCATCAATCGGTTGTACGGTACGGCTTGTAGTGAATCGAAGAAATAATTGAAATGTCGAAAATTATTGTGGTCGTGGTGTTCTTAATATTTTCATTGAATTGCATTGATTCTGCACGTATTCTTGGTATCTTTCCGCACCCTTCTCACAGTCATCAGGTGACAATGTCATTTTTATTTAATTAGACACACCAGTCGCAATGTCATTAATCAGAACCATTTACTTCCTAGGTGTTCTTTCAAAGTTTGACAAGTGAGCTATCCAGAAGGGGCCACGAATTGGTCATATTTACACCAAAAGTTGTAAATGATACTTCCTTAGTTAATTACACGGAAATAAGTCTTGCCGAGGCATATTTTGCTGGTTGGAAAGAAATTGTGAACTATGTTAACTTTAACGACTTCTGGGTATTTTTCGACACTGTCTATAAGGCCAGCATCTTGTTCTCTGAATCCGTACTGGGTCATCCGGAAATGGAAAAAATTCTGAACCCGCAAAATGATAAAAAGTTCGACTTGATACTCATGCAGATATTTTATGTAGATGCTCTTCACGCCTTATCCAGCATCCTCAATGTTCCCATGATAGGATTGACGTCGCTGGCTCCCATTGCCGTACATCATCACATTATGGGTAAACAGAAACTATTGGGGTAGTCTGTTAGGTGTTGTTTAATATGAAGGAATTTGAGATTTTAGATACTTTTTCTTTTCAATAGGAAATCCTCCAATGCTATCGTATATTCCTGACGTGATGGGTGGTCAACCAGTGCATATGAATTTTTGGCAAAGAATAATCAATATGTATTGTTACGGTCGTCAGATTTATGAATTTAATTTTATTCATCTCAAGCATCAGGAGAAGATTTTGAAAAAATATTTCGGCAACAACGCTCCTGACATTCGCGACGTGTCAAAGAATATCAGCTTGCTTCTTGCCAGTACTCAGTTTCCTATTTATCATCCGCGTCCTGATATGCCAACTGTAAAATTAATTGGTGGTGTACGATTTTACAAATCCAATCCAAGGGAAAAAATGTCGCCAGTACGTTACATTTCATTGTGAACGAAGTTCGTTAAAATGTCATCTGTTTTATAAAATGTCCATGGGTTTCAGAGACTACAAGCTATTTTAGATAATGCAAAAGAAGGATTTATATACTTCAGCCTGGGTTCAAATGTCAAATTCTCGCATCTTAGTGAGGGAAATCGTAATGCATTCGTACAAGGTTTGGCCGAGTTACCTTACAAGGTAATATGGAAATGTGACCTCGAGGATCTACTACCTATAAAAGCGCAAAATATATTCTTAGAAAAATGGCTACCGCAAGAGGAAGTCCTCGGTAGAGTAATAAATGTAGACAGATAAATCGATGATATTTTCAATCAGGTTAATTCTTTACATTTTCCATTACAGCTCATCCCAATATCCTACTATTTTTATATCAGGGCGGCCAACAAAGTACCGAGGAGGCAATTAATAACGGGGTTCCCTTAGTGGGCTGTCCGGTTTTCAGTGATCAGCGATCAAACGTTAATAATTTGGTATCCCTAAGGATTGGACAAAAGATTGAGTTAAGCTCCATGACTAAAGAAAGCATGAAGAAGACTGTGTTAGAAGTAATCCAAAATCCAAGGTACAAAATCACCAAGACTTTACCCATATTGAGGTACATGAAAGTTCTCCTTGTTTTACAGCTACAAAAAAAATATAATTGAACTTCGAGATTACATTAATGACAGAATGAATCATCCAATGGAAGAAGCAATATGGTGGACCGAGTATGTAATTCGGCACAAGGGAGCACCTGCCTTGCGTAACAGATATCAGGACATTCCTTGGTATCAAATGGAAGGCCTGGATATTTTGATATTTTTTATAAGTTTACTCTTTGCATTACTGTACAGCCTGTATCTCGTGATACACTGTATAATTTCTAAAGTATTTTTACGTGCAAGATCGAGAAATTTCGACAGAAATTGGAAATCTGACTAAAAGGAGAGTGTTGGGTGGAGAGATGTAGTAGGAATAATTATTTGAAATTAAAGAGGGTGGAAGGTTGATAATGCGAAGCCTGCCACATAATGCATCTCGCAAGAGCAATGAGCTACGAAATTGCTTTACGCAATGGACCAATTATTTGTTAAAAATGTTGCGCAACTCCCCCAGATCGACTCGGTGTTTGATACGATATGAATATTATTGAATATGCATCGACGGGCACGTTTGATTGCACCAGGCAATAATTGATGGGTGCCAATGCCCAGCTGTGCCTATTCGTCTGGCATGGACGCTTCCATTTCTCCTAGCAATGGCGATGGTGGTTGGATACCAGCTGCCCCTTTAGCCCATCGAAAAATAAAATGCAATACACAACCCCCTTTCACTCTGTTTGACCTAGCATCATCCCTTTTGCAACTAGCCACTGGAACAATGTTCCCAGCCAAATACCACCACTACGCCTCCCCTAACCAAGGTCCTTTACCAAACCCTTTGCTTCCCTTCAGTTCACTGCACTCTAATTCATTTTGTACGAATCAGCGGAACTGCCGCGCGTTTCACTAATTTCCCTGTGATTTCCTCAACCCTCTTTGTTTTGCTTGACATTCTTTTTATTTCTTCTTCCTCTATTCGTATTCGTTGATTCTCCCTACTCATACCTTTATTCGGCAGCACCCAATTGGCTATCGCAATAGAGATTTCTTATGATAATCATAGAATTTGCTCTCAAAGTTGGTCCATGGAATAAAGATGAATGTCAAAAGGGGACCGAGTACCTTTTAGGAGCTTAGAGATTACACTTGAAGAGGGTTAGGGAACTCAAAGAGCCGGAGAGAGAGAGAATGTGTATGGAATAGGAACAGAATTCAAGAGCAACTAGAGGAGTAATGTACAGAGAGAGTGAGAGAGAGCGAGGGGAGGGCCGAAGATTCTCGTCGCAAGCCGCGTATTCCCACGAAGGATTCGACTGAACTTATAATACCTTGCGATGCGGGATCCCTTGCGGCACGCTTCCCATTTCCCAGTCGGTATTCGCACACCTTTATAATTAATGCCCTAATGCTGTTTATTAGGATCGAATAAACATGACGGATTGCCATCGAAAAGTATCACGCACCCTGCTACTGTCGCCCTCTAAAGCGACCATTCCGAAATACTAAAAGAACTCTACAAGTATAAGAAGATTGACATTAATAATCTGAAGAGATTTTATGGGGATGTCCTGGGATAAACTACTACCCCTATACTCTCCATATCCCTATTCCTGTTAGTAATATACGCGAAGCTTCTAGTGTGACAGATAAAAAAAGATAATAGAAAAAAGGAAACTGTAAAGTCCCAAAGGAAGGATGGATACTATCCAGGAGACCATTTTATGCGAGAGATACTTTGAATAGCAATATCCATTATCTGAAAGTTACACCTGAACGGTCATCTCGTTTCTCTGTGATCGGATTAAGGCTAAACGAAGTGTCGATAGGGGCGCGAGAGAGAAGGGGGCTGAAAAAGACAGTGCTCAACGGCTAAAGTGTATGAAGCCCACCAAACGAAGGAAAAGAGAAAGAAGTTGGACGGTTAGAAAGAGAATCCACCCATTGAACGAGTTGTATTACTTTAATCTCCGAAGAAAATCTTGTAAATAATCGTGGCAATTACCAGGATCGAGCTCCAAGGTAAAACGTTCAGGGGGATGAAGAAGGATCTTTTCCTAAAGATATAAGGGATGGGGTGGACACGATCGGGAATCCGATCGCACGAGGGATGAGAAGCACAAGAGTAGAAACAAACCAAAGAATTCTCAGAAACAACCAAGAGAACGGGTAGTCTTATTTCATTAGCAAAGACGACAAATTGATTGATAATATTGGCTCAAGTATTTCCTGGAACGTCACCCCAGCTTCTGGTCCAGTGGATTTGACTTATTTTACCTTTTCTTTACTTTCACTACCGATGAGACAGGAAATAGTATTTTTTTCTCATCTGCATTCGTACCTATTATCTTTTATCAGCAACCCTGTTCATGTTGGCACAAGATGCGTGGTGCCATTCGACAATCCCAGATCATGTAATGCGCCATTGAAAGCTTTCCCTACATGAATATCTAAGTATGCAAATGTCCTGGGACGTTAGACGTTACTACCCCTCACCCCGTAGGCGTTAGTCGCGCTTCGCTCTTAGTCTCTTAATATATAGACACTGAATGGAAGGGTGGTCTTCGCATAGATTTTGATCCCTTAACCAGAAACACTTCTCTTTTCCTATATTATATACACATAAGAAACACACTTGTTTGCACTAGGATGTTTTGTTATAGAAGAGGAGAGCCATGTTAAGGAACCAGAGCGAGATAAGAACCTACCGCCGGAAGTGGTACCTAGCTGTACCCGCTAGGACGGAAGTAGCCCACCGGAAAAGAGGCGTGCCTCGATTTTTCGACAAACGATGGTATTTATTTTGGCAGGAAAGCGTCGCCGCATGTCTCCCGGCGACGTCTTAAATCCCACCGCAGTCCAGACACGTAGTAGACCTTCCCAATACTCCTGTAGGAAAACCTTCCAACGTACCTGCTACTATACTGGTACATCCTTGACTTTTATACAAACCACACGCGCATCTGTGTGTTCACATATGTGGCCATATGTGCCTGAGCCTCGGATTCCTTGTATACGTCTTCTCTGGACTCGCCTCAAATCAACAATGGAGGAACGTAGCATTCACTGTGCTCGGGGATGAGGAAAAGGAAGATAAGCAGCCTACTAACGAGACCAGAGACGAGATCACGTCCTGCTACGGCATCGGCCTGTGTGGGTCTACCACTGGCCAAGAAGTGGAAGAAGAAGAGGTAGAAAGGAAATAAATAAATACAAAAAAAGAAGTGTAGGATGCTGTACGTCCGTTTCGACGATTTTCAACGCCGATAAAAGTCAATAGCACGCCACACGTGCTCTGCTCAGCACGTGAATCGCTTTATTCGAAATATCTTTTATTTTATTGCCCGACTTGTTTCTTATCTAACTATATTGTACAGATCAATACCGACTTTGATATTCCTTATAATTTATTGTTACTTCTGTCCTCTTCATTTTTTTTTTTTAGTAATTCACTTGATTCTTTTTCTCCTTTCATCTCATTTTCATATTTCGAGTTTATTACCATCACTCTATCTTTTTTCTCTCTTCTCGTTTTTGCACGAATAACATTTGCGTCAGTTTGTCGAATGGCGCCTCTATCACGAGGTGCAAACAAGTAGCTATTAATATCACCATTAACAGATCACCGCAAGTATCTTTGATCTGGAAATAGAAAATAGCATGTTTTCATAGTTTCAGGTAAATCGATGATCCTATTTATTATACTCACCATTGTTGGGAAGCCCATGTGTTTCGGTGTTCGTATGTGACCGGCGAACGTTATTAATGTTAGAAAATGAGACACGAAAATACTGTACGATAACCGTGACAACAGTTTAAATATTTTTGATGATAGGATACCATTGATAATTCCTGAAACGAAAAATCGATAAAGAAATCTTTAAATATTTCAAGCTCAATGTGTCACTGAACTGTATATTGACATTTAAATTCTAATCACCTCCGTATCCATAGTAACAGACAAGAATGAGCCAGGCCATCGCTACAGCCCAGATAGACTTATGAATTGTACCAAACAATATATGATTCCCGACATTATAAATTTGTTCGTTACTAATAATGTCATAGGAACCCAGAATAGGATATAAAAATGCAAATAATGCTAAGCACCATCCAAGAATCAGTTGGGTCTAGAAACATAATTCGTTTTTTAAAATAATATACCAAATGATTTACATTACACAATTTACCTTGGACATCGTGATGCTCTTGTGACAATACATAAAGTAACCTGTCAGAATTCCAATTAAATAGGGTATTATCCGTATGTGACTATGATCGTAAAACATAGTCATATGTTGGGCCAATGCTTTATCGCTATAGGAGTAATGGTAACACAATTTTTATATTAAAGAAAAGGTACTCAGTAACTGTGTTTCGTAAGCAACTGAGTGGATATCATACAAAACAGAAAGCATACTTTCTCTGAAACGTAATTGGTAACCCGGGCAAGTTGAGTGTCCATAACGTCAACGCCTGAATTCCGGTAACAATGACGATGAGAATGCCCAAAAATGTCATACCCAATTTGGGACTACGCCGGAGAGGAATGATCAGCAATGGAGATATCAGAAAGAATTGCATATCCATGGAAGTATACCAAGTCTGTAAGACACACTACAACCCCAACAAAAACTATTTTTAATCGACTATGAGCTTTATGGATTTGAGAACTTCCAAATTATACTCACCCTATTAAATTCATCCTTGTCGTAATTACTCATATAAAAAATAGTCTTCCACCAATTAATCGTACAGGCATAAGTATTGTGATCAACTTGTTTTTTCCAATATGGACCAGACGAGAGTCTGTGTAAAAGGGAAATGTAAATTCCAACGACTGCCAGTAAAGCTGGTGTTAGTCTTAAGTATCTTTGAAGAATCTTCTTGAAGTGATTATCTCTTCTTTTCTCTAAACTTGGCATTAGATTATAGCAACGCACTAAGCCAGCAATTATTAAAAATGTATCAACCGCCAGGCAAAAATTCCAAATTGGCAGCATTGTGAAATTCTTGTGGGTCTGTCATAAAAACAATATTATTACAGCAGATATGTCGGATCTAATTTATGATGTTGATCAGATTGAACTGATTGTATCAGATATTGTATTGTGATTAATAATATCTATAATTGATCTTACGTTGAAATAGGATATCTTATTCACGTAGGGTACGTTGGATGAAACTACACCTTGATGACCCAATACGATCCATAGTGCTGATAGTGATCTAATACCGTCTATGCATCCTATCTGATCTTTGTCAGAATTTGCAAAATTAGTCAGTCGGTTCCAGGAACGGCTTAGAGAAAAGGCTCTCAGTACATCAAAAAGTAATGCTGTATTTTATTGGAATATTAGAAGTTATTAATGTTTGTCATATTTAAAAATTTATTGATTGCAGAAAAAGAATAATGACTTGCCTTCTCCTAGATGGGTTACATTGTCTAATAACGTTCCTATCACCACCAGTAAAATTATGAGGCCTATGACAGTTCTGAACAAATCAATTTCACAATGAGAATCCCAACTTTATTGTATTGCTAAAAAATGGTATACTTACATAATTGCATAATCTTTTGGCGTAAACTTTTCTCTAGGCTCGTTTTTATAGCAGTCTTCAGGAGTCACTTCTACGCGGGTACCGGTACCCGGAAGGATCCTAGCTGCAGCAATATTCAAAATATCCTGAACATCCTTGTGTGAACAGGATGCAGGAACACACACAGCCCATTCCATTCTAGATGCTTTTGGTGCCGGAAATATTCCCTAAAATTATATAAAATTAACAAAATCCTTCTAGTGGTAGAGCACAACCTCCGTTATTATAACCTTGGACTTAGTAAACGTACTACTACGAGATCTTCAATTTCCTTATCAATCCGGTCGTAAGTCGCAATTCGCAAAAGTTCAAACCACTTCGGATACTTGTCACGAATTAATTCTGAATTCAAACGAATGTTAGCCATGCAGTATTGCGGTTCTATTTCCATTGGAGCGACCACAGAGAGACACTCGTCAAAGTCTCCCAGAGTTCGTATATTCCCTATGAGAATTCCATGAGGAAATTTTGCAGAAGCGTCCATCACTGTGAGATAAAAATTGTGAATATATTAAATGCAAATATCATAGCGTATCGAATTTCATTCACTTCATTCTTGCTTCCATCTAAGCTACAGTCTGTGTACAGGAAATAACAGTCGAATAAGTCGTGCACTATAGTTGCTGCTAATAGTACATAGTATTTGGTCTGGTCCGTTCACCCGAAAACTTCTGACACAATCTCTAACTCGTACTTTCATCTCCATCCATTTAGCCTTACCCAACCTGATTATATAATAAAATCCACGTGGTACTCAGATACCTAATTTAGGGCTATTAAAACCCAACGTCTGCTATCGTGCATCGTTCGAATTTACATAAATTTCACTACACAGTATTAGGAAATATAATTTATTATAGTAGCTACTTTTAATTTTACATGTTTAATCAATTGGCTGTTTTATTAATGCCTAATTCACGGGCACATAATTTATTATGATATTATGATAACACTTACTTCTCATCGCCCATTCCGTCACGTTCTCAAGTTCCTGAAGATAAACCCCTGCATCTCTTCGGCACGCAGGACTCAAATTTTTCAAAAGCGAATAAGTAGTCTCCAAAACTTGTGTGAACCAATTTGGTAAAATTGTATCGATCCTCACAGGATCTTCATTAAGGTTCAACGTCTCAGCGCTTGTATCAAGCGGAAATGCGTCACTGTAAGAATATTCTACTTTCCACGTGTCATTGAAAACGTTAAATGTCTGATTCTCGCGTTCTCTATATCCACGATTTAGCTTATCAGCGTCAAATACATCGCTAAACCTTTCACATTCGGATTGGCACTTGCTATTCGTAGTTGCCGCGATGAAAACATGATTCAGTACCAGCAGATATAGTCCAAGGAAACAACGCATTCTGTCCAAACGTCTTCGACGACGTGGAGGAAACTGGTCTTAAGACTGATCTACCTTACAAAATTCAGCATGAAGAGAATGGAAGCGTGTGAGACCTTCCGAGAACTTGCACCAAACGTCGGAAAAAGAAAACTGATGTTTTCTTTCCATCTCACAGAAACCGTTCACTATCTTCCCCTTCCTCATTTCACATTTAGCCACTCCTTTCGCGGGTGCGTAGTTACCCTTTCTACAGTCCCGAAACATGACGAATTACAATGGGGAACCAATTTAAACAACCTTTTTTAGGTATTTGCATAATTACATGATAACCACTTTTCAGCAAATACACTTTGGTCCCTATAATGTGTATTCATTGATTTTCTTGAAAAAAAGGTTCAAAAGTTCTTAGGTATTTGTTCCTTTATTAATTTTTTTGAAACATGAAACGAGTTAAGTTGGACAAAGGCAACTCGACGAGCAGGTAGAGCAACAAAGATATTGAAAAGATTACGACGAAATCTCCAAGAAACTCGCGAATCTGTAACATCAATATTTAGTCATACGAGGAAAATGGAAGCGATGCAATCTTGGCAACATTGTTCAAAATCGTGAATGTAACGAAAAAAGTATATACGTTAGTTCATAGTTCGTAAAGCATATGTGATTTCAAGATTTTGAAAATCGCGAGCAGTAGCAAAATATGCCATTCGTGCAGTCGTGTCCATAATATATTAAACCGACGACAACCTACCGTTATGTATGTGTGTAATTGACGTGGAGTTTGTAGCACTGCAGAATTGTAAAGCAACACCGCCAAGTGCGTAAGATACACGCAGTAACTTATTCTGCCAAGTATCTTAAAAATACCACACGACAGCAAGATATTGACAAAACCTAAAAATAAAAGCATAAATATATGAATTTGTTTAATTGTAATGAGCTTTTTCAAGCTAAATAAAAACGAATTAATAACATAGTAGTTTTCCAAATATAAGGAACTCAAAGTTCATTTTTCAGTCTTCAATAACATACGCATTAAACACAATAATATATACAATGCCACGTATTTACATGGAACAAAAAGTCTCGATCAGTGCGGTTGCAATTAACATGAAAGGTTTTATGGCGCAATAAATGCACATAGTATATTCACTCGATGAATACTAAAGTTTTCATGATACGCCTGCATGATAACCATGAAATATGGTAACTATGATCTTTTCATCAATTTTTATTCCGTCAGGTCTATATCGCATAGGAAGAGGCTGCAGGAGGTATATGGAAGAGATAAAGCCAGACGCTTACCAGCGTAACCCGTGTGACAGGCATAAACGAGCCAAGCGACGCCAAGCGACCAAGCAAAGCGATGGAAACCACCATAGGCAGCAGCCTCCCATAGATCGTACGAATGGTGAATAGAAGTAATCCCCTTTGCACCATAAACGCAGGCATACATCACCGCCAAGGACGAGGTCCACCCGAGGATTATTTTCCACTGTGCAAGCAGAGTAAAAAAATTATTATTGAATGTAAATTACTCATGCATATTTTTCTTATATTTCAAATTTTTTTATTATTTCTCTTATGACGTCAATAGATATAACATTCGTACTTTTTCTAATCGTACTATTCGTTTTTCATGAAGTATCCCTCCCAGGCACAGTCCAACCAGATATGGGGACATTCTATTATGAGTAGCCATATATACACGATGAGCATATTCGTTTAGGAGTGAATTACTGGAAGATAATAACAATTTTTCAAGACACCCGGAAATACGAAATTCCTATACACACATATCGTGTGCACGTTAAACAATAGATAGATACTATTACCTCACTGAAAATACGTAAGTTCCAGGAAGCCTGTAGGTGACAGTGGTAGCGAACGGCAAAATAATAGAGAATATAAGTGCGATAGCCATAATGATTTTCCCTGCGTATTTCCATTTCCATAATGGATAAACGATTAATGGCGCAGCCAAGAATAATTGCATATCAGCCGACAAGTACCAGGACTGGAGCATGCACTACAAAAAAAGTATCTGTTACGAATTAAACAAATTCATTTTTTTCTTCTATTTCTCTCTTTTATGAACGTATTAATAACTGTCTTACACGAGGACAAATTAATATGCAAACAATAATTGAGAATGATGCAATTAATTCACATATGTATGACGGGTAGCAGTGCACAGGCTGACTTACCTTGTCATTCCCAGTATCGTAATTATTAACGTACAACAAATTTTGCCACCAATTTTTTCTACACGCCTCGCTGTTTCTCGTTACGTAATAATTCCAAGCTGGTCCATTGTCAAGTCTATCATAGGCCGTCACGTAGAACAATATCACGATGATGTAAGTCGGCGTAAGTCTTAAGTATCTTTGTAATGCCGATTTAACGAAACTTGCTGAACCCTTTTCCAAATTTCTCATGAGACTGTATGAGCGTAAGAGGCCACTCACGAGTAGAAAAGTGTCAACATTCGAGTAACTGTTCCACAAGGCGTAATAGAGATAGTTATTATGTGTCTGAAATCCAGAAAGAAATTTAAACTATTAGAAAACAAAGGAATACATAGGATATAAGGCACTTTATTGCTTAATCGAAATTCCTTATATTTACGAGTACGTAATGACTGACGTACCTGCATAGTTTCTAATTTATTGATGAACGGTAATTGGCTAATCAGTATTATCTGATGTGTCATTACCACCCAGAGTGTAGACAGAGAACGTATACCCTCGAGACACGTTATGGAATCGTCCGAATAAGTTTCCATGTTCACCAAACGTCTCCAATTGTCAGGCAGCGAGAACGAGCCAAATGTTTTCCAAAGTAGTTTGTCGTTCTCGCATTTATTCTCTATCGAATTTTTATTAACGTTATGGTTTCTTCCACACGTCATAATTATATGTAATCTTAACCATACGTACTTTTCATATGGAAACTCCGTCCGTGGCACACAGTCCCAATAATGACAGCAAGGCAGAGACCAACCAGAATCAATCTAATAGAATGTGAAAACAAAAAAAAAGAGAGAAAAGAGTAATCGTTAAAAACTATAATAACGAGGATCTGGATGGATTAAGTATACATGCATATATCTTACGTCACTAAAAAATCAAGCAGTTCACAGGGTCTTCTTGTGGATTCAGCATAACAGTTACTTTCGTCCAATGAAATCGATACGTGTATTGCGCTAGGAAAGATTGCTCTCTCAATAGCGTTCATCGATAATATTTTTACGTCCTGAGCCGTGCAAGAAGATGGAATACAGAGAGCCCATTCGCTATAGGAATACGTGGGGAGTATCAGAGTACCCTGTACAGTATGAAATAACTAGGTTATATCTATATGGAATTCACGTTATGTGTTTTACGTTAGAGAAAACGCGCGGGTATTATATTATGTAATTTTTGTGAAGAATCTTACTGTCTAGTTTTATTCTCATATTTTTTGTTCATAATTTTCAATATACCTGCAGCCAATCGTCCCCGGTCTCCAGTCTTCCTCTCTCGGCCGTCACGAGATTGATGAATCTCTCGTAGAGATGCTCCTTCTCTCCGTACGCTGAATAATGCAATCTTAATAAGCAATATTTCCCTTGATATTTCTCTTGAGGATGCTGCACTCTCAGACACTGATCAAAGCTTCCCATTGACCGAATATTCCCAGACAATACACCAGACGGGTATTTTCCCATAGCGTCCATCACTGAGGGAGAGAAATAGAGATTACGATAGAACAAGGCTCTGGTTTTATCTGAATTTTATATTTTTTGTACTAACTGCTCACTGCCCACATAGACAAGTTTTGAGTTTCGAGTAAAAATTCTCTAATGTCCTCTTGACATTTTTCGCTGACTTCTTCTGATATTGGCTCCATATATGATGCCATTTGGGTGATCCAATTGAAATTCTTGGAATAGCTTAGAGAAGCACCAGAAACGAGAAGGACAATGGCTATCTGAAGGTCTGTGAGAGTCTTCATTTTTCACAGAAATATCTTCTCACTTGAATATTGTCTTCTGGAAAGAAACGATGACAGAATCAATTTTGAATCATTAAAGCAAATACTGGTAATCTTATCCTGTATTGGAGTAACGTAAATAAAGTCATGTTAATAGTTGAATAACCGTGAAGATTCTACTCATAAACGCTTTTGTGCGGTAAACCGCAACATTGATTATGAGATGCCAAATTTCATCATAGCTTCTTGGCTCACACCTACTTTTTCTGAATTCCTGTAAGAGAACCGTCGTTCAAGGGAATAATAGAACTAATGAAACTTTTCACTCATGAAGTACGGTCACGCAGTTTGGCTGGAAAACCCGGAATACCCTGTATATTTTACAAAATTATCATAATGAGACATCATTACTCAGTGTTGACAGACTCAGCAAATATTAACCCACGTCTCATCGTAAATCTAAAACCATACATATCATGGTACCAGAAATAGACTCTCTTTACGTAGATATATAAATGCACTAGGATGTATTACGATAAAAGCAATTGACAATTGTTGTATTCACTCGCACATCTACTTCACCATCAGATTAAGCTTGCTTGCATATAGTAAGAACACAATGCCTGATTGAACCGTTAGTCGTTGAGTAACACCCGAGAAATAATATACACGTGTATCTTGTTTTCCTTTTCTTTCTATTTTTCCGAATCACGCAAGTACCTAGGTATGGACACGTGGAGGCATCTTGTACAAATAGCAAAGTCCTGGAATGACTTTCTCTTTGCCAACACTATAGCTAAATCCACAGTATAGTAATTGGAAGGTATTAGAAATTACAACATTTACGTCAACGGATTCGTACCAATCAAAGATTAATCTTAAATTTTGAGTGTTGGTTTTGAAATGCCTAAAACTTAGTCCAAATGCAACGATAATGCTTTGCTCCGGTATATAAACATGTAATATTATATTTCAGTTACCTTAGCGTCACGCAAAAACTAATGCAGGTGCCCAACTACTTTTCTTAAACGAAAAATTACACTGTAAAATAAAGGTACTGAATATTCGTGCTGCCAATAGTGAATCGTGACAATTTGAGAAATGTTAAGAGACTATAATGCTGTCTGTACGTACGTAAGTTGCTAAATATGATGACGTCCGCATATTTTGACGGAACAAGGAAAGGACATCATTTCAGGGCCGCATTTACTAATTAAATTGTAATATTCAGACCCCTTACATTTAAACTGATCATTCGTAAAAGTCTATTTACACCTCGAGATTGATCTAGGTGTTAATTCTACGTACAACGATACAAGGGAAACGTGTATGAGCTAATGATAATTTCCAGGTACACAGTAGACAGCCTGACCACATACATGACATTTAGCATAATCAACAGCAGAGTACTCCTTACTGTTAGATTTGAATAAATGTTTATAGAGATTTAAAGGAGTAAAATATAAAATGTCTAGATTAGCAAAAACATATTTTTCAGTTGTTGAAACAAAACTCGAATTTTCAGAACCTCACTAATTTCTTGCTAAAATATTAATTGTAGAGTCTAGATGGAATATAGAATAGAAAATAATAATAACAGAACCAGTCTTAGACTAGTTTATCCCACTCTTAGATAATCCGAATAAGAAATGACTCGACTCGTACTACAAGTATAGGAAAAGTTGATCCCTCGCTGCATTCTTGCAACTTCGAAGTTGCTGATTCGTCAATACAGTTAATTCGCAGTACGGTGCATGCACCGCGACGAGTCGTTACATCACGGCCAGTTAAATAAAAGCGTCCTTAGTTTATCGAATCCGTGAAACAACTTTGAAAATACAAGAGTTTCCAACGAGAAAATAAGTTTAAACATATTGAAGTTACGATAAAATATCACGGAGTGAAAGCCAACGCGTTTCCATTTCAAACTCACAATCAGTGAATTTCAAATAAATCCCATCAAGCATTATATACGTATAAAAATTTTAATCGTCACCTAATGTGACCATACATTTTTTTACGAATCATGCGCGTCAAGGTGACACAGCGTTCAAATAGTAATATTCATCTTGGGAGTCACTTCTCTTAAAACTTTCTTACTGGAAGCAAGAGTAGTCAGTTGATGTTGGAGTAAGGCTAGTATAGTGTGCTCCCCTACCACGTGATATTTTTCAAATGACAAATATATAAATGTAAGCTTTATACAGTGTGATTGTTATATAGTATTGTGAACTATTTATTAATAATGTTAAACGGTTCTTAAAATTATTGATTGTTGTGAAAGTTAAAGACAGAATATTATTGATAATAGTAGGAACAATGGGTAACGTAAAAAAGATTGTGTCTAATTGCATTTCTGTAATTTTCCTGTTCTTGCCATACGCGTTTGCTATCGATTCGAAAAACGTCTTGAAAATCGATGCTCCTTTTGTTATCAAAAACGTCAATCAAGATCTGATCTATGACACGTACAACGAGAATATGCTACCCTTACTGTCAAGGGACCTCAGCCTTATGTCTCAGGCCATCGAGATGATCGATGACAGTTCCTGCAGGGATCAGTGTAAACTCATGCTTAACGGGTTACACAATCTGACAAGCTGGGCGGTCAAGTTCTACGACGCCTCTGGGAAGTTCCCCGAGGGCGTTCTCGGTGGTTCGGTTTATCAGTTGGGTAACTTCGATGAGTGTCTAGAAATCGGCAATGTGAAAGAAGAAGAGACACCGTCAGGATTACGGGGTCAGTATTGTCTAGGTGAGGTCAACATCGACGTGCCGAATATCTATCTTCAGAAGGATGGTAGCATTTGGGAGTACTTCCGGAAAGCGGAGGAACGCTACCAAGACACGATTACGAAATTGCACTGGGGAATTTGCGTGCCTGCTGCATGTTCGCCCCAGGATGTCGAGGATGTCATCAGGAGAGTCCTCGCCGTTGGGTTCAGTGAATCCAGACTTAAATTGACACCCAGGATTCCTGAAAATTCATGCTACACTAGGGAATCATGGAGCGCCGATTCCTTGGACGTGATTTATTTGTGAGATAACAGAATTTCGAAAAAGAGAGGTAATCGACAAATTTCATTATAATCGTTTGTAATTTGACTGCAGGTGTATTTTATTGTGCATTACTTCTGCCATGATTGCCGGAACCATCTTCCACTGGCTGTATCTCAGAAATAACGAAGATATTTCTAAAGGCACACTTTCTCAAGTGATGATGGCTTTTTCAGTAATATCAAACTTTAAGAAACTCTGTGGACCCTGTCACAGCGATGATCTTAATCTCGAATGCATATCAGGAATCAAATGCGTCGCCATGTTCATGATAGTAGCCGGACACACGCTGATATTCGTAGCGAGCGGCCCTGTACTAAACAGAATTTTTTGGGAAGCGGTGAGCGTTCTGATCTTACGTAAGACTTTAATAATTTAGAATTTTTCCATCACGCATTTCTTCCATGTGAATTATAGGCAGTCAGCAAGGTCGAGAATTCAATCTTCCTGAATAATCCATTACTGGTAGATACGTTTCTGCTGCTCAGTGGATTTCTAATGTCTCGTCTATTGCTACGTGAATTAGATAAAAGTGGTCACGTTAATTTCCTATTTCTCTACATTTTCCGATATATCAGATTGACCCCAGTTTACATGGTGATACTGGGTCTGTACGTAACCTGGTTACCAAAACTGGATAACGGTCCTTTGTGGTACAAGATGCATCTGGAGAAGGAAAGGTGCTTGAACTCGTGGTGGGCGAATCTTCTCTACGTAAATAATTACGTCAACACTGATAACCTGGTGCGCAAAATCAACCCTTGTAAAAATTCACAGCAAATATATTAGGTCGTCTTTATTTACAGTGCATGTTCCAATCCTGGTACCTCTCTGTGGACACTCAACTCTTCATCCTAGCACCCATAATCGTGTATCCTCTATGGAGATGGCGCAGACCTGGGGAATTTATTGTGGTAGGGGTAACAACCCTATCGATGTTAATACCATTTACAGTGACACTCTTAAACAACTTGGATCCCACCTTCATGATTTATACTTCGTAAGTACTTTACGTACACTGCACATCCTCTTAAACTGTATCAAGGATAAGACGGGCTGAAAAGGATTTAAAAAATTATTATTTTCAGCGAAATTAAGGATATATCAACGAACGAGTACTTCCGGGATAGTTACATAAAGACTCATATGAGAGCCAGCTCTTACTGTTTCGGTATAATTTTTGGCTACGTCATTTACCGTATACAAACAGCGGAATTAAAACTATCCAAGGTATGTGACATCATCTGGAGGTTAAAATGTTTTAGTAGTAATCATCAATTATGCTTTCAGAAAACTATTAGGGTAGGATGGCTTCTTGGGAGTTTGTCATTACTGATATCTATGTATTCCATAAGTGTTTTTTACGGACCAAGAAAAAATTTTACAACAATTGAGGCTGCAATCTACTCGTCAGTGCACAGAGCCATGTGGAGTCTTGGTACAGGCTGGGTACTTGTAGCATGTATTACTGATAACGCAGGCCCTGTTAAGACTTTCCTTACATGGAAGCCATTGATACCACTCAGTAGATTGACTTACTCAGCGTACCTGATTAATGGTTTAATAGAATTACATAGTGTGGCAACTATCCGCTCACCTGAGTATCTGAACAATTTTAGTTTGGTTAGTATTAATTATATCACGTTATCTATAATAATATAATGAGAAGCTAATTGCATTTCTACATAGTTCAAGGAGATTTTGGCACATATAACTTTAACATTTGGCGGTGCTGTCATCCTGTCGATCATGTTTGAATCGCCTATTCTTTCCTTGGAAAAGACTTTACTGCGTAGAGGTATGTAAATATTATTTCTCGAAAGCGACAAAATTAATTAACACAATTTAATTTTTTATATAGGTCGAGAAGCTGCAGCCAGTAGAAAGATTAATAGTGAAGCTACCAGCACCACCGAAGCATAGTCGATGTTGCATAAGTTGAATTCTTTTTTGCTCTGCGGTTTTTGAAAAAAAAAAAGGAATGACAAACGAGTATGTATCCTCTCTTTATTTTGATTATCCTAAATCAATATTTAATAGACATTAATCAATGCTTCCTTCTATTAATATCGACGAGTACCATCTCCTATGACAAAAAATCTCGACGACAGTTTTTTTTCCGTTCTCTTACCAATCCTTGTTGAGGTTTTAGGATCGTTCTCCTTGGATATAGATATCGTTTAATGACGTCACAGTTTATTCCCTCGACGTTCTTCCTCAAGTCTCCTCCTGTTCCCAGTCCCAGTTCTCCTCCTCGGATCGTCTTCTCAGCTGCTGCTTGTAACTGGCAAACTGCTCGTCCTCGCCGGGCCAATCGAATCTTGAAGAATCCTCGTCAGTCTCGGATTTCAAGCTTGGAGTATTATCCTCACTCTGGGACCTAGACTCTCTCTCATCCCCAAGAAAATTTTCTAGATCCTCCGACTGTCCTCCCGTGGGATCCTTTCTACGCCTGTCGTTCGAATCGTCCTCCCTTCTGCCAATGGAACCACTATTGGATGATTTAGTATCTTTCGCTAGAAAACCAGAAGGTCCTTCCTCTTCTGATCGTGACTTTTGCATCTGCCAAGCTGTTTTGAATGGATGTACTTGCTCTTGTTCTACTAGCTTTGGTCTTTCCGGAAGTAAATATTCAGGATCCTCTTCACTGGCTTGACTCTTTATAATGGATTCACGTTTGAAGAGTCCCGAAGAACTTCTTGGAGCTAAATCACTCTTATCGTCCTTCATCAGGTCCCATCCAGAATCCTCTTCTATCTCAGGATCGTCTAATCTACTTAGATCTCTTAGTGAGGTCCTTTTACTTTCTTTTCGAAGGACGAAATCATAACTAGATGTTTCTGCCTCTTCCTCCAAGGAAGTGGGCTGACTGCCACTGGTGTAAGATCTTCGTCTAGAATGGTCCCAGCTACTCTCTTCCTCACTCTGTGTTTCCTCCCTGTCGAAGGGTGGTGCCTTTTCGCGATAATCATCCCTCCTGGGGGAATAGATGACATCATCCTCTGTTTCGCTAGGCTCCTGCGAAGAACCCATCCGAGATACTCGTGGGATTCTCCAAGTATTCATCACGTCTATGTCAGTTGTATCTTTGAGCAATGCTATTTTACCCTCTGCAGAGGATCTTCTTCTAACTCTCCATTCCACCTCGTCTTCGGGCTCCTGGGATGATACATCCTGTGATTTCAATTTCTCCCTGCGTAATCTCAATTCTTCCTCCCAATTTTCCTCATCCGATGCCCTTGGCTTCTCGTATGATTCTTCCATTTTCAATTTTCCTCGTGGAATTAGCTCGTCTTCACTCTCCGAAGAAAACGTTCGTTTTTGTTCCATTGGCTTTTCCAAACTTTGATTCATAGGTCTAAGTTCCTCTTCCGAAGACTTTATAGTGGCCCTTTTTGACTCTGATCCTTTGGACGATGCACGTTCCCTACTTACAAATTCCCAAGATGGATTCTCATCAGGTTCCCTTATGGATCTTCCCTTGGATTCTGATCTGTCTCGTTTAAATTGCCTAATACTGTCCTCTTTGGCTTTTTTAATTTCACTTGTTCTAGAAGAGGATCGTTCTCTCCTTAAAAATTCCCAAGAAGGATCCTCATTGTCCTTGACAGAAGATCTTTTACTATCTATTGTCCTGGACTGAGATCGCCTCTCTCTCCTCAACTCCTCTTCACGCTGCTGTTGAGTTCTTCTGATATCCTCATCAGCATCCTTTACGGAACTTCTCTGACTACCCCTACCCCTTGAACCCCTTTCAATGATCTCTTCTTCACGAGATACTCTTTTACTTGGTCCTTTTATCCAATCCCAAGTAGGAATCTCTTCCTTATCTTCAGCATCGCGTCTTATCAAGGACTTCCGTCTAGTTTCCTGTTTCTTCAAGTTCCAAATCTCAATAGGGTCATCTTCCTCGGTATCTTCCTTTTTATCATTTCTTGTAACACCCTCTGCTATGTCCTTCTGCCAATCCCATCCAGTAGAATCCAGTTCGTCATCTCCGATTTCCTCAGGCAATTTCTCTTCCTTTTCCCCATCCGTTTTCGTATATTCTTTATTCTCCTCAGTCGTTGTTTCTATTACCAGACCATCGCTACTTTCCATTATAACATTTTTTACTTCTTGCATTGGCATATCAAAAAATAGAGTTAGCACGATCGATACCAATATAACAGCACCAACTTCGTACAGATCAATCTGCAAAATAATTTAATGCAATAATAAAAGACATTCGACAAAAATCTTTAAAGAATATATAGACCCGTTAATACTTACGGCCCTGTGGACCTGGAAATCGGATGAATACCTAGTGGCGCCAACGTTATAAAAGAAGACAGCAAATTGCGTCAAATAAACAGCATACGATATCCTACTAAATATTACAGCCCATCTACTAGAGAGGATTGTGTTGATAGGACCTGTACATATAAATATTTAAATCATTTAAATGATAATTCAACAAAAATACTGCACACTGTAAACCTACCACCATGATTTGTAAAGCAAGCGAATATCGCCCAGCATAAAGTCAAGGACCAGGAAACTGGACAGATCACAGCAAAATGAGTAGCTTCCTCAACGTCGTAGACGTAATCCCTTCTGGCGAGTTTCCAGGGTGAGAATAACGACCATCCCCCCAAGACCGATGCTATTAGCCAACCCAGTATAACGAGTATCTAACATAAGAAATATAATGATCTCTCTGAAATCTATGAAAAATTTTCCAAAAATTCATACCTTATGAATTCGAATATTTTTCCCAGTATAATCTAAAAGAACACCAAGTCCAACGCCACATAAATATGGCGTAGCTCTATGCAGTGGTAATGCATAAGTCAAATTGGCTGTCTTGTACAGATGTTTTACACTAATTGAAAAAAAATTGTATTAATCAATATAATTAATATAACTTTAGATGATATTAAATACTTACGTGATTCCATGGAATATCACTAAAGACAGATAATTATTCGACGTTGACAAGTAACGTACGGTAGCCGATACTTGCAATAAGAAAAATATTATCAGGATGCCAATTATTGGTTTGCAAATGAGAAAGAAGACGAGCATGGGTGCCAACAATGATAATTGCATATCAAGAGCCAGCTGATGCGTATGGGTAGCGCACTGAACATACAAACATATGAATATGATGACGTATATATAAGCAAACATAAGACGAAGATAAAGGAAAATTGTATTAAAGTCCTCACCATTTCTTCAAATGGAAAGAAATTTTGTATATATAATACATTAGTCCAGGCATTTCTTTTGCATATGTCCGCATTACTCTTTACTATGGTGTTCCACTGTGGTCCAGAGCCGACATGTTCCATTACAAATGCGTACCAAAATACAACAACGAGTAATGCAGGTGTCAGCCTAAAATATAAATAATGAAATACTCAAAAATTGCTGACAATTATTGAAGCAATGAAAATCGATTTAATCCAGACTTAATCTTACCTAATATACCTAGAAACGAATCTACAGAACCATCGAATCTCACCGCGATTCCTCATCTCCTTCGCCATATTGTATGCCGTGAGGACTCCACTAAGAAGTAAAAATGAATCCGTATAAACCAAAGAAACCCTCAAAACAGAGCTGATGGGATTATTCGCCACCTGTTACCCCAGACATTAAAGGATTAATGGAAATCAATAGAAAGCGACCTCGGAGCATTAAATCAAAAAGATTCTTACCTCCGTCAATAAAATTCTGTTTGCAAATGGCATCCTTGATACAGGTATAAGTTTATGAGCCACATATAGAAAAATGGTAGCAAGCGATCTGATTCCATGTATGCATCTAATGTCTCCCTTACTGGATGAATCTCTAACAAGTGCATTAGTAGTTCTTCGCAGCGAAAAGGCCATTATGATCCTTTCTGAGTATGATCCTAATAATAATAATAACCATGAGGACCTTATTATTATTCAAATTATAAAATATACCTTTTCCTTGCTCACTGATGCAATAATCTCTTAAGGTTGCTATCAATACCAAACAAAACGTCATAGCATAAAAGTATCTGAAAGAAGATGAAAATGATCAAATCAATTTAAGAAAATATTCACGCATGTAACATGTTATACGATTTGCATCTATAGATATATAGAGCAAGGCCAAGGCTCTTCTGAAAGTGAATTCACTGCTAGTACTGAACTATTCCCTTGCGCCGGCACGGAGCTATTTTCATCTTAACTGGAACGCACTTCTGTTCTCCAAATGTTCAATCAGAGCAGGCCTTAACCCCATATATACTAGGAACATAATAATAATGGCTTACAGTACTCCTATAGTTTCTTTGGAATAAGTCTGAGTCTTTTGTTGAACGTAACACATATCTTCGTTGACGTCTACTGAGAATTTCACTCCGGACGACACGTTGTAAGGTTCAAGAGCGTTTTCCATCACTGTCTGGGCATCTTCGGCAGAACATGCTGCAGGGAGGCATAAGGCCCAATTTAAAGTAGTGAATCTGGGTATGAAGTGTCCTGGCTAAAGTAAATCATCCTTCTATTAGATTAAATGAATATTTTTTATATTCTTTATTAATGAAAGGATAAGATTTTTTTTTTAGAAATCTTATGATACTGTGTGTACATATTGAAATTTTGTAATGGACTCATTAATACGTAACTGCCAGAATTAATTGACATGCGCACTTACGTCATGAATACTTCCTCTTACGAAGGCCCGACTTTGCATCAAATTCACTGGGACTTTTGCTTCTGATCGTGTTGCATGCAGGTCCACTGTAGCTAAGCAATACTTTCCCTGGACTTTTATCGTTTTATCGTCGACTTTCACACGCGCCATTATACCCAGGCATTCGTCGAAATCACCTAATTGATTGACATTTCCACGCAGTAATCCTGATGGTATTTTAGCACTTGAATCCAACACTAAAAAGAAATTTAAAAATGATATAATCTAATCGTGGATATATTTCTTATAATATATATAATCTTTCATTTATTTTAGCCTCACGAGTAACTCACTTTGAAGAGCCCAAAGTTTGTAGCCACGTAATTGTCTTAGGAAGATCTTTCCATGCTGTTGACATACTGGATCTTCAATAGCTGTGAAATTCGGTAAAAATGTTGGTACCCGTAGAATCATGTCGTTTAATTCTGTCAAAGTTATCGATGCTTCCACTTTTTTCTTCTTTTTTGCGTTTAGCTCGGTATCTGAAATTTTTAAGAAAATGCTTAATATGTTTGTGTAATTGAAAGTATTAGGTGCGAAATCTTGTAACTGATTAAGAGACACTGCTAGTAATTGAACTTACTCTCTTGTTGTTTTTGTGTTGATGTTCTTACAAGCGACTTTGTATCCGGTGACTGCGCTTTCGATTTTTCCCCCGTTTCCTTCACCTGTTCCTTAGGCGTCTTTATTTTAGACTTATCAGACTCCTTTCTTGCCTGCTCTACGGATTTCGGTTTCGTTTTCTCTTTGTCTTTCTCTTTCTCTTTTTGCACTTTCGTTTGCTGTTTTGGTTCCTCCTTATTTGCGGTTGATTCTACCTTGGACTGCTCTATTGGTAACTTTGGATGCTCTACTTGTTTTACTTCGAGCTTCTTTGGCTCTTCCTTTTGTACTTCTATTTCCATCGGTTTTGTATGTATAATTTCTATGGATTTTGACTTATCCGCAAGTCGTACTTTTTCTAGTTTTCTTTGTGGTGGTTGTGGCGGAGGAGGTTCATCTTCGGTTTCGGACTCTTCCTCTTCGTCATCATCTTGTTCGTCGTCGCTGTCTTTGATGTCATCCTCAGCTGTTTTATCCTTTAACACTTCATTTGAAATTTTAGTGTCTCGTTTTTTTTTAATTTTTATACCCTCGTTAGTTATTTTAATTTTTTGGGGCTTTATTGGTTCTTTTTTATCTTCGGTTTCGGATTCGTCATCGTCTTCGTCATTCTCGCTGCCCTCGGATTTCTCTGTATCTGACATTTCATGTTTATTGCCACTGGTATCATCGTCCTCGTCCTCGTTCTCGTCCTCGTCCTTGTCCTTGTCCTTGTCCTTGTCATCATCATCATCATCATCATCATCATCATCATCCCCCTCATCAGACTGTCTTTTCTCGGAAACACCATGACCCTGCTCATCCTCACTATCTTCATTCTCACTCACCTCGTCTTCGCTTTCCTCATCATCCTCATCATCCTCATCATCCCCATCATCCCCATCATCCTCGTCATCATCTTCATCATCTTCATCATCTTCATCCTCATCCTCAACCTCATCCTCATCCTCATCCTCATCCTCATCCTCATCCTCATCGTCATCGTCATCATGATCATGGTCCCCTCCCTGTACCGTCTCGCCTTTACGAATCGCCCCCACTCCATCATCTTCCTCTTCCTCTTGTACCGGCGACACCTTTACCCTAACCACATTCCTAGCACCACCAACTCCGATAACAGGAAAAATCTTACGTTGTAACCTCGAGCTTTCAACTATCCTGACAGTTTTATCACTCCTGAACCCGATCTTCCTCGACTCCTGTAGATCCTCGTCCGATTCCACAGGTGGGTGTATCTTCCTCCCTCCCACATGCACTTCCTGTTTTCCTCTCAAGGACACAGGAATCGGTGTCCTGTCATGACACTTGCCAAATAATGGATTACAAACCGGTTTACTATGCTCCGTAGATGCAACACCAGCAGCATCACGTATCCTGAACGCGTAACTCGTACAAAGTAGAAACAATAGAGCCAACACAAGGATCCCGATACACTTGCCCAGGATGGGCACAGCCATGTCACACCTTGGGCCTTCACATTGACTCCGATCTTCTAATCTAATCTATAAGGAAGGGCCAATGATATCGGCGTGCCCTCCTCCTGAATGATTTCGTATTCGGGCTTCGAGCCACCAGACTACCGGACCTACGTCGTCGTAAGGTGCCTCCCGGCCATCCACCGTACCGCAGAATTAGAGCATATGGCATCATCCCAACCAGCTAGGAGTTTTATTTAGCATCAACATTTGAACATGCCAGTTCAGTCAGCGGCTGCGCCGCGCGAACGCCACGCGGTTCCTCATCTTAGTACCTCACTGGCTACCTAGAGATGTCCGTCTGCCCGTACACTTGGCTGCTTAGCTGCTTAGCTGCTTGCTTGCCTGGCTACTTCGCTGACTTCGTTATGTAATCAACCAATCGAAATTCTCGGCTTTCGACTTATAAAGTTGGACGACCAAAATATACCAATCTATCACTTCGAATTCCTTAAGTGGCTATTACAGTGTGACGGGTCAAAAAAATTGAATTTTTTTTGTTTTCGATAGTATTTATCCATAGAAATAATATCCCACCATTGGTATAGTCAATTTCGACATGTACGACTCAGTACAACGCCTCAAAGTACCAACGCGCGCGCGTTCGGCTTTCGCGCGGGAAACCGCCACGTCCGTCGTAGGTATTCGGAGTAGCTGTTTTGTATTTATATCTGCGAAGGAATTTTGTATGGATCTGGAATCGCTGATTAGGCGTAAGGGTATGATTTTCTCGAATTTTGATTTTAAAAACTTTAAACACGTTTTTTTCAAAACGCTTTTTTACACCTGGTGCAAGTGATTTTTCAAAATCGGCTTGACCAATCGGATTGAAATTTCAGTAGCATATTCAGCATATACATGGCTACTTTCTGAACTTCAATCATGGTGAAATATTTAATTTCAACTTATATTTTCGCCCCAATTATGGCGCGAAAATACGTATTTTTTTTAACACATTTGCAAAAACGTTGCCATTTTGTTAATTTATAGTATAAATTAATAATTGAGATTCGAACGACAGCGACACTCTTTTTTTCAAATAAAAATTTTATTCAGTTATATAACTTATATGATGATTTAAAATTCTATATGTGCACACTTTATTTTATTACTGAATGATGCGAACGCGAATCTATAAGAATAATTGTATAACCAATAATTAATTTATCTTATCTTTTCGAGATTATTTTTATCATCGCAGAACTTGGTCACGGTTCGATACTAACCATTTTATAATAGTAATTTGATTTATCTCTTTGGCACCTTACATCTCTTTCTTAATGATTTCTGTTGTTTCCTTCGAATTGTCGGTGCACAGCCGTTTAACTGACTTGCTCGTTTCATACTTTCTTAAAACCAGTTTTTCCAGTATTATAATAGGCAATTCAATCGAGAGATTAAATACAAGGGCTAATACGAAAGCTGTTACGATGTCAAATACAGTAACACTTATCTACAAAGTAGAGAAATAGTTGGAGTCAATTGATAAATTAAGTTTCACACTTTGCAGTGCTAATATAGAGTCAATCTCATGTACTCACAATATTAAATAACGAGAAGTACGGCATGGTACGAGTTGTTGCAAGTCGCATAATATGGACGACAATATGTAGCAAGTAAAAACTGTAAGAGATTTTACTCAGTGGAAAGAAAATTGGCATTGAAAAAATGCTATTAATAATTCCTGAAATCATTACAATGGACGTGATAATATCAGTGGTTATGATTTATTAATGCATTGATACTTAATATCAATCTTAATATCCATACCTCCGTAGCCATGGACGCAGGCGTAAATCATCCAAGCTATCCCAGCTGCCCAAAAAGGCTTTGATAAGCCAACATAGATAATTTTAAAAATCATACTACTAGAACGTGGTGTTTGCATAATGAAATGATGGCCATAAATGCAAAAGCCAAAAGCCATAATTGTGAAAAACCATAATAAGCTGGATTCAATCTGTAAAAACAGTTAAATTATGAAGAAAATCAGCATAGATAGGAAATTGAGTATGAGGAATATAACTGTTAGAATTACTTTGCTAAACTTTCTTGGCTTTTTCATAACTATTTCGTATCCCAAATAGATACCAATTATCCACGGTGCAGCTCTGGTATACGTTACTGCATAAAATTCAGCAAATTGATGTACTAATTCACTGTAACTGAAAGTTATTAGTCTTATTTAGAAATTTGTATCTTCAATGTATATTTCTAATCCGAAATATTATAAAGAATTTTTATTACTTCATTCCAAGATCGTAAATAATAGCATGGTGATCACCATAGATGAAAAGCAGAATTGGTGCAACTATGGAAAACAGGAAAAATAATCCTAATATCCTGAGACCTATTTTTGGTTTTCGTGCCAGAGGATACATGATTATTGGTGATATCCAAAATAATTGCATATCCACAGCCAAGTACCACGTATGTATTAAACACTGCATAGATCAAATAAATGAATAAAATAATTAATCTATTATTCCTAATTAATTTTGAAAAGACACTTACCACGTTTCCCTTAGTAGCAGTGTTCTGAATATATAGTATAATTGCCCACCAATTCTGGTGACAAGTGTCGGAAACGAAACTCATAACATAATCCCAACCAGGTCCAGATCCAAGTCTTGGGAGCAGATACATCGACAATATCAACGTAACAATAAGTGACGGGGTTAATCTAGAAAAATTTGATCTTAAAAGTCACGACGATTCTTCTCAGAACGAATAACAAAGCCATATTCATCATCTTAACTTACCTAATATAACGATGAAGGTAATAATTAAAAACATTCATATTTTTCCTTTCAGTCATACGTTTGAGGAATGCGTAACTCGCCAGAAATCCACTTATGGTGAAAAATGTGTCCACAGAAAATACAGCAGTAAAAATGTATGTCGCTCTCCAGGATATTATCCACTGAAAGAAATTTTTTAGCGTGAGAATAGTCTAGGGCCGTTTCATCATAAGCACAAAGGTGAGTACTTATTTGCAAAAATTATTCGTTATAATTTATATAAGTATATATTTATATGTGTACTAACATCAACTATCTCTACAGAATTGACAGCCGGTGTCATAGCTCCAACGATGTACTGATGTGCCAAAAAGACCCATAACATGCTTAAGGATCGCATTCCTTGCAATGCAGGTATAATATTGGGTGATGCTTTAGTTTCAAATATTTTTCGACCATTGGTATACATGGAAAATTTACAGGCAGCGTTAAGAAAACCTCCTTCCTTCGTTTGCGGTGAATATAAAATATCCAGGATTGTACAAAAAACAACGAAGAGGCATACGATAGCTAAGAGCGACCTATGGAAGAAAGTTTGTATTAATTTCTACGTTTCCTTTCTTTCTTCGAAAAAAGGAATTTAATAATTGTCTATCTACAAGGTTATAATTCCTGCCCATGACCATTTCAATGGTTCGACTCTGGAACAACTGGCAAATCCTGGAGAAATTCCAAATTTTTGGAAAGTTGGATTTATCGCTATTGTGCTATTAACTAAAAGTTCTAAATCTTTTACGTAGCAGGATGCAGGCAGACAATACGACAACGTCGGTTTCATAATTAATGGTATGTTGTTATCAGCTACTGATAGGGTATAGGTACAATGTCTTCCTTGTATATCGGCATTATCTACTGTCACACATTCGTCGTAATTTCCAAGATCCATTATATTCCCCTGCAAGATACCAGTTGGAACTTTGCTGGACGCGTCCAACACTGTAAATATTAGTTTTCAACATATACGATTTTTTCATAAAATATAACACTTTTTTTCAATTAAAAAATTCAACATACTTTTCATCGCCCACATTACTCGGTCTTGAATTCCCGTTCGGTATAACGTTAAGTCCTTCGTACATTTTTCACTTAGTTCCAAAGAACCAAAATTTTCGTTCTTCAGTAAATTCTGGATTTCCAACGCTGCAAAGCTCGAATCCAAATTTGAATTTTGTAAAACACTATTATATTTGTCAACTACAAACGGCTTCACTGAACTAAGCACAACCAGTAGAAATGGTAGACACTTCCTTAAAGTCGAATACATCATGACTACCGCGTAGTACGAGAACGCCTAATTTATATATGAACTAGGGCAACACGCACACTACCGTGCGCAGCTGAAAATCTGTTTGCGCTGCAACGTTCTGAAAACAATTATTAGACTGTACATTTGTCCTATAAAAATTACATTACTACAATCTTTTTATTGAATCATGTACTGACCAACTAATACCCATCTACAGTTTTCTAAAGCAATCAAAATTAAAGCCAGTTTTCACAGTGACAATAGTTTGATTGTTTGATGCCATTTAACAAACATCCTTTCACTGTACAAATGTGCATTAAAAAATTAGAAAACTATAATCTAACTATTTAAATTATGTACCGACCAACTAACGTCAAACAGTATTTGAGTTTTGAGCTATACTAACCTTACTTAGCCATTAACAAACCCCGTCACAGCATTGCACACTATCTTATCGATATTATGACGATTTGTTTTACATCCAAACCACTATGAACATTAGTAATAATTTAGTAATGAACGTGTTGTCGTTGCTTTATTATCGGGATCAGCTATAATAGATAAACGATCTCGCCGGTCTTATTCCCTGTTAAAATTTGACATCGCAGCATTGTGATTAGCTAAATTTAAAAGTAATAACCTTGTACCATTGTAGAGACTTTCTTTGATACTCAAGTTCCTAATGAGCATAATGACAGTGTCTTTTCAGAGACGTAACTCGTGAGGAGTTAAGCTCGATGGTGACAAAGAGTTGAAATATTCTGGCAAAAGGGCCTCGTTGATTTCGTCATTGGTATCACAGTACTTAGCGCCATCCACGCTCGTGTAGATTCTTTCGCTGGCTTGATCGAGCAATTCTACGACTCTCGTGTTGATTTCATCGACATCAGCCTTTCTTACGGACAGTACAATGCATTTAGCAGCGTCTCTGTATAATTTCTCTCTGATGCATTGGCCATATACATCCTCGACAATATTGGAGATGCCAGATGCTGCACAACGTTCTGTCAGCAGAAGATTATCTTCCGAATCATTCAACGTGCCGCTTCCCACGTCCAGTAAAAATTTAGCAAAGTCAACTTCTTCTGGTAAAGCTCTCATATGGCGACAGAATACTATTCTTGATAGACACATTAACAATTCTATAACGAGTGCCGAACACTTGGATTAGAAGGAATTGCCTAAAGTCTTCGCCAAGATCTACAATTTCTTCACCGAACGGGATATCGTTATTCGTGATGTCGCGCAGGAGTTCGGTCCATGACCTCGAGTGCATAGTACGGAGCCATTGGGGCTTCGTCTTAGATAAAAACATCGACTTTGTCCAAATATTGTTCATCTTTCGATTGATGCTCGATGAGGAATCTGTGTATAAAGGCACTGGCACAAACTTTTGCCGTACGTACGTTAACACAGATGTTCAGTCTGTCGCATGTTTATTGCTATCGTGTTACGCACAAACGTTAAAGATAAAATTACCATCCTACCCACACGAGTGTTCGCATTATTGGTAGCTTCTTATAAATAATCGACCAATCCATGATAAGTTCCTGCTCGTAATTGTCTATGGTTAGTCTTTATAAATTCAGTTCTATCTTTCTCAATTTTTACATATTTATTCACTACCCATTGTCGAAATAAACGATGACCCAGTAAAATTTGATTGACCTTACTTCCATTGTTACGGAAGACCATTCTAGACCTAACATTCGCCATTCACGTTACAGATTAGTTGACTGTAGTTTCCAAGTCTCCATGTCATCCTCGTGTTCCATATGGATGAAATAATGAATAGATCTAAGGGTCGAAGTTCGGATCCATAGAGCTTACAAATAGCAATTGTTTTGTGTTTCTGTTTCTTATAGTGACGTAAGACTTTGGAATTTCTCCATCTGCTATTGTAGAAAAAACAGTAGCAACTTCCTTTCCTCGTTGAAAATTATATCTGCGATGATCCATTCCTGGTTTTAATGTGAATAATAATTGTAGCTCATTTGGTAATATCTCGTTTGTTTCATTTATTCGTTGTCGTTGAATCTCTAGTTCCTCATTCATCGTACGTTATGATTGAGCAAATATGTATATTGTACTCACAGAATAGATCATGAAGTACTCTTAATATTTCATAATCGAGATTCGAATTGTAATTTAAACGACAATCCGCAGCTTCATTGTTATCAACTATGAAAAGCTGTCCATAACTTGCGTTTTCATTAGGAGAAGGCTATAGTGTCACATTGACTTGATAATAGAGTCGTTCATGAATTTTAAATCAATACAGACCGTGATAACTTCCGTTAAAATTTACTAAATATAAATAATATATTATTCCTTAGCCTTTTCTCACGAGTGATTTCAATTACATGATGATTACAATCAAATAGTATTTCCTGTTCTATGACATAGTTGCATTGCGGACAATTTTCTGGAATAAAAGATTCTGATGTACAGTTTTGGTCAGATTTTGAACCGAGCAAAGATGTATTCATACATACTTCAGCTTCGTATGTTTCACATAGTTTTGAACATTCGTTGTCATTTTTTACATTGTCTACAGGAATTGCTACATTAGTCAGAACTTGCCCTGACATTTCTGAGAGAACATTATTAAAATGATTACAATTTTCATTAACAATCCTGCGACGACGTCGCTGATTTTCAGTATTTTCTTCGTGCTAAATCATAAAATAGTTAATGAAATATTGAATCCCTATTTGAGAATAAATGTTAATTTAATAAAGATGTTCAAATATCCAGTATTTATTATATTTATCAATATGTATTATACGATATTGTCATATTATTTTTCTTAGACGGAAATATTCTTCTTACGTCATAATTATAAAATGAATACTGCTGATAACATATATGTGATAAAGCTACAGAGATTAGTCTCGAACTTGTTTTTTTCCTTTACGAACGATAAACTCAATATTTTTGGACAGCCGTAAGAAGTGTAGCTACACGTTGAGATAAGAAAATTTTTGAAACATCTAATACCATCTCTTTGAATGACTGGATTATTTACTAATGATTTACAGTTTAATAATGAAAACTGTCAAGTCATAGAGATAATCAGGAAGCACATAAAATCCTAAAAACGTTCTAATTTGTTAACAGTTTTTACCCAAAATTCAGTCAAGTAAATATACCATAATCAAACAGAGCTATGTCTGTAGCTATGTTTTCCTAAATAATTAATGAAATAATTATTTAATTCTTTTATCCCATGTAAATGATTACATTAAAAATTCGTTGTAACCAGAAAATGCATACTAGGTAGAATCAAATCCTTAGTCTTTTATTTAAGTGCAATGATCTTTCAAGTAGCACAGTTATAACTTCCTATTTACCTAAGTCATTTCCTACATTCTGCAAGGCAACACGGTTTCTAAACCACCGTTGCAGTTTCTTCGCACTTCCTGATACGTCGAGCTGGGAGTCATTAAATGTTGTATAATCCAAGCCGCTAGAGAGAACAGGCAGTCCTTAGCAGGACTCAGATTACTAATATCATTTACAGTGTCGAGTCAAGTGCATCTCTACTTGTAATCAAAGACATTACTTCTAAAATGTTACCAATATTAATAATATTCTTTTCCATGATTGGATCAACAGTGATACTAATTTATTACTACCTGACGTATAACTATAATTATTGGCGTGCAAGAAACCTTCCTTATCCTGAGCCAAGTCTTCTATTTGGCAACACTAAAGCCATTACTCTTCTGAGGATCACCATTGGAGAAGGTTTACGAGATATCTACAGGATGTACGAAGGACATGACTGCGTGGGAATTTACGAATTAAGGACTCCCGTACTTCTTCTGAGGGATCCGAAATTGATTAAACGCATTCTGGTCAAGGACTATGTACACTTTCAAGGTAAGCCAAAGGATCTTTCTGCTCCTGGCAATGTCGATTAACTCGAGTGATTCTCTTATGGGATAAACCCTGAACCTTTCAAGGAAGAGGAATAGCTATGAATGAGAACGTGGATCCACTTTGTGCTAATCTGATTAACCTATGGGGTCCAAAATGGCGAGTACTGCGTACAAAATTGACGCCAGCCTTTACTTCAGTCAAGATTCGAAATATGTTCGACCTTATTGCCGAATCATCTCAGAAGTACAAGGTTCGTCTGATTAGGTTTACACGCTTGTGACATTCATGTACATTTATCTGGACTACATATGGTTATCACGTTCGCTTTTATTTGTCTTTAGGAATTTGTTTGTCAGTATGCTGATCAGGAGGAAGTTGTGGAATTTCGTGATTTGACGGCTAAATTTACTACGGAAGTCATTGCAACTTGCTGCTTTGGATTGGAAACTAATACGATACAAGATGAGGATTCCGAATTTCGGGCAGTTTGTAGAAAAGCACTTGATCCTTCTCTGGTTATCGCACTTAAGAGACTCGTCAGGATGTACATGCCTGGAATTTTTGAGTGGCTGGAAATGAGCCTGAATCCTCCTGACGTTACAGCATATTTTATGAATGTGGTTAAAGACATGATCAAGTATCGTGAGCATAGTAATGTCTTTAGACACGACTTCATGCAACTACTTGTACAAATTAAAAATAAAAAACGCATGAACGATGATGAAGAATTTAAAGCAGAGGAAGAAGAGACTGATTTTCATAAAGATCCTGATATAGGTACTGTTTGGTGTTAAAAAAGAAAACAATATATGTTTCAATTTATTTATTTATTTCAGTGATAGATGACAATGTTATTGCTGCTCAGGCTTATATATTCTTTCTTGCTAGTTTCGAAACTTCTTCAACCACCATGAGCTTCGCCATGTACGAATTAGCGTCCAATCCGAAAATTCAAGAAAAACTTTACCAGGAAATAGAAGCAACATTGAAAAAACATGGAAGTCTCTCTTACGAGGCTGTATCAGAGATGGAATATTTGGATCGTGTGATTCGGGGTAAATTGCAAAATCGTATTAATTATTTTATATCGAAATACCATTTTTTAAATTCTTATTCAATAAGCGCCACTCGCGGAATTTCCATCATTCATATCATCAGAATGTCTGTTTAAAAGGCAGTCGGTAATTTTACCATATGATAAAAGGGTTGACAGAAGTTAAATAGACTAGGCGTTCCCATATTATCTAGTGTGTGTAAGGTATCGCTCGAGTAAGACATATCGACGCATCATCGAGAATGCTGCCATCTGTTAGTGGTAACAGTAATTACTTCGTTTACCCGTCCAAACTGTGGTCAGTCGTTGCTGAATAGCATCAACGACAGTATGCATAACAATGTGTAATATTATACGTATGAAAATCACGCACCACAGAATACACGGGCATGTCTAGTCTATTTGCATTTTGTCAACGATTAGATGACTATTCTAAGCATAGTAAAATAGGCATTTTGATATATCAGTAAACTCAGTTTTCCACGTTTTCGATATATCATTCTATTGAGAGATAATAACCAAATGTGTATTAGTGAAAACAACGTCTTATTAATCTTATTCAGAAACGCTGAGGAAGCATCCGCCAGTTGGAATGGTACCGCGTATGTGCAACAAACCATACAAAATTCCAGGCACAGAAACAATAATAGAAACAGGCACAAAGGTTCTTGTACCAATTTACGCCATACATCACGATCCAATTTATTATCCAGAACCGGAAGTATTTGATCCGGATCGTTTCCTGGAAGAAAAACGTAAAGGCCGTGAAAGCTGCACGTTCCTGCCTTTTGGCGAAGGTCCACGAATATGCATCGGTAAGTCATTCTTTACATTCTTCATGTTTCACTAGATGCATCCACATATTGCTTATCATTCATGTTTGTATGTTTTCGAACCAGTATCTGGGTTTACCGATAATATTCATCTTATTAGGATACAATCATTAAACAAGCTTGTGCTTACTTGTACCAGTATGTGGAGATGTACGGTGCCGAAACGATGCCATACAGAAAAACATGTAAATTAAATTTTCGAAATTAAACAGGCATCAGGGTTTTACCAAAAATCATGATATAATATATATTTTACACATGCTTCCAAGCACGTGTGTATTCACGTTGTTTTGACACATTTCATATGTCCTTTCACAGACCGTTCCGAGCATTAATACAAATAGGTCAATATGTTATTTTCAAAAACCAGCCACATCAAATGCATTTTTATCCATGATAATTTTCTTGTCTGTTTGCTATGTTAATAAACAGGAACCAGATTCGCATATACGCAGACCAAGGCAGGTTTGGTCGCCTTGTTATCCAGCTACGAGGTGCTACCAAGTTCAAAAATGAATTCGCCAATCAAATATGATCCTACTGCAAACATTCTCACAAGCAAGAGTGGGATTTGGTTGAAAATTTGTCATCGCGCGAAGCGTACGGAGAATCTCAATGAAGACGATTACGATCTCTACAATAATTCCCGTCTTATTCGAACTTACTACGCCTAAACGTACAGTCAATTATCTTTATATACCTGAACGATGATGTTCATATTTTCGACTGCCTTACATTTCATTTTAAGCATTTAAGTTAATAAGAATCCGCAGAATATTTTACAACCAGTAAAAATTGATCCTAGAAATGTCAAATCTAATCACATACGATAAACGAGATTCATGAGTTCGTAATCAATCAAAAGCGAACATTCGCCTAACATATAAGTATACTTCACGAGTTTCGCATAATTTTTTAGTGATTCATATGTAGAATGACAGATAGACTTTGTAAATTGGCATGTTGTTTCTAATATTGAAAATTGCGTCTTACTATAAGATCACGAAGAATCGAGAAATCTAGCTTTTAATGAGTACTGCAGTCACGAACAGCTATTTTGAGCTACCGAATCGTAACTAATGACCACGAAAACACGGCAATAGCGTCACACGACTGTGTTACTGTGAAATGGAGATTTATTATTTCCTACCGGACGGACATTTTTATTAAACCCAATAGCTACGCATATTCATAAATATTACGAATTTTGGCAGCCATTAGATCCATCCACTTTTGATATTAAACGTCATTCACTTCGCCTCATATGTATTTGACAATAGTATCGATTACTTTATGGAGTGCTAAATTGTTTGGGACCTTCTTTAGCGATATTGAGTCTAAAAATAGCGCAAACCATTAAAGCTTGTTATACATTGCCATAACATTGACTTTAGTATTTCCGTAGATAAAACAATGCCAAGCGTAAAATGTAGAAGGCACATTTGAATTACGTTCTCAGTCATGAAATCGCATCGTGCAATTTTTGACCCCGTTTCTTGTAATCATCATGGCGTGATCCAACAATGACCCCACTAATGAAAATTAGCTGCTTGTGCCCTCATAATGCATTATCACTATAAGTACTTTGTGTAAACAAGAATATTTTGAGTTACTACGTCGTAACATTATCAAAACTTTAAATATTTGTATGTGAGGATGTAACTTAATCCTATGGTCACGGTGACTTAGAATAACTTAACTAATCGATACACATATTACATATACGTATACTGTTGTGAAACTTAATAATCTAAGCAGTATGTAGTTTTACATATGATCAATAACTGATATGTTCCAATACCAGATGGTCTTTTACAATAATAAGTATCTTATAGCAATAATCAAAGGTTAATCACCAATTAAATAATAACTATCTATTTGAACGTAGCAATAGATCAATTTGATCCAAGTTACCAAGACATATACTTTGAGTAAGCACAAACAGTGACACAACGATAAAACGATATTGTTCTAGCATCCACACAAATTTCTTAGATGCGATAACACGAACAAATGCCAAAGTGAAAGATAATCTTTAGCAGACCTAATCCTGACCCCTATGTTTCCTCGAAGAAAAGGAACTCACAATTCAATAGTCGAGTAGGAGTAAAAAGAAAAAAGACAGAAAATAAAAAAAATCTACGGTATCCGTTCGTCTTTCTTAGCTAGAGGAAATATTCGATGTTCTAACATAAGTAAGAGAAAGAGAAAGAGTTTCGTTCGGAAAGATAACCACGTGCCTCGTAGTTAGCGCGAGGTCTCACATATAAATGCGTGCGTTCCTTCTTGACTTTCAGTCGGTGGGAGGCGAGTCTTTCAAAGAAGACGTCCTGTCTCGTCCGCGACTTCGGACCTCGGAAAATTCATACGGTGTCCTAACACCGGCTGCATACTTTGTGCCCTTTCACTCGAGGATACTGGCTGTGTAATACGTATAGTGATTTTGTACATACATATATATTTTTATAAACACTACAATCCACTGTTTGGAATGATTCTATGAGGAGCGGTGAGTTTCTGGCACTATAGGAGGTACTGTAATCTCAAGTGGAATTCATACATAATTTTGAAGAAGAGATATTTTTATACGAAGAGGGCGTACATCGGAATTTAATCTGCTGCGAAGCTAGAAGGAAATAACGAATGGGCGTATCCATGACGTGTGTCAGATAGACTGTTTGGAGAGACCTGCATGAGAATATAAGACTGATATTTTTGGATATCGTATATAGGTTATTACACGCGGTATTTTATCCTAGATCTAATACCAGTGACAAAGAATGATGGATACGTTTAAAGAATTTTTGGACCCCTTCCTACTGACTGGATTCTTGATTGGAGTCCTGTATTTTTACTTCGTCGCGACCTTTGACTTTTGGGCTAACAATGGCGTCCCATACAGAAAACCCACTGTACTACTAGGGAACTTTGGACCGTTGCTACTTTTCAAGAAGTCCCAGCAAGAGGGCATACACGACATGTACAACTGGTTCAAGAATGAGAGATATTTTGGAGTCTACCGTGTGCGCTCCCCTATGTTCATCCTGAGGGATCCGGACCTGGTAAAGAGTGTATGCGTAAAGGACTTCAGCTGCTTTCCAAATCGTGGAATACCAATAAATAATACGCAAGATCCGCTATCGGGACACCTGTTCAATCTAGAGGGCAGCAAGTGGAAAGGACTCAGGTCAAAGTTGACCCCAACGTTCTCCTCAGGGAAGATCAAACGCATGTTCTACCTCTTGGCTGAATGCTCGGAGGAGTTTCAAAAGCTCATCCAGCATTCTGCAACTGGCGAACCTGTCGAGGTGCGTGAGTTAGCTGCCAAATTCACCATAGACGTCATTGGCTCCTGCGCCTTCGGCATACAGATCAACGCTCTGGCTAATGAAGACTCCGAGTTCAGGATGATGGCCAGCAAGCTTTCCAAACCTAGTTACAAAGCTACTTTATGGAGGATGCTTCGGACATCAATGCCAAGACTCTATAAACTCTTGGGGGTCCAAGTAATTCACCCTGAGGTCACCACGTTCTTCAAGAATGTTGTCTCCCAGATGATCAAAGAACGTGAGAAGAGCAATGTTAAAAGATACGATTTTATGGATCTACTGATAGAATTGAAGAACAAGGGTAGTCTAGAGGGTGATAATGGAAGTGCAGCAGGACTGAACGAAGAGGACGTTCAGGCTGCTAAAGAAATTGGTATGTTATTGTACCTCGTGGATTAATGAAAATATATTAGTACCACTCATGAGCTCCAGATCATTTGATTCCAAGATATGTGATACTGTCATTTTAATTAATTAAACTGAATTATTAGAAGATCTTTAAAATCATTTCCACGAATTCTTTATCAATCTCAAATGTAAACAACAGTAGTAGAATCTATTAACCGAATAAACTTATTAATGCATGTGAATGTTATCCTGTATACGGATCACATATTGATTACTATTATCAATTTTAATAAGTTCACTCATCGATTTTAACGCAAGCTGATAAAACAATGTTTCATGAACGAAAAAAAGTTATTGATCAGCACAGCACGAATTGAATCATCAAATGTATCCATCTGATGTATTTTCATTAGAATCGTCAGAGCCAACCAATCGCCTTAGTCTACCAAAACAAAACTCAACCAATATCTCCACTTTCACTACAATCATACTGACTGTTCTTAAACAGCGATTATCGCGGTATAGGAAATCGCTCACGTTCAAGATATCATCACTGACAAGATAACGACGGAATTTTTATGATTACACGACGCAATTAATACAAGAAAACCAATCAGCTAATTACTTCTAAAGACATACGGGGATCCGTCGAAAATAAATGTATCTCATCCAGGAAACATTTATATGCCATAAAATATAAAATGTGCTTACAGAGCATTTACAAAGACGCGAATAAAACTTGTTCACTAACTCGTTCACCCCGACCTCCTATGAGGACATTAACCTATTGCTTGGATAGAAAATACAGACCATCCCACGCAATTAAGGATACCACACATTGCGTATGAGTCCTAATGCTATATCAATATCATAAATATTATTCAGCTCTGAATCATAAGGTCTATTAAAATTGTCCTTGTCATAGAAACAGTCATATGACAATTCATGTCTGACTACTTAGATCTGTATTTTTATAAATTTTTCAATTACAGTTCTAGATGAAAACTCCATAGCAGCCCAAGCCTTTGTCTTCTTCACTGCTGGGTACGAGACGTCCTCCACCTCAATATCTTTTTGTCTCCATGAACTGGCCTTGAATCCTGTGATTCAGGAAAAACTGAGAGAAGACATTTTAAAAGGGATTGAGAAGCATGCTGGAAAACTGAGTTATGACTCTATACAAGAGATGAAATACCTGGACATGGTTGTGCAAGGTAACGCTTATATCACAAGATTATAAAACGTTGATTTTATGAATAAAATTATAAAATTTTATTTTTATTCCACAGAGACACTCAGGAAGTATCCTCCAGCACCGTTGATGTCCAGGAGGTGCGAATACCCTTATCAAGTACCGGGCACTAAGATTGAACTGCCTGCGGGGATGCGGGTCGTCATTCCTACTTATGGACTGCATCATGACCCGGATCATTATCCCAATCCGGAACAATTCAATCCTGAACGGTTTACCGATGAGAATAAGCGAACCAGACATCCCTATACTTATCTTCCCTTCGGCGAAGGTCCACGAAATTGTATAGGTTGTTGAACTGTTTTTATCTTTGGTATTTTTTAAAATTATATACCTTCATATTACTAATCGCTCTTGTGCATTGGCCATCATGGTGATGACAGCATTTAATGACAGGCCGCTTCGTACTTTGACTGATTATCATGTACGCTTTATAATTTAGGAACGCTTTTATGGTATGACTGTATGTTAATTTTCAGGAATGCGGTTCGCGCTTCTTCAGACTAAGGTTGGCATCATTTCGTTCCTGAAGAGTCATCGTGTGGACGTCTGCGAAAAGACGACGGTTCCTATTAAATTCAGCAAGCGCAGCCTCGTTACTACAAGCGAGGGTGGATTTTGGCTGAAGATATCACCATTGGAATAGATAACCCTGAAGAATTGGAAGTCAAATTAGCTCGAAGCTATTTGGAGTATGTTTTTATATTCTAAACCGATCAGAGGAGTTCTATGTCTATTGGCAATGATTTAATGATTGTCCGTTCTGCTTGCACGTGGTTCACGTACAAATATGAGTTAAAAATCACAAGGATGGTACGATGACTAAGACTTAATAGTCGTTAGCGTATACATAAAGTCTATATGAATAAGGAAATATTGGTATTGTATGTGCTCGTGGAGTCATGATACGTAATTTATTGTCTACTTAATTAGCATAAGCTATCGTCATCAGACATTTAAGCAAATGTATTAATTTAAAGACTTTATTGGCTATGGTAATGTTATTGCGCAATTTACTAATATAAGTTTTAAAGTATGAATAGCACCTTTAAGCGTATATTTTATGGGATTTATATATTGTTTGTAAATATAGTTTTTGAAAATAGTCCCTCTATTAGATTTAGCCATAAAAAAAAGAAACATTCATCCAAACGACAATATCCCTCTGTTTTGTCAAGCGCTTCCGCGCAAACTGATCTCTATTGTCGACACAGACACGCCACTATAGTTCGAGTTTTGACCATCGATTCGCACTGCTGTTCAGACTTGCTCCAAAGCGTAACCAACTTCAATACGTACTATACTACTTCAAAGCAGTTGGTTCACAGTAATATACACGAGTGTGTTGAACCGTAAATCAAGAGATGTCACGTCTCTGAAGTAACGGTGGCCCTAGAGATATCCTATCCATGTTTGTACATGTTTGTACGTGAATTTATTCATAACATTTCATCACAATAATGCCAGGGTAAGAGACAACTTTAATGGGAAAACAATATCACGTTATCGATAGAGGTTTTCAAAAAAATTATAGTTCACCGTCTGCTTACTTTCGCCATCGAAAATGACAGGAGCTTTTTCCTTCACTTAAGATTCATATAATACTAAAACGTCTCGATGCTTATCAGAATACGCGATGGCGTCTTGGATACTGTAAACATCATGAATCGTTGATCCACGCTTGAGAAGTTTTCCGTTATTGCCAGTCCAACACTACTCTAGAATCGGTCATGCTTCTTATTTATCGTCGTGTTACTATACTCCGTTGAACGTCGAAATTTTGTTACTCTGATAAACTTAAGTGTCTGCTCCTCGCGTTTTTTTTTATCATATATTTATTGTAAGGCTTTATAGCTTCGTGTGGGGTTGACTAGACATTTGGGGGTGTCTAGTACATCTATGTGGCATAACGGTACGCGATTTTGCCTTCGCGTAATATATAATTTCTAGGAAAATTCTTTTGTTACCTATGTACACAGCTGCTTGGCATTAACCCATAGTGATTGAGGTACTGACAATGCAGCAGGAACATTTTATTTTTGTAATGGTTATATTAGTCTTGATGACATTGTAGTTGTGTTGTGTTTAATATTAATTTAGTTCAATCCATATTTATTATTTGTGCATTATTAATTTTATTGGGATTCGAAGAGCATATGTATGTTCTTTTACAGATGTCAAACTATGGTGGAAACACACACACCCAGAGACCAGGGGTGATTGATTACGATAGACAGTTTCAAGAAGACTTAGAACGTGCGCAAGCTCTAAGCTTGGAAAGTTTGGCCTTGGAAAAATTTAAGTTGCAGAAACAACAATTGGAGCATACTAATCATGTGCAGAGATCATACTTACCACAGAATACTACACAAGCTAGTAACAGTGGTATATTAGAAACAGATGGTGCTTCAACCGGTGACAAGTGGGTTGCTAAGATTTCATGACACAGTAATTAAAAAGAAGTGGTACTGTAACTGGGGAATATAATCTGTCTCTAGGTTCCAGCATAGAAGTCGACCGAGGCCTGGTTCATTCAATACGGGTCAATCAAAAACTACTGCATTCATAGCACCGCCTCCTCCAATTCCATCAAGAAGAAATTCAGGAGCATCGAATCAAGTGCCTTCCACGGATCTGATTAATTTTACAAGTCCAGTGAAGCAGGACAATCTTGCCCAATATTGTTCTGTAGCACCACCACCACCTCCGTATGTGTTATTGTAAAATCTTAAATCATCATTCAACAATCATTTCTCTGTTTCGCTACAACATTAATCTTGTTTGCAGAAAAGCACCCGTGGAACCAAAGTGGGATACTCATCCTGCTTTACTGAGAAGACCTTCAAGGGTAACAAGAAGTAACAGTTCAGCAGCAGCATATCATTCAAGAGATTTTCGATACCATTCTCCCTCAACTGGACCAAGAGCATCAACAGCACCCTGTACACCAGGAACACCAGGGATCAGTCCAGTGATGTCAAGAGCGAGTAGTTTTAGCAGTAACGTGACCGACAGTGTTCCTCAGGCAAGTGATTTATCCTAATAGCATCAGAAATTCCTTAAGAACACCGTGAGATATCATAGCGGCAACTGTTTAAGAAATTTATATCTTCTAATACAGTTTCTATTATTCCAGCCTGCTTGGAATCTTATAGCTTTTAGAAATTATTTCTTCACAGAGGTACACATTTTTAGGTACACGTCTCTTATGCATTCGCCATCGCAAAAATGGGATGTGCGCTTGTTATGCGACTGAGTACGAATGTGTGTGAAAATCGACGTCATTACTGTTTCATGTAATTTCCAGTAGAAGATTAATATCGAAACATCTACGAGGAGTTTGTGAGATCTAACCTTTTGGAAATGTTTCAGATTCCTCCTTTGCCAATGAATTATCGACCTGGTACGACACCACCAGTCAGCAGCGTTTCGAAATCCTCGTACACAGTGGACAATGGGCAGCTAAGCGTTTTAAAAGTAATAGAGAAAAAAACAAATAGTAATCTTATAGATCTAAGCACTTTCGAGCAAAGCGAGGACAAAACAAATGTTCGAGTCAGTGTCCTGGAAGCATTCGATCCTTTGCTGGTGAAGACTGAAGAAGAAAATGCTACTGCAAATAAAGGATACAAAGATGGTAAGATAGTCTAGCCATATGAATCTATTTCCTATGCTTCATGAAGCTTGGAATTACAATCACAAGTAATCAAGTCTTATCGCAAGATAAGAAATTGCAATGTACCGTTCTGTCATAAATGGTGCCTTAGTGACTACAGAACGTTTCAATTAACTGACACAATATTATTTAGTACAATGGATTTTCTTGAGTTTCCTGAAATTCTTATATTCGTTACAGCCATTTTAATATGCCTTTTTCACAAGTGTAAGGATTCCTGATAACTATCTATCAAATGAATAATTCTACTATAACTCTACATTTATTCTGTTTACAGATACTGAATCTCAGTTTAGTGGTTCGGTATACGATCCATTTGATCCGTTTGATTACATGTACAGCACAAATGAGAGTGTCAATTCAGATCCAGTTTATGTTGCTGTCGAGAAATCTGCCAAGTCCCCAGCTGTGTCACCAGCTGCGCCACCTCCTTTGCCACCAAGGAATTCTTCAGCCTGGAATACCATAGAAAGAAGAAGAACATCCTTGGACCGTAGAGTAAGTGTCAATGAAAAATAATCTACTTCATCATAATTAATAAAAATATTAAACCACAACAAGGTAAAGCATAAATTTTTTTTTTTTTTTTTCTAGCAAAAACGACAAACGCGTTTGTACGAAAACGTAACAGTTATAAAAGCACGAGCGTCCCTTCACGATTGTGATCTAAAGGCGTTTCACAAAATTATCAAATCCGTACGAGGTATGTAGAATAGATTAAACGTTCAATAATCAAATCCCCCTAATAGTAATTTATTCTAAAGCCAAATCTTAAATGGTGCAGGTGAATTTCCATTTAATGATCCCAGTACCAATACTGGTCATGTAGTCAGCCCGATGATGGAAAATTTATATCCTGAGGGTACTAGCATAAAATTGGTTGTACACCCACAACTGCCGGGTATTGATCAAGAGCCCATTCCGTCCATATCCTTTACTTGCGACGGTAAGTTTAATTGTAATCAATCATTGATGCTCTATAATTCACAAGGGTCTGAATAGTCGAACTTATAATGCCTATACTCTTCAGTGAACTGCAGCGTCGAACACGTTATTCTTAACGTGGCTTGCTCCCTCGAAGACGAGGATACAGTAAACGTCGAGAAATATTGCCTGAGAGTTTGGGGTTTCGCTGAATACCTCGCATCTAATACAACCCTGGCACAATATGAATATATACATCAGTGTATCAAACTAGAAAAGGATATTGAGTTAGCTGTTATGACTAGAGTACAAATGAAACGATCTCTCGCTCGTACGGTTAGTAAAAAAAATAAAATATTAGATAGGATACAACAAAATGTATTGTGTGTGATAAATGGTGATTTTATTATTAAAGCTTCAAGATGACAACCGTGATCAATGTCTCAAACTGGAGGATATTCTACCCAATGAACCGTTACAACCAATATCTTATGATACGTTACTTATTTTATTGGAAACTGTGGAAAAGGAAATGGAGAGAGTAGAAACGGCATCGATACAATTGGCTAAGACTAATCACAGTTCTAGTCTCTTGCCACAGTTGCAACCACGTGGTGTCGTTCAGGCAGTAAAAGCCGTTTGCGCCCTAATGGGAAGTGTTGAGACGTATGAGATCACTGAGGCTGTTGATAATTTTGTAAATGCTTGTTGTCAGTTCTTGCCGCAAGTTCACACTGCGAATATTGAGTGTAAAAAGCCTGAAGTATTGCACGAGGATGGGGATTACTCGGTTGTCACACTTAGGACTAAGTTTCCTGATGTGATAGCGTCTCACTGTCACAATATCAGGGACGCCATTCAAGATCTAGTAGAAACTTATTGTCACGCCTTCAGAGTGGATTTTCAATTGAATAGCAGAGGGGAATTTCCAACAAGTATGTAATAGTACAATAGAATTTATTTTAACTTAGGAAATACTGACAATACTTTTTTTTTGTTATGCTACGCAGATTCTTTGGTATCTTCAGAAGTCATAGATACTGTACTAGTTAGAGTTGGTGCACTGCACCGCTTACCTGGATCTTGGAAACACGATGACTACATTGTAGCAGCTCAAATATTCCATGGGACAAGACCCGTTGGCAATCCTGTACTCTCAGAACCCATGACAGTTAGCTCAAACTTTTATCCCAGGATTTTATTTAATACATGGTAGGATTAAATTGTTAGATTCTATACTGTAATATAATTGATGAATTTACATTGATTTCTGGTTGAAACAGGTTGGAATTTCGTGGAATCAGCGTGTGCCAAGTTCCTAGAGAAGCTAGACTCGTCCTGGTTCTTTATGGTCGCACATTACAACCCACTGAACATGAATCGAACTCCTCCAACGAGGGGTCAATGCAGAAGGAAGAACTTGGCTGGGGTGCCATACAGTTCTTCGATTACGATGGGTAAGTTTTCCAAGGACAGAATAGTTGAATCAAGATAAGTAATTTTTTTTTTTCTTCCAGGGTGATGAGCCAGGGTAGTTATTTCTTATCCCTTTGGCCAGCTATTGCAGACAAGAGACTTGGCCCAGCACCAGCTCCTGGTATTCATCCCCATGGTGATACACATCCCATAATCGGCTTAGAATTGCCAGATTATGGTGGACGTGTTCTTTTTCCCACAGAACTTCGAGATCACGACGTTGAGTCTCTCGATTTTAATTCTCTTGACCAAAATACACAGGAATTACTGATAGACATTACGCAACAGGATACCTTCTCTAGGTGAAGCATCTTTTTTAAATCAGACTGTAATAATCATGTTCACCTAATAAAATTACTTAAAAATATGGTTCCATTTACAGACCACCTGTTGATGAGAGGGAGATCTTGTGGGAGAAGAGACACTACTTGCACGACAGACCGGAAGCATTACCAAAAGTACTGTTAGCAGCACACAGCTGGGACTGGGCCTGCTTACCTGATCTTCATGCATCTCTAAGAGTATGGAGTCCATTACCACCCGTTCAAGCTCTTCAATTATTGCTACCATGGTAAAGTATTTATAGTTGGGAAATAAAAATTGTCCCTACTATTTCCGTTAGCTTCACCTTTAAACTGTATCATCTTTAGCTTCCCGGATATGAAAGTGCGAGAAATGGCTGTAGGATGGATTCGCGAATTAACTAATGATGAACTGACGGACTATTTGCCGCAGTTACTCCAAGCCCTGAAGCACGAAACATACGAGGCTTCACCACTCGCTAGGTTTCTTCTTGAGAGAGCCCTTCTGTCACCAAGAGTCGCTCATCATATTTACTGGCTGTTGACCCAAGCACTGCCGGGACAGAGTCCCCAGGTACAGGTCGGGTGATCATCCTCAGTAACATTATTAATTCTACAATGCACGTTTACTTACTTACCTATCAAATCTTTAACTTTTGACTTACTACCTCCAACTTTGCTGCCTCTAAGGAATGTACCGCTATTGTATTGTACTAGGTTCTTCATCACCTTCCATTTCACATCTTTTACTATAAAGGTCCGTGTTCATGCACAGCAACTAAACATGACAGATGTACTTCGAATTTCAGAATTCTGCTGAAATGCCATCTGAGGACGATAAAAGCATCAGCTATGCTCGGTACCAAAGAAGATTGCAGTTAATGTTACGAGCCCTTCTTGCAGTTATCGGTGAATCCTTGAGAAATAGTTTTCTCACTCAGCAGTTACTCGTCAAGGTACGTTCCTCAATATGATTTATGGACTTGTTTGATAGTAATCATACATCTTTTTGTTTTAAATAGAATCTTCACGAAGTTGCTGAGAATATTAAGACCACTAAGGAATCTTTGAGAATGGATGCGTTGAAAGTCGGTTTGCAAAATATACACTGTCAACTCATGGAAGACGATGGCACCTGTTTGCCGTTATCGCCAAGTCGAGAAGTCTTTGGCGTCAATGTTCAGACCTGCTCATATTTTCCATCATTCACGCTGCCATTGAAAATTAATTTCATCAGTTCGGATAACGTGATAAGTCCGGCTATATTCAAGGTCGGGGATGATTTACAACAAGATATGCTGACACTACAAATGGTACGAATAATGGATAAGCTTTGGCTAAAGGAAGGACTTGATCTCAAAATGGTTACCTTCGCCTGTGTCCCAACTGGACATAAACGGGGTATGATCGAAATGGTTACGAATGCTGAGACCCTGAGAAAAATTCAGGTGGAATTTGGACTCACGGGTTCTTTCAAGGATCGACCAATAGCAGAATGGCTGGCGAAGCACAATCCATCTGAACTAGAATACGAGAGAGCTGTAGAGAATTTTACAGCCTCCTGTGCTGGATACAGTGTGGCTACTTACATATTGGGAATCTGTGACAGACATAATGATAACATTATGTTGAAAACGTCTGGACATTTGTTTCACATAGATTTTGGAAAGTTCCTCGGTGATGCACAAATGTTTGGAAACTTCAAAAGGTAGACCACTATCTTACCCATACAGTTTATTGCGATGATTGCTTTATTAATTATTTATATATTACTATTTTTTTTAAAGGGATAGAACACCTTTCGTGCTCACATCTGATATGGCCTACGTTATTAACGGAGGTGACAAACCTTCAGCCAAGTTTCATCATTTTGTAGATTTGTGTTGTCAAGCCTTCAATGTTGTGCGGAAACATGGAAATCTCATACTTCATCTTTTTGGTTTGGTATGTACTGTTTCATCTATTTCTAATGTATATTTTTATGTTTCACGTGTTCCAATTCTTATAATGAATTCATCTTGTAACATTACTGTACTGAAACAAACATAAGCTGGAATATTATTTTTATACGTCCTTATCAAAAACAGGATGTACGCGAGCGTATGTGATTACTCCTTAAAAGCCTAAACCTTAGGAGAAAAACGTGAAGCGTTGCTTTTTTTTTTAACTTTAGTGATACTAGAGAGGTTGTCGTCAACGTTTGAAATCAACTGTGTTATCTACTTCTGCTTTTTTCCCCTTAGTTCACAAAAAAAATTTATAATACAATTGATGAACTTGACATTATTTTAATTCACAGTCTCTCGTTATTGTGCTAGTAGACAGCAAGCTTTCTGCCCTCACATGAAAACAATAAAACCACAGCGGAAAGACTTATCCTCTTGCATTATCATGAAATGAGTCGTTATCACATAGAGCTCTTTCCAAAGAGCCATAAGTGTCGTTAATTGCTGTTTATCGTTCAGTGTTGAGATTGCGTGCAGTAGCGGTGCCAGTAAATAATAAAACAGTGAAAATTTTAATTAATTTGCGAAAGACGAGAAGAGTCTTGATTAAAGATCATGGACGATATACTGAAGCAAGAGGAGCTTCTTCAAAACCGCCGAGGAATGAATCTCATTGATAAAAAATTGAACGACATTGAGATCAAGCAGAGATTGAATAGCATAAAAATGAATGAATACACGACTTCGCAGATGACATCCTCGGGAATCCCTGGAGTCACCATGGATGCTGTGAGCTACGTACAGAAAGCTCTTCTACCTGGACAAACGAATCCAGAGGCTGCTGCTACATTCGCTAGGATGATCGAGAGTTCTCTGAAGAGTTGGTTCACGCAGTTCAACTTCTTCCTTCACAATCTGGCACAACTAAGATTTACAGGTGATCACAATGACGGTGAATTGTTGTCTTTCATCCCACGCACTTACACGTGAGTTTCTTTATTTTTTATTAGAATTAATCATTGTCAAGAATTGATCTAAGATCTAAATTAATTGGTAAAATCTCTGTCTACAGCATGCAACAAGAAGGACAATTAACCAGCGTCCAAGTGCACGGATATCAGAAGCGCTATGACCCTGAGAAGTATTACATGTACATTCTACGCATTCAAAGAAAAGGACATGCTGATCCAACGTATCTATTTCGCTCCTACAAAGAATTTTGCGAATTCTATCAAAAGCTCTGCATTCACTTTCCACTCGCCAAAGTCGCCAGGTAAGCGTTTTTGCATGTTCTTATTAATAACAATCATTAGGCTTAAAAAGATTGATCGCTCTTATTGCAGACCGACAATAATTACGTTTAAGGCACATCAATTTTGCGTGATGTACATACACGTATAATTTAACTTCTCTCTCCTAGGAGTTTTACCATCAGCGATAAAGAGCATATGCTAGTCTTAAGTTCTCGTAGCAATTTATTTGACAAAGACCGATATTTTTTACATACTAATGATAAGCTCATCCACGATATCATTATTGAATACCATAAAAAACCTAGCATATGTAACAATAGTCACGAAAGTCTAACAGATTGTCATTACACCTGCCTGAAGATGTCTGTTATATGTATATAAAGTAATCTCCAACAATTTATAGAAACCCTCAGTCATCCTGAGGTCATAGTACGGTTCCCGGAAGTCATATTTCTATGTCACTCTCGTGGGAAGATCGTGGCTTAGTGATTGTCACATAGCTGCTATGATTTTCACTGTCCAGCACTCGCGCGCCATTATTCTCTGGCTGATTCAATTTGTTCAACATTTTCGGTACCGGTGCCTGAGCCTTCTTCCTTCTGTATTCCGCCTTGTGCGACTTCACTACTGGCTTCGGTGTAGACACCTCAACTTTCTGCTCAGATAAATTCGTGTAAGATGCTTCTGACAAATGTTTTGGAGGTCCAGTACTCACGGTATAGATATCCTCCTGGGTAATCAAATCATTCATAGACTTTGACAGCTTCCTCATGGTTCCATCTTCCAGATCGGAATTATTCAATCCAGCCATTGGATTATTCAGTATGGACATGGGCACTGATTGTAAGGTTGTTCCATTGCTATTAGGAATAATCAAGTCACAATCAAACTGTGACATTGGCCTGTAAGATCCTGCCACGGCTGAGGAATGCGATGGCATCCTATTCATTCTCATTCTCGCACGAAACCACTTGAAACCCATAGTTATATTTCGTTGCCACTAATAACACCGTATTAAATATCACTCCTTTTTTAATTTTTGTCAAGACACCTCACGAATCACTAACGCCATAAAATGCTGAGTTAATCCTCCATTCGTACACCTGGTTGCATAAAATAACAGTCAGTTAAAAAAAAACTGGTTGTATTTTTAAATAAGTTTTTGATAAGGAATGTAATTAGGATAAGGACGCTAATGTTGGGTTTTAATGTTGGAGAGGTACAAAAGGCGATGGTCTTTTATCAATAGAACGATTAAGATTAATATTTCATGTAAGACAGATATCATTACCTTTTTTATGGCTCAGAAGAAACTTTAATCATACGTCGAAATAATTCACCGATATATAACAGTCTGGTATTCTCGAATGTCCAGGTACTCTTCACGTACCTTTCGATTTGCTGATTTGATAAATAGTGCGTAATTCATATCTCTATTCGTTATCTTGGAACCAATATTAAGATAATATATCATTTCGTCGCAATCCTCGATAAAGAGACATTACTATTTAGTATTATGTACGCATTTATTTTTCTTTTAATTACAATCGTCTCTTCGTCAGATTGATTATGTTAAAAATATTGAATCACTTAGCCACATTTTTCTTCTTGCCAGTCGCTTATAGTTTTCTTAGTATAAAATCCTTGATGTTATTTTTATTCAATCCAAATCTAATCGCTACTGATACGTATTACACGGAATAGAATCTTCCTATATTCTACTGCATAACTGCAGCTTTCATGTTTAATGTGTTTAATGAATTTAACCAATGGCACTTCTTTCCATATTTTACTGAGGGGTCCAGATGTTGGTAGCACAAATGTGAAAATCAAACTTTTACATTTAGTTATTAGCAATTAGATTCTTCGACGACTTCTTGATGTCAAATCATCAAACCCTGATAGAAGCTGACAGGAAACTGAGAAGCTGCCCAATACCTGTTATCACTCACAGTATTAAACTTCCTTATCTGAAGGTTTATTGGTCGATTGTTGCACATAGCATTTCTGCTCACTATACTTGCTTCGGGGTTCTTTAGTTCTTGATTGGCATATGATAGTTTCAGGATTAGATTGAGTATATCGATTGAAAAATAATAGGCTATTGTTATTTCCTTAACCTTATTAAGTTTTTAATATATTGATAAGGCTATATGTACTTTATGATACAGAAATGCAAGATTATTATTTATTTTTCTTTTAGCCAACCAACAGCAGTTATTCCTGTTAACGAGGCAGGAGAAACTTGTACAATGAACCAGTGTACTGTTCTCTTTGCCTGTATTAATTAATACGAGAACTAATAATGAAATTAATTAATCTTCTAAACTTTCACACGATGTCTAATCTGTGTTGCAACTGGTACTTTTCACATTTTATGCTATATATCTGGATCCTGATAGTTTTACAGATTATTAACTTTTATGACCAAACTTAGAATAAGATACTGATTCTTGATAGCTCGTTATTACATTATTTTAATGGTTGATTCTTTCTATCCACAGTTTGCCAAGCGGCATGAGCGTGGGACGTTCAAATATCAAACAAGTGGCAGACAAACGACGTGCCGATATTGAGAAATTCTTACTGAGTTTATTTAAAATGGCACCAGAAATATCCCAGAGCGATCTAGTCTACACTTTCTTTCATCCTCTGCTACGAGATCAGCAAAACGCAGATATTCATATGCGTAAAGTCAAAGGCAAGTATACAACTCGATACTACAATATTAAATACCTTATTAATCTGACAGAACATTAACTTACACCTTTGACAATGTCCAGTTGGTAACTGGTGGGCGGAGAAGAAAATCAGGGAAAATGGTCAGAGTGGACAAATCAAATTATCCCTTCATTACACTCGTGGCACGTTATGTGTGATGATCTGTCATGCTCGCGGATTACCAAAAGTGGCCAATGCCCAAGAACCAAATACCTATGTCAAGGTATATCTTAAGCCGGACTCAACGAAGGCGACAAAGCGTAAGACAAAAGTCGTAAAAAAAAATTGTCATCCCTCATTCATGGAAATGGTAGGTCAAGTATCTAAGGAGTGGGAATCATAAGTATGATAGGAGTATCTCGACTTATATGCAACTTTAAATTTTAGCTGGAGTATAGGATGCCAATAGAAGTGATCAAGGAGAGAACTTTGGAAGCTACCATCTGGAATCACGATACCCTTCAAGAAAATGAATTTCTGGGTGGTATCAGATTACCATTAGGTCGTCTGAATTTGACTAGTGAAACTGTCGAATGGTTTCCACTGGGCAGTGTTCGATAGACACCATTTTTCAATCACAAATGTTACAAGAGAAGCTTTTCATTTTAGATTCTAAATCGAATCTATCATGAGATCTACATTCTCCGTTGTGGCGCACAAGTAACTACAAAGAAGTAGAGAGAAAAAGAATTCGCAAACTTGTATTTCGGTCAGCACATTTTTTTTTTTTTTTTATAATTGTTCTGAGTGTATGACTGATACAATGTCTGATTGCACATTGTAATGTAGGTTTCGCATGTGATCAAATCAGATCACGATACATGCCTAGAATCATAACGCGTTGGTACCTTATTAAGATTCCAGCACACCAGGCATTAATAGAATTTTCCTGAATTCTTCTCTGGTTATTTAAAAAAAAAAAGTGATCACAATAGCAATCAAAATCGGAGTAATATTTCTCGGTTATATATATGTTTATTAAAAGGTGAAAAGGTTCAGCTATTTCTTATACGCTTTTCTTGTGGGCTTTTTCTGTCTTTTAGCAATCAGGCAAAACTTGCACCTGCAAACAATTCGTTATACTTACATTCGGTGTTCTTCGCGGTTAACGAATTTTCCTTCTTTTTACTTTTTTCATTGTGATGACGTTTTTGTCAATACGTATAATTCCAAATTGTACATAGAAAAATTTGCACACTGTGTAATCGTGCCTTACGATTATGTGTGTCAATAATGAATAGGCTCTTTGATTTAGAACCACTTCATATACTTACTCTTGTTTTATACGTTTTTCAAAATTCAATCAGAAGAATTGCTTCTGATATAATGTCCTTCCTTTTTAATTTGCGCTTCACGCCGTGTACGATCAGTGAATTTCTTTATAAATGAATTTATTCGGATCGATTTTTTGTACAACAGTATTTGGATTCCATTAGTCTATGTGCTGAATGAATCGATCTAGCCAAAATGTATGTGATGAGACTAAAAGATATGAATCATGATTGGAGAAGGTCCTGATAAACGTGAGGGATAGAGATTAAAACTTGGCCGAGAACGCCTAATCGAATTATGAATTTATAATTAATATTTAACGATATTTTCGTAAATACATACTTTATAGAATATTCTAATATAAATCCAAGGCACAACGGCCTGATTATGCAATTTTCTTTTCCAATTGATCATCTTAGATTCCGGTAATCTGTAATACCAAGGAATCATAGTCATCGTACGACTAATATTTATTATTACCGAAGATATTTTCAAACGCAAATGCGCTGTTTATCCCTTTTTACACATATTTTAATGATACTTGCCTATTAATGATGTGCTTTTACAGTATGTCTAGCGCTTTCAGTTACATCTATATCACACGTTATACAATTTTACACGATATATAATTTATTGCAATGAAATCATTCTAATTAAAATTAGACGTTCACAGAATTGTAACGGGATATGAGAATGAAGGCAAGAATCTTTGCGTTGAAATGATTTTCCAATTTTTTTATCGGCATTGCATATACGTATAAGTTTCGCAGCGAAAGTAAATCAATTAAAACTATTAGATATACCTTATTTAATTGTACTACGTACGCTCATCATGTATTGTTGGCTAAATTTACACGTGTTTGATCGCAAACCGCATAATTTCAGAAATAAATAAATAATAACATGTGATTTCTTAAACCATAAGTCTTGCTCCTGTTGATATTTTGTTTCGAAATGCAGAAAATATTCAGTGTGACTGTGACTTTATTTTTGTTGAACGGGTTTCATACCGTCGGGCGCTCACAATGGTCTTACGACTTGTGCACTATTGTTTCCTTGTGAAGTACCTTTGTGAAAACTAAGTACAGAATTTTCAGTTTTTTTTTTGTACTGAATCGACTGTAAAAAGCGGGTAGCGATGCGGTCCAATACTGGCAAATTACAAGGTTGTTCTCATTATTTAATTTTTATATTATTTATTGATAGAAAAATCATGAGTTCCACATCTCATTCATGAAGGTTAGGATATTCTGTACTACTACTAGTATGCTTGACTAATAATTTAAAAATACGTAGATGATTTCCTGAGTGACAGCGACAGTGATGACAGTGATGATAGTCATGTTAGTATGAGTGATGATAGTCATATTAGTATGAGTGATAACAGTCAAAGTAGCGAGGATGTCAATGCCAGTGATTTCGATACGGAATCTCCAAATGAGTCTCATGATGATACTGAAGCATCCACATCAAGTGGTGCGGTTGGTGAGTATATCTCATCTTTATCGATTATTTTTATACTTGATAAAAATATTTTTTCTCTTACTGCAGGAGAAAGCAGAGTTGACGATGAGGAAGAAGAGGATGAAGTTGTAAAAGCCATTCTACGGTCTAAAGAGTTACACAGGGATCATCCGCCAACCATATCACTGGAGGACTTTATGGTAGATGTGTGCTTTCATCCTGCAAGAGACCTAATTGCTCTGGCAAGCATGACTGGAGATGTTCTTTTGTTAGTTATCATTGGTCACCTAGAATCATTCAGCATAATGGTAATGATTTAACTAAATTTTTAATTTTTCTTGTTTCAGATACAAATATAATAACGAAGAAACAGAACTTGTTTCTACCCTGGAATTACATGTGAAAGCTTGCAGAGACATAGAGTTCAGTCATGATGGAAAGATACTATTTTCTACTGCCAAAGACAAGTCAATTGTACTGTCAGACGTTGAGACTGAGAAATTTTTGAGGCTTTATGAAAATGCACATGAGTAAGAATTTTTAATTACAATAACAGTGTAAATTTCAAATTACACTTGTTATTATGACAATTCTACAACTTACGTTTCAGGGATCCAATCTACACAATAACAGTACTTGACGAAAATACATTCGCCACAGGCGACGACAGTGGTGTAGTTAAATGTAAATTTTAATAGAAATTATCCTCCATCAAAAAATCTTGCAACAATAACATATGCTTTACTATTTCAGTATGGGACCTGCGACAAAGTTGTGACACTTCTGTCTTTTCACTAAAAGAAATGGAGGATTATGTCAGTGCCATGATCACTAACAGTGACAACAAGTATCTTGTATGTGCCAGCGGGGATGGTACCCTCACGACAATAAATATGTCAGCACGGAAAATGCACGTTCAGGTAAATATATAACAAAAGATCCTATAAAATTTTGTTAAAATGATCACCCAATAATATAATTGTACTGTTATCTTTTAATAGTCCGAGGAATACGAAGAAGAGTTGACGTGTCTGGGATTGTTCAAAACTGAATCAAAACTCTTAGCCGCAAGCAGCGAAGGAAAAATGTACGTGTTCAACTGGGGCGAGTTCGGTCTCCATTCTGATGAATTTCCCAATTTGACAAAAAAAGCTATAAACTGTATGATACCCATAACGGAAAATGTCGTCGTCACCGGCGCCGAAGATGGTGTTCTTAGGTAAATCATTTTTTCCCTTTTTTCTACAGTCTGTCAGATAATATTTATTCCCCGGAAGATTTAATAATTTCTTTCATTTTTTGCAGAGCATCCAGCCTTTTTCCACATCGACAACTTGGTATCGTCGGGCAGCACAACTTTTCTGTCGAAGCTCTGGATGTAAATCACGACGGCACTCTAATCGCATCTTCGTCACACAACAACGACGTGAAGTTTTGGAACGTCCAGTACTTTGAAACGCTGAACGTTCACGAGCCGGTGAAGGGTGGTAAGCAGAAACGGATGAAGCATAATTTACCAAGTAGTAAAGTTAATAATGCATCTGATTTCTTTGCCGATCTTTGATCTGCTGGAATGATGATTATCAGACCGCAGATTTGCACATATAAATACGTGTACAATGAGATTTTCGTTATCATTAATGTTTCATCATTACTTATTTTTCTTATGTACTAACTCTTATTCGTATAATAACGACATGTGGATCACAAATAAAAGAAATACAAGTATTCGACATCTAACTTTCAGTTTCTTATACTTATTGTACAGTATATAAATACTGCAGTATAGAAATTGGAATTTTCATTTGTACGTAGTAGTAAAGGGTTATTAAATTGTCCATGATATATAATCTAATGATACTAACAGATCCAATAATAAGTAGAAGGTTCCTGGAAACACAACGATCCACTCCTAAGTATCCCGCATCACTAGAATCATTAGAAAGCACCACATAATTGTCGTACGAAATAGACCATAAACGTGCACACCTTCACTTCGGAGCAGTAAAAAATTCATTTGACAAAGGTAAAATTGTCCAGCTACTTATATTTACATTAATTGAATCAAGATGCACGAGTACATGACTCGTTCAAATGAAAGTAATAAAAATAGTTCATGTAATCTAACTATCTGATACTATTTTCCGCTCGATAAATACTTAAGGCTTATTTCAAATGATTAAATACTACCGAACAATCGGATCCACTCTTAAAGGAAAAGAAATTATATAACGGTGAACAAATAAAAGTTTACCTCAGAGAATATACATTGTAAAAAAAAAGACATTTTAAATACGACAACTTATCGTCGCATTATTCAAGGTACAAGTACGTCAGGAAGTTCTAATTTTTGTCACACACGTACGATAAGTTTCCCTACATCCCTTGGCCCAGTGTTTACAGTTTAGCGCGGCATTCAACCCCCTCCCTCCTCCCCCACTTCGCCATTTCTGCTAAGTGATTGTAATAGACAGTAGCGCACCGGTCGTCGTCGGTTGCGCATTCTCCGTATCTTATGGGTGATTAACCTGACGTAAATATTCGGGCGCATGATAGTGTTGTTGCTGTTGTGCATGTGCAAGCGATGGCGGAGGGAAACAACGCACGTGTTCGACACTGGTTGTATCGCTGTCACCACTTTTCAAGTACTTGTTTAGTACGGCAAAGATTTGAGAATTCAATACTTGGAAACGTCTGATACGATCCACCATCCTCTTCAAGTGCTGATACATGTAAGTGAACACATTGTTAGATAATTATTTTCTGTTAGTTTGTATTGCATTACTCACAATTCCTTTGACATTCTCATCCTTGCCGTCGACGCGTTGCACTCTGAGGATATGGTAGCAGAAATCTAAAGCTTCAAATCGTTTTTGCTGTCCCAAGAGAACTATCATTGCGCATCCAGCCCAGTGTAGACCCTCGCCAAACAATTCTCTGTGGAAGTAGAGTTCAGGGAATTCATTGTTATATAAAATGTTCAGTATTATTCTCTTGGTTTCTCGTTCTCCAGTATTACTTACTCTACAGTAAATTCGGTCTCTCCAACGGGTATACAATAGACAAATTGAAGTGCGCTCCATAGTCTATGAAATTCTGTACACTCGTCCACGTTCATTACACCATTTGCTGGTGGTGGTCCTACCCATATAGGATCGTCTAAAAAGCTTCGCAATCTGCTCAGTACCACTTCGAAGATTGACAAGCCGCAACAAAGTCGTTCACGAGTTAACAAATCTCCCTCGCGCGCGATCATCGCTTGCTAGATTAAAGAAAATTGATTGAATGATTAGAAAATGAATACAGTATTAGTATCTATATGATGGAATTAATTACTTTGGCAGTTCCTAATTTATCGACGTTAGGAACAATCTGAAGTGCAGCGTACTTTGCTTCCAATCGTTTTTGCTTAGTCTCTGGTTTCTCTCCATCTGAATGTTAAAATTTGTATTAATGAATCAGTTGTCGTTTGTTGTTAATATTTATATGATACCTTTGCAATAAGGCCTTGGTAAGATATTTTGGAATGGTGCTGCATGCAATAAGTCACAGACTTCTTCCTGAGATAAAGCCTGCTCCATCAAGAGACAGAACAGTATAGTATTTCCAAATTCACGAAAATTGTGAAATAGCTCAGTTTTCGCGTCAGGATATTGAACTATGTCGTTCAGTTGAGCGTGATAGTATCCCAGTACTCCAGGAGAACCGTAATCGTATCGCGGTAGCTTGCAAACCTTAGGCATTGCCTCCATGAGTGTTTTTGTAAATTGTAGCAAGCTACCTTGAATTAACGGTTTGACAATTTTCAAAAGCTCCTCCATCACAACAGCAATACCCTGATATCCCAGAAGTTTGCATATAGTACGGAAATGATATGGACCAACAAATCCGGAATATTGACCGTATTGCGTGCTGTAAGCTAAATTTAAGTGTTTGCTGCCCCAAAGATAATGATGCGACATTTGTGGCGGCTTGTCTCTCTGAACTGGCTGTACGAATTGTAAGCCGCGACACTTAACAAATCTGCAAAAAAAATATCAGAACTAGTACAACTAATTCCACTAGGCCGTAAAATAGTACAAAAAGAAGTCGTGTAACTTACCTATTCGTGGCAGCGTTGTAGCAATAATTTGGTAGAAAATCATAATTGAGTTCCCAAAAGACATGTAAAGTGATTCTACCATAAGGTGCCAAGACATTATGATTCGCTTCTCTGAACATTGCATCGTATTCATCCAATGCCAGCCACTTGCTCAAAAGTTTATGGGTCAGACGATTGACTTGTAAGAGACCATCGAGTTCCTTGAGGCAGGAGATAAAAGTTATCCCTATTTGTTACTAATTATTAATTGCGTTTTGTCAACGTACCACGATACCAGTGATATCTCCAAATTCAAATTTGCTGATTGCCAAGTCCAGAGATTTTTGCATATCAGCATTGATGCGTTGTGTGATCAATTTATTTAAATCAATACTTCTTCCCAAAAGTTGTACGTGTCTTTGTTTGAGTAATGTCTCGTATCTATTTGCTCGCGGATATGGAAGTAGATATGCACCGAGAGCAACGCATTCTACGCGAAATCTTTTGTCCAGTAAAATACTCGCTGCCAGCTGTTTGTAATGGGCGAATATTTGCTCGCTTAGCTTATAAACAAACTGATCGAAACAAAGATTCACTTCTGCCTCAACTTCATCATAGAGAAATTGCTTGCGAAATATAGTGAGAGCATACAGTGCACTGTCATTATATAGATCCAATGGATAGAGCACGTACCTATTAGAAATCATCAAATTATATTATACTGTTTATATCGCTGTTACAATTTTAATGAATATACTTGAATCTACTCACTCCATCATAGAAGGTTCTTTACTTCTGAGAATGTGATCTGTCAGAATCCAGGGCATCGACATCTCAATCGGGAACTGAAACAGTCAGGTCGTTTAGAATAAAATTTTAACGTGATTCGTTAACGCAATTCGCATGTTAGTAAATGCCACAGGAAGTGCCATAATTATAATATATTGCGCAAGCTAGAAAATAATGTGATCCAATAGATTCGCTGAGGACATTTGGCACAATTTTTACACACAATTATGTAAAAATGATAGAGTATAAAAATATAGGGTGATCGTACTGGATAATTAAATGTAATAAGGATTATCAAGTAACCGTATAACGTGTAGGATGCATAAAATAATTTCCAATACGGTCAATGTTTTTGAAGAAAGTAGGACAAAACAAATAGTGAATCCATAAAATCCCAGGCGTGCATAATCCCCATCACACAGCACTACAAAAACAGAAACAAAAAATATTGCTAAAACTTTTGGCAGTTAGCGAATCGAATACCTGTATACGCTTTTCCATGGTGATCAAGTCGCTGCACTCCTCATTGTGCTGGTGACGCACTTGGCATTTCTAATCATGAAATCAGTCACAGAAAAATCCTATTTTCATAGTAATCGCAGCAGCACAATTGTGTTTAAAGGTTGGTAAAGGATAGAATGAAATTAATTACGAGATGTGATTATATAGGACAGAACACAAATGTCATAGTCAAGCTCATAGAATACGTTTTGTGAAGTGATAGAGATTCATGAAGTGATACGACACGAATATGACAAAAAAATTCCTGACGCGTCTTAGGGTTTGGTACAGATGTAATCAAATTTTTATATCTATTGATTCTTTCTATGTAGATTTAAAACATATAGAATTTACCTGAATTTTACGGCCCATAGTCATCTCTAAGTAAAACTCACGATACCACAGCTGTGACAAGTCACAGCAATTTTGTAAGGATTCTAGTGGATAAAAAAATATTAAATTAGAGAATTATCACAGCTATCTATTAAAATTCTTTGCATGATGATACGTACCACTAAAGTTTAATAGATAACTCCAGTAGAAACTTGTTTTGTGAAACTGATCAATTTGTACAAGATATTGGCCATCGATATCCTTTCTCAATGTACGCTTCCCACCACTCTTGTCAGCTATCAAAGATTCCAACATTGTTCTCACCATATAAAGTTGAGTAGAAGACGGTCCTGTAAATGGAGACTGCATTAAGTATCTTTAAGAAGAAGTGAATAATTTGTATATATTCACTGAACTTACCAACGTTTCGTCTTGGCACTTTTATACCAAATCCATTATCTGGATCCTTTTTTCCCTTTAATGCAGGATCTCCTAATGGTTCGACACCGAAATGCCAATCTGCACAAGTCTCCCTCACAGAAACTATGATACTGAAATGAAGTGAATTATTTACGCTCCTATAGTACTTTGAGAAGTTTTACAAACCTTCTAATAAGATCCTTCTTGTTTTTTATTGCTTTTCTTAACGGGTCCCTCAAGGCAAGTTGTACGAAATCCTGCAATTCTGCATAAATATTTCTACGAATGGCATCGATGAATACTGTTTCCATTCGAGCCATGAGAACTTGCAGACCCTTTATCATAGCTATCACTTCGATCAAAGCAAATTTTTCTTCGTCCGTATAATTGTATCGTGTCGCCTAATGAAATAGTTTCATGATCGAAGATTAAAATGTCTATACGTGTTAGAGTTGATAAAAAAAATAAAGAAAAGCTGACCCTCTCGTATTCCTCAGCCTCCTGTGGACATTCCTTGTTCATATGATGATCAGTTGGATGTAACAATTTCCAACTGTACAGTTCAGTAACGACACTGGTCCATTGTGAAAGTAATTGCAATCCTCTCAGTGCTAATTCTGCTGTTTCTCTGTTCTCGGAATCACTTCCGCATTCTTTATACGTTGTAGTTACTTCGTTACTGTATCTATTAGAGATCAAAGAGTATAAAATATTTCAAAATTCACATGTACCTTAATAATTGTATATAAGGAGAGTAAATAAATACCTTGCTAGTTCGCTGATATATTTAACATGATCGTCACGAATTTGAGGAAGATGTACCATCAAGTCTGCCTGCGGGCTCATACTATTAGAGGAAGACGATAACGGCCATCGAGACACATCAAAATGCTTGGATCGTTTAATATAATTGAATGGAGCAATTTGCATGTCTCCAAAGAGAGGTACAACTTCTAGATTTTTAAAGATTCTATCGATTCTGTCTAATTTCAATTTTTTCTTTTGATCAAGCTTATTGATATTGCACAATTCACTGTCCATGAGAAACAGTCCGAAACCCATGACCTTTACTAACATATGCTTCTCATTAGGCGTGAGATACATTTTCGTTTCAAACATGTGAACGCAAATGTTCACCACGTCGGCCAGGAGTTCCTCGTAGCCCGGTATTTTTTCAAGATTCTCTTTGACTGTGTCGCGAATTTTATTTTGCGTCGCCAGGAACATTGAAAGATTTTGCGACTCTTGGAGGGTTTGTGAATCCGACATGACTTTCAGAAACTGCGCTGCTCTAAAATAATATTTAATAAATAGTATAAATTTCACAGACTTAGGAAATCAATCGTTTTAGATCAATGATTAATACCAGTACCTTCTGTAAGTGGAATAATCATTTTTCACGCTAGATTTCATGTTTTTCAATTCATCAAGAACAGCAAACATATTAATGAACTTTCCCAGTGTGAGCAGATATGCTTCTGAAACGAAGTCTTTTCTCTTCTCATGGTGACACAAACGTTTCACTTCTGCTGAGAATCTTTCTATTGCTTTTCTCTAAAAATTATGCAATTTTTATCAGTAGGTGTAGGTAGAGAGCTTCTGCAAAATACTCCTCCCATCCTTTAAAAAATTCTTACTTGGAAATACATGAAGTTCAACAGTTTGTTGACTTCTGGAGCTAGAACCTCCACAGTCTTTTCATAAATTTCAACACGATTTGGTTGTTCGTTAGATTTTGGTTGTGGAATAGCTCTGGAACAACATCTCCATGTGTACAGCATAACAGCATGTTCCAAGCCTTCCTCCAGAAGTTCATTCTAGAAAGGTAGATACAAGTATTATTGTGACTATTCCCAAAAACAGATACAACCAAGCTCAGAAACCTACCAAACTCGCATGAACTGTAGCCTCTTCAATATATTTGGCAATACCCGTAACAAAACCATTTCTGTCTTCGAAATTTGTATCAAAATTGGCTTGATAGACAACAGAGCAGGGCTGAGCTTCGATGCATGGTTGCTCATCAGGAAGAGTAAATTCATCCAAAACATCAACATTAGATAGAGCATCCCCTAGTGTTACTTTATCAGTAGCCATGCTCTCTTGTTTTCAGAACCTAGGTGAAAAATCATACATATTAATTAATATCCTGCTTTGGATCACTAAAATCACTGTCCTCCCTCAGGTTATGTTTATAAGCAGACAGTGAGCGCAGTAAGTATCTCTCGCGTGGAATAAAAATTGTTACAATAATTAAAAAATTTTGTTTTAATATTCTACGCGTATGCTTACCCTCTAAAGGGCTCCGTAAGATAATATATCCGAGAAAAACGTACTCCACAACTCCGCCCTGCACAAACGTCAAGATGTCTAAAATGGCGTCGACCCCACGCAAGGGCTCTTCCTGTCTTTATTAGCAAGCAGACTTCTAACCGGAATCGATATGCTCAACAATGAAGAATGAAGCATGAAAAACCAATTGACATTCTGTAGCAATTAATTATACTTAATCGGTAATTGTGTATCAGTATTCTCATAAGTTTTAGCTCAATTTATTCTCAACGTTTTGTAGACATAAATTGAAATAGTATTGGAAAAAAATGATTGATACTGCAGAAGTATTAAACTTGGGCAAACGTTGCACTTTATTCATAAACGTCTTTCAGACAACATAATAATATACTTTCTATTATACAATAATACACGTAATATACAGAACGCGAATTATTAGTTATATGATTTTCTTGTTTCGTTACTTCTTCTATTTCGCAAAATTGCACATAACATTACTCTTGCCTGGCTCGGTTTTCATATAGAATCTTCCTGCTGTTTCTCGTTCTCGCATTACAAAAAGAAAATAGAGGCAAGATAATACATATGGTTATAAACAATACAAGAGAAAGCATAGAGTCATTGAATTCTTGTTAAAAATGCTTTGCGAGAAAAATAGTGTGCGCATAGTAAAAGTTATGAGAGTTGTTGCTTTGCGATAGAATGAAAGACTGGTGATTATTAGTAAAATATTGGAAAAGGAGTATAATACAGATGAAGAGACAATCAACACATAACATAACTCGGTTAAGAAAACGTAAATGGCTCTATCAGGTAGCTCTAAAAATATGCAACTTTAATATCACATTGGGACACATTATATGTATACTAAAATGCGAAAGATAAAGCGTTCCAAAAATATCGTTTTGACGTTATTCAAAGGCGAAGTGAATTGAATAGAAAACGTCCTTAATCAATTTTCACCGTATACACACGGCCACAATGGTCACGCATCAATCCTGACCGCGTTACACAAGTACACAAGTATTACTAAAAAATTGCACTATCGTCACTATCGCTCGAAGATCTACGTGTATTCCGTACAAATTGTATTGAGCTTGATTGTGAAAAATTTTACTCAAATATCGAGCACATCGTGCGATACACGTAAAATGTCGAATAGATATTCCCATCGAAATTGCACAGCATTATGCGCGCACATCTTGGAAAAGACATAGATCCGTCCTCCGCGCGACACGAAGATTTCATTTTTTATATCATTTTGAGCTTAATTGTCAGGACGCGCAATTTATTATAAGATTCGTTTCGCACTCTGCAGATAAATCATTAACTTTTAGGAATATGCAAATTGTTTGACTCTCTATAGCGAATGATTCTCTGGCAAATATTGGAAGTGACTGTATAGACGTGAAAATGATGATACAGTTTAAAACTTGGCTGATAACATTGCTAGTACTATATCATTTCTCCTTTTTAAATAGTTCGCATTCTTTGAATGTGTTTACGCTGCTATATTCTAATGTGCGACAGTATATATATATATATATATAGGTACCTCTTTGCGACTCTCACTATTTTTAATCCAACTATCTACCTTCTTCACGCCAAGACTTGATTCTACTTACATGTATCAGACGTACTACTTAACATGGCTCGCCCAACTAAGTACAAATACTTAAATTATAAGAAGCGCGGCGTAAGCCATATCTAAAAATTCGGCTTGTTTTGTATAAAGAAAGAAAGAACAATTGTATTGGCGTTTGAAACTAATGAAACGTTACATCATACACGTCTATTTACATGGGTAGTCGACGGGGACGATTGCGAATATAATGCGTCACCGGTAACAAAATAGTACTTGTAAAATGGAGCCTTGGTTGTGACTCTAGTTGATGATTAATCAGTAAAATTGCTCAATTGTTAATAAGGATTATCGCTTAATTGATAAAAATCGGTATACACCTGTGTCTTCAAAGTGATTCCTCCTGAAGGGAATCAATGACTGTTAATAATTGGCACAATACTCCACGTCTTATTCTGATGTCTCTAATGAACTCGAAATCAATCTAACGATTGATCAATAACACTCCAGGCAGTATCGGATAAATCAATGGACACAGAAGAAATATCTAATGTTGCATGATACATTGTGAAAAAAAATGGATAAATTTTTAAGAGGCATCACTCAGCAAGACACGCGAAATCTTATAGTTCTAAAATAAATTCTATTGGTTGGTAATTACGTTTACGAGGTCTCGCGTTGCTTCCTGCATAACGCAATGGCTACGCGTTGCTATGTAATAAGTTGATATATATATTTTTTTTCTTTCCTTCGGTTTTTATCTTTTATATTTTTTAACGGGTACCTAAGCTCAACTCATTTAAATCAAGTATCTTGAACCATGTGCTATGAAGTTTATGGACTTAAAAATGAAATATTAAATATACTTTCTAACGCTGGCGTGAAACTGGCATTTGCAATTGTTAATGGGCTCATATGATCTATCTCATTACTGTTAGACATTTTACTTCCACTTGTTCTAAGCCTACACGATGTATCACATACTGGTAATCTACAACCCTGTTCAGGAGGGAAACGTTTACTTAATTTACTAATGTGACATTGGCTGCATCAATTAGATTGTTTAGGCGCGTTCCCGTGAAACCTTGAATTCCGGTGTACTCGTTAGTGAAGCTATAGCATGCTCTTGCGTAATGGCTGCCAATTCTTTGAGCCACTCATCGAGAACTACCGCGCATAATACAACATTTTGTACAGGGCTCACTTCACTCGGTGATTCCCACGATGTCCTCGTATAATATCTGTTTAATTAATAGTTTTTTAGATTCTTATATAAGAAATAAAGATTTTTTTATTCTCACCTATATCCTATGCCGTCTCCAATCACTTCCAATTGATCTTCCGATATATTAGACGATTGACTAATTGATCCTGTTAGACTATTCGGTCCTGAATGATGACCGCCTGTTCTTCTGAACATTTGCGATAGGGATGAAGTCAAGCTCCTTCTTTTCGGTTCACCTTAAAAATTGAATAAAACTTTTATCTAGGGTTCTGGTTCTAGATGGGGTTAGAGTTTGAGATAGGAATACCTACATCGTCTAAATACTTCCAATAGGCATGATAGGAATACAACGGACAGTTAATATTGTGCAATGTTAATGTGGTACAGGTGAAGAAATATTTATGGTGATACCTCTAGAAAATGGTTCACTGGCCGTGGAGCTGCGTCGATTTGGTGCAACCTGAGCGGCTGCTTCAAGTGCATTTTTTCTAGCATTGACCAGCCTGTCTTCACGACCGATAAGGAAAGATCTTGCTTGCTCAACCAGAATCTCCACGTCATCCTGACGTGAGAGGAACTGATCGATTTTGTGCTTCAAGGAAGCCAAAACCTATAATTGTAAAAAATGTATTTATAACAAACAGTAATCCATGTAATATGTCGTTATTCTTTTTTATAGTTAAAATGGCAACAGACCTGAAAGAGTGATCTGATGCTGGGTTGAAATACCAAGGAATGATTCAAGAGAAAGGACTGTAACAATGGCTGAGGATATATTGCAAGTCTGCTGAGCAGTCCAGTTAAATGTAAGTTGACATAAATGTTATTGCTCATCATGCATTCCAACTTCCTCAGGACAACGTCCAAGAAGATACCCACGTTGGGTTGACCATGAAAAATATCTTGATGATACGAGCTCTCCTTATTGACTTTACTTGATATCGATCCAGCTGTACTTATGTAATTTGATTCCGTAATCCCATGTAGTTGTACGCAAGCTTCTGCAGAGGGTACTGTTTCCGTTTCCTCGTGCTCACTTATTCTATCTTCGCTAGGTTCGTTATCTGGCGTAGACTCTGAGGAACCTTTGAAAGCAAAACTTTCATATCCGCTGCTTTCTCCCAAAGACAACAAAGAATTCATTGCTGTGTTCGTCTCATCTATTCCACTGTCTGATCCCTTTTTATCAGAAATTATAGTCTCTCTAATAGGTTCAGATATTCCAATATCCTCACTGAGCAACTCAGCAATATCTGCATCCAGTTTTGCCAGTTCCTCTGGCGTGAAAGTAGCAGCAGCCACCTTTGTGACAATCTCTTTCTTATCATTGTTACTAGCTACGTTCAAATCATCATCCTCTAATAAAGACTGAATATTTTCCAGGATATTTTGCATTGACGGATCTTTCAGAACGTCGTTCAAACCTATCGGATCTTTGAACGCGTCCTTTGAAAGTGTGCTGCTACTCTCTATCCTCTTGACTGACTGCTCCACCAATGTGTTCTCATCTGCCAGGGTGGAGGCACTGCTGGCGTTACTTTCTTTGGCTGGTAGTTCACCATCGTACTGACAGGACCAGTTGGAGCAAGCCATTTGGCAACTGGCAATCTTCTGTCTGGCATCACAAAGATAAGCATGATAATTTCCATAAAGACTCTCTGATAATTTGGCGCCATAATTCATTGGCATCATCGGCAAGGACTTAAAACCATCATTAGTAAAGTTTGAGCTTCTTCTGCGAGAGGTAGAAAAGGAAGGCATATAGGGCAAGGAACTTGGCGGTGTCGATAGAAAGGGTGTGCAACAGGTAGGTGTCAAGGAGAGAAACTTCTCAGCTCCTCTACCAAAGGGATCCACATCTCTGAGTCTTCTTCGCTGAGAAAACATTACATGGGAGCATGGACTCAGTGCTCCGAAGCATAGTTCCAACATAACGTCCTCACAGTTCAGATCAACCAGGGTCTCGAAGAGGGCCAGAGTCACTATACAGACCTGCAAAGGGAATGAAAATTCTGCAGTGGACACTGTAATAATTGTAAGCTTTTTTAATTTTCTCTACTCCTTCAATTTCTTTGCTTAATCACACACCCGCGATACGGACGATATCCTTTGGATGAGACTGTCCAGTATACGGCACTCGTCGTAATTATCCTCAAGTAAAAATCTGACCAGGGATCGCAGAAGGCCTGGTTCCGTAACAGATCTTAAGAACAGGTCGAAGTAAGCTGTTGCGGCCACTAGCTCCTCCACAGTTGTCTATACAGAGAGTAAAGCTTAGCTTTCTGTATAAAAATCTAATCAGTGATACACAACAATTGCATTTTGTGGTTACAAAGTAAGTGATGTTAACATTTATAATTAGTACTTTAGTCTCTACTATGTACATTACTAGAAAGTTAGACTGGTAATGAGTTTTTCTCTATATATACTATACAGGGATTCTTTTCACATATATCTGAACGGAATAGTATTTTCTCTATACAAAAGTATATTCTTGTTAGGGTTTAGAATGTCTTAAGAATTACAAAATTACTTTAGAAAAGCAAGCAATATACAATGTTATAGTACGTGGTAAAAGAAGGAGATTATTTTTGAATGACACTACAAAAGCAACACCACGTGCTAATCCAAAGCTCTGGGCCAGTCAGTGGCAAACAAAAATCAAAGATGTCAATGAATTATGCATAGATGAAATATTTACTCTGCACAATAAAGCTAATGGACAAAAACGATGCTTTGCACTCAACTCATAAGCCGTACACAGTGCATTTTCATTTCACCTTAATAAGTAATCTAAATTATTATATTAATGAGTGTAGTGAGTGATTATTGGTACTAACCCAGTTTTGCGGTGCATCTAGCTGTTCTAGGCTCAAGCCGAGAGAATCCTACGAGCACCATAAAAAGTGTCACTAAAGACAGCCACCAACAACCACAAACCCCACAACATGAGTAATCTCAATTCTTGTTTCTTTAGCGTTAAAACATTGATTTTTACGAGTACCATCACCGCCATTAATGATATTTATAATACATTTATATATGTGTGAATGAAGCTCGATTCCTATATATGAATAAGTAATCAACATTCCCATAAATTTTGACCACATAGAACCACTTTTTAAAACATGAAGATTTTAGATTTTGTTTAACACACGTGTTTTATGATTTAATACCGTTATTCTTTCTGTGATTCCTTGTCTGGTGTGTTTCTATGGAAGAAAGCTGATAAATGATGATATGTGTATGTAGCCAAAGACAAAATAATTCCCTTCTTTTACCACACACGACTCAGTGTAATGGAAATTGCAATAGGTCAATGCCTTGATAAGATTCAGCTACGATTGCAATTGTATAAACCAACAGCATTGACAGAATTACATAGCCTTTAATCAAATGCATTACTGTTACAAATTCATAGCGGTAGAGTAATGTACCTGCAACAATGCCGGTCCCATCACAGGCACAAGAAATCCTTGGTACAAAAACTCCAACAACTGTTTCTGTACAAGAGGATGTGCCACCTGAGCCACAGCATTGCAGAATTCCAAGGAATTGATAAGCTGAGTCAACGCCGGCATATCGTTAACATCGTCTGGAGTCAGTCGATGCCAATCATCAGTCTCAATATCAAGCTTTCTTGGTAGCAGAGAATACAGAGCACTCAATCCTGTAGCCAAAACCTAAATATAAACATATTTAATCCTTAAATTGCTCTACCTTTATCATAAACATAAGGATACACTGTTGCGATAGATTAAAATTGTATGATAAAATAATGAATATAGATAAGCTGACAAAGAAAGAATGCCACTTCAGTTAAAAGGCATACAGACCATTCTTAATGTAAAATATAGAATAACTGTAACCATTTCATAACGTAACCCTATTACTTATGTTATCACTTTACCCACATGTTTCTTGTGCTTTAAAAATAGTGATAGCATGAATATGTATCAGGAACGATAGGGGGACATTGGATGAGTAATATGTGCTAGCCTTATATGTATAAGACAATAAATGTGCTGATTGCATAAGTGAGATCTATTCATTGACAATCCAAGCAGGTCGTTTCCTTAACAAAGACTAATCGTACAAATTCATTCCCATACACATTGTTGTTGAATTACGAGAAGACATTCACTAACTGTAGTACTATTATTCATGATACGTAGTACTCACCGGACATACATTGGAATGCTCTGCAATGTATACACCTACTTCATCATGCCTTTTTGACAGAGACATGCAAAGTAGCATAGCATCACGAGCTTGCTGACCAACACCACCTTCTCGATGAATGTGCGGAATAAGTAGAGTGAAGATGATGAACCTAAAAGTTATTGGTACATTGAGTGTGAATCGTAAATTTCCAGTATCATTGACTTATTAGCATCAATGTAACGAACTTGTTCTTGCCAGATTCCTCAGGGTGGAAGAACAAATCCAAGAGCGCCATATTCTGCATGAGAGCCACGCACAGTTGATTTAATAAAATCACAAGTTTCTTCTCTACTTCTACTGGCATTATATCATCTGCACATTCTTCTAGAAGTCTTAGAAGAGGTCTTGCCACAGGCTCATGTGCTAGGAGAGTTCCACTGTGTGACACCAGGAGTTCGTAAAGCTTCAGCTGTTCCAACCGCACAGCATTGCTGAACCTGTGCAGAGGGTTGGAGCATTAACACCATCACTTTAACCAAGTGTAATCCTATGTGCGCGTACCGTCCTGTATGCAGACTCCATTCGTAAAGTTTATCTAATAAGTTCTCGCTTAGTAAATGCTCCAAGCATGGTGAATGTGTTGGAGAAGTAGAGTTTCTATGATGATCAGAAGAGGTTGCATTGCGCAGCTCTAGAAGTAACAGTGTTACCATCTGATCTACATGATTAACAACTCCAAGAACATCATCCTGGCATGGTATTCCAGTAGGTGGCTAAAAAAAGTATGTATATGAATGCAACTCTAAAACACAATCTAATATCACCTATTCACCTGTGTATGTATGATGATTTCATAAGTTTGTTGCCAGTGTTTGCGAAAACTGTCATAACAAGCTGTAGGATCAGCATCCTTCGGTGGAGAATCTCTGGAACGTTGCTTACTGAAACTAGTCCTCAGCGGACTGCTCCTTAGCCAGCTCATCTCCTCGGTTCAAGCCTTACAAGGACCACAGGCTAACATTCTCCAGTGACAGTTGGTCACTACGACCGGATGTTGATTTGTCAAAAGTGTGGAGGCATATCGTACATAGTCTTAACATTTGTCACTGGCTCGTCTTGTCAGAGCCGTGTCCTACTTTGAACTCCAATAAAACACAGACCCGAGCACCTACACGATAAGGACACTCTGATAATACCACTAGCATATCTGGTTGCTCAATATATTCAATGGTACTTCACAGGTACTTCTCAAGGTTTATGTTCATCGTCTTGGCAATTCAAGAAAGAGCTAGCAAATTGGCAAATGGAAAGAGGAAGTTCCACAGTGATACGTCAGACTAGCTTTATGCCGTCGCCATTTCTACTCCGTCATCTAGCTCTGGTACGCCTTTTTCTACTGTGGCGTCACCACCAGCAACGGGACTACATATATCATGGCGACCACCTGAAAACGATCGGCCACATTCGTTCTTTATATAGATTGTGCGCAAATCTATTCGTTACGTGCGTCGACACACAGTTCCCATATCTAAGCGCGTGTGATAGCGTATGTACGAACTAATAAAAAGTTCAGCGAAAAACGCCGTTTAGCAAAATGGGAGGCATTGATACAATGCAGATGCACAGCAAAAGATATGTGCGTACACAGATAGCCATTAAGTTGTATTCATAAAATCGTAATCAAAACATAATTATAATAAAAGCGTATAAGGACGTATCGTTTTTACTTATACACTGCTTTACAGGCAGTTTAAATATTACCAGCCTCTTCTATGGAGAAAAACCCATCATTTTTTGACACCTGAGACCGACGATATTATTGGTTTTGAAATGTGAGCAAAATCGCACCTTCGGCATGCTGTTTCCTTAAAATTTTAGAAGATCTCGTAATACAAAAAACATAGAATGGTCCATAGAAGAGGTTTGTACAAGTAAAATAGTAATTATTAAAAAAAATTATTTTTATCCGAAACTATGTGTAAACGAATGATTACAAGCGAGTTTATAATGCACGCAGCAAACTACTAAAACTTGAAAAATTTGTCGTCCGGCATAGGTGGCAGTACTTGCCGGGAAGTTTCCGAAGGGTGGGGGATTCATATAAGGAGCTGCACAGGGCTCGGAGCTCTCATTCCTTCAAGAGTCGGTCTTCTATACTGGTCTCTTGAATACATCCGTCCAATCCAATTCTTTTTTATTATACTTTTATTTTCACTTTCTTCCTTCCTTTCACTATTACTTTCTCTTTCTCTTTATATCATTAATTCTTTCTTTTCTTATCTCTTTGCTGTTATCCTTCTTCCACTCTTTTATTACATTCTTCTTTATTTACTTCTTCCTTTCTTTCCTCTATCTGCGTTTATTCGATCGTTCCTATTTCTTTGATCGGGTTGAGCATATTTAGTCTAGTAGTTATATAAGGGTAGTCACCCTACGCGAGTAGCTACACGTATAGAGGTCATGGTGACGGGGGTTGCCCTTCCGCCTCATCTGCCGAGCTTGCTCGGTGGGTCGGGCCCAAGTTGTGGCCGC
>JARQTG010000349.1:0-66838 GCA_030142615.1 Syrista parreyssii
TATATGTATATATTTAGCTATATTAGCTACCGATATATTTAAAGTAAAAAATGACATGACTTTTAAGATTAAAAAATTCCTTTAATAATTACCTGACTAGAAGAAACGACGTCCTTACTGACGTCGTCGTCGACTATCTTCTCCGAAGGTTTGGCACCCGCGTCTACCAGAAGCCTAAGCAATTTAGTATCTTGCCTGGGCCATAATATACAATCAGAACTGTCGAGATAACAATCTTCAATAGGTGCACCACTTCCGATCATCCATAAGACTTGAAGAGTATGAGCGTCCAGGCTACATCCGGTGGATCCGAGATTAGTCATGGCCCGTTGCAAGTGCTGTCCCAGGACGCAGATCTCGTCAGGATTAAGTTCAGGTCCTCGGAGTGTGTAATGGGCTGCCAGCATGGCGTGTCCTTCGGCAGCAGAACAGAGGTACTTCTGGGTACAGTGTTTCACGTCGAGAAGCCATTCTGCGAAACTGTGATGAAAGAGCATAAGAGCACCAGCTCTCGATACCGAGATAACCCTTCGTAAAAGGTGCAGCCTCCTATTGAAATCCTCCATCGTAATCCCGGTGTTGGCCGTCCATACGCACTTGTAAAGAATCTCTTGGGTGACCGGTAACTTAGCCGCTAGGATGACGTTCAGAAGTGGTTGTACCTTTGCAAACTGTTTTCTGCTGAACAATCGCTGACATAGCCATAGGTAAAGTCCGTTCAAGGTACCAGGAATTTCGCGAACTTCTCGCAGGACAATGAAATTTTCCGCAACTCCATCGAGGACCTTCTCTAGGTATAGGAAGCATCCGTTACTTTTGATATGGAGTTGATTAAGCATCTCTGCTGTGTCCCTGGAAATGTGTTGTCTCAAAGCATCCTCCTGATCGAGCCTAGCAAGGATGTATTGCTGAACGTCTCGTACGACCTGGGACTTTCTGAGGTCGTCCAGTGATATCTTCCGGAACCCAGTGAACATACGTGAGATGGTTTTACTCTGTCTCTTTGCAGTGCAGACCAGCAGGAGCCATTGTGGAAATAGATGATGATGATTCGCAAGGAGTTCGGCTATGGTTCTACTAACGTTATCACCCTCGCGTCTTGAGTCTCTGGTTCCAGTTTGAGGTGGGTTCAGTGTTTGACCCTCGTCGATAGAGTCCACCAGGAGGAAAAGACAGTTCTTTGGCGGCTCCACTTCCAGCAGGGGAAACAAAAGAGCCTTCTTGAGCGCATCGTCAGGATCCCGATCAAGGATATCTGGCTGAAGTGCTGCCTGAATCTCTGAATCAGTTCGTAGCTTCTCAGCGTATGACTCTGCGACAGCTTCCCTTGACGTTAGCGAAGTGGTTGCCGTGCTGGGTGTAGGTGACGTCGGTGAGGTCAAGTGAATTCCATCCGCACTAGCCTGAAGTAACTGCGCTACTAAGGACCTCACGAATTGCGCTGGAGACAGTGAAGCTTCGCTTCTCGCCTGACAGAAGTGCCTTGCTAATAATCTTCTATTAAGTGATCTCTGGTGTCTGGCGTTGGCACCATTCGACGGCCATGCCAGTTCTGCACACAGGGCCGTTTTTCCACTTCCTGGACCACCCACGATAAGGGCCCCGCATGTCTTTGAAGCGGGTCGTTGCTCCAGGCAGTGTGAGAGTTTCATGAAGGCCCACTCCCGGCAGAAGAACCGCTTCTTCTCGATCACTGGTGCCGCCATGTTTTTCTAGCTCGCGTCTCTCTCTCTCTCTTCGTTATTATTCTTCAATTTTCTTCAATTGAATTTTATATCACAGTAACTGCTTAACGATTTTTAACGATTACTCTAATCCAGGATGCAGCCTTGGCTTGCAGTGAGGATCCGCCTTGACGGGAGATCTTTGACATCATTCGTGAACAAATCTAGCATCCTGACTGTCGCAGTGGCTGATTTCCCGTTTTTCGTATTTTGTCAATCTAGTTAATGACACTTCTTCAAAGATGGCGGATATGACTTTCGCGGACTTCTTCGAGAGCTAGTCGCCTGGTCTGCTTCCTGTTGATTCGAATTTCCCGCGGGGAACGGTTAGTAACAGCGAGGATCTGGTGAACGGAAGTTGAACGAAGCCCCAGGGGGCTCTGCAGCTTCCTCGACCTCCATCCATAGGTCTCATCGCTTCGCTCCTGGAAACCTCGTCGATATACTTCCCTGCATCCTGACTGAAACAGAAAAGAAAATCCAACTGTACCGTAGGGAGACGTTCCGCTTCTTTGAGCCGCGTTTTGTATCGAATCAAAGTTCACTAAGGTATATATATATATATAACTGTAAGCAACTTTACTCTTGTTCCCCACGTTTCATGTACAAACGTCCCATTGACAATGAAATACCTGATTCTCATGCAGAAAGAAGAAATTTACCTCGCATTCGTCTGCAGCCACAATTAATTTATCATTTTAATTTTCCCACGTAAAAACTTTTCACTGTATACTCAGAAATTGAAACTTAATATCGAATCGCTCTTGCGTTAAATTCAAAGGACTTTATGGAGTGTTTTCGTTTCCATGTAATTTCTTACCTCAAAGGGCACCACTTCGACCCCTCGTCCCGGCGAACTTGGTTAATAAACTAGTAACTCCTTATTCGCAGAACGATATAAAATTGGAATCATGGGACTCGCTTCAGTGTCTATGAGAAAGTCTGGAAGCTTCTTTGAACAATCGCACAGACAATGTCGACAGGGAATACAAGGCTAAAGAGCGATGCAAGAAATGTACCAACAGAGTAAGAGAGAGAGACGGAGTGAGTGAAAATGAGAGAAGTATAGGTTAGCGAAATTGCCAGAACCATTGCGCTTGCGAACGTGGGAGGATAATGATAAACCAGTTTCGCTAATGAGAGTCAGAAATGCCAGACAAGTCCGACCTTATCTAGCCGTAATCTCGCGGCATCGTCTTAAACAAAGTATTCAGCTTCGCCTTAAGCCTGACTTTCCTTTCCTGAAATTGCAATCGTTGGAAATCAAGGATAAGCAAAGACGATAGCCAGCAGGTAGCGTAGCGATAACGTGTAAAATACCGGGAACGACATTTAAAGAAAATTACGACGTTATCGTTTTCTGCTTTATTTTACTTTTTAAGACAAACTTAAAAAATATTACCTCCGAGTAGGTACTGGTGTTTATTTCTTTTTTTTTTTTTTTAAGGATTTATGTAAAATTCATATTATCAAGATGGAAAAATGCTACTTGTAAATTTTACAAGCGTGATATTACTACCGCTGTCGACGAATTGCTTCGTTCGGATGGCAGCGATGCGCATGCGCGTCTAGGTCTAATTTGAAAAGGAGTCATGATCACACCAGAGTGAGGTAGAAGGGAGAATTGAGTGAAAATAATACAAGGGAACTTCTAGAACTGGTATAATTAAGCGGCACACGCTTTACGGCCTAACTTGGGGAAAATTCAGTGCACCTGTGTATAAGCTACGGCCATATGCATACACGTGCACGCGGCACTAGACGTGCATTCCATTATTATCCCTAATGACTTTAACCAAGGCTAGTTTTCACCGAGCGATACCGCGCCACGTCGTCGTCGACTCTCGCACGTTAATTGTTAGAAATCCGTCGCGCTCGTGCGAACTTACCCACTGCTAACTGATCATTGTTAATCGGTTCGTGTGAAGCGACGATGGGCTTTGGTCGTTTTCACTGGGAAAAGTCGGCGACTTGGGGATGCGAACTTCTCGCTTCTACCCAAACTAAAGTTTCTCTCTATTCTCTTTGCGTACACTGAGAACGAAACTCTGTGATAGGAATTTTCGTGATCAAGGAACTCGCGCGAAAAGTCGATAGGATTTGCGAGGCCGTCCGGATATCCGGTGATATTTCGAATTCAAAATCTTCTCGATTCGCTTTACGGTCCCGAAAGAAAAAACCATATCTATAACCATATCACGCTATCTCAGCCTGAGATTCATGTGTTCCTGAAAAAATGGTGTAAATGCCAGGAATGATTGCGTGTATAAATTTGGTACATGTTTTCATATATACGATATTACCATTTGGCATCCTTTTCACGTATCTTTTTTTTTCGGTATCACTTGCTACCCAAAGCAAAAATGAATATCGGACGGAAATTGCGTACTATGGTATTTTATATATGATAAAATACATTCACGTCTACATCGAGTTATTTCGAACATGAAATCCACCGTATACGAATATAACCAGCGTATATAACGGTGCTTTACCTTTTACAGAAATTTCGCCGGATTCATATTCCCGCATAAAGAATTGGTCTGGCGAAATTTTCTCCCCTGACGTTACTTCCGCGCTGTCGATCTTTTAATCACATATTCAAACAATAAGTATATACATATATACTCGCACATGTATTCCCTCGACAATACATAATCTTTTACCAGCGATCATTCGTCTTGAAATTTAATGACGGAATTTCTCTGAGAGACTTCGAATCCCATTTGGAAAGTAATTCGCGACGATGCTTAATGACGCCCGTTGAGTATCCTCATTCGGTGCACTCGACAAAATAGAAAGAGTCATTGGACCAAGAAATTCTAAATGAAACGATAAAAAACACACAATCGCGTGATATCTTCATAAAAATTTGCAAAACTATATAAACCGCGAGCCGAATATAGCGCAGCTAGGATATTCACGTAGAATTTCCAAGTATTCTCTGTTGTTCCGAATTTACTAAAAAAGGAATTCAAGATCTTCGGCAACAATACCAATTGAAATACGACCGAGGTGAATTGAACTCATCTCTAAGTAACTCCTCATTGAAAATGTTCCATTGGTACTTGGACCCTGATTTCTGCTCTGAATCAAATTAAAATTAGAGATCTGTCCTACCGTAACAATCTTAACACGCGAAGTAAATTGCACCCTAAATCCGCGGTGTAAAATTTCAATTTATTGTAACAAGTACACGGCTAATTTTATACAGCATCCGGTTACGAATTTCCGTCATACGTAATATCATAAGCCTCGCGAAATATATATATATATATTTCCTACAGGAAATAAAGATTTACGTACAAAGTTCAAAGGTCAACGAATTTAATTGATTTCATAGTCTATACCTTTCGACCCACTTGTAGCCAGTTTCACACAGCCACATTCCTTACGCGGGTAAGTTCACAACGCTAAAAACACACAGAGCGAGCAAGTGTAGAATTCTGGGTAACGTCATGAACCGTGTTCCATCGATACTGTCTTACCATCTTTGGAAGATTATGCAACCCGGTCGATAAAAACAGGTCGCCGTCAGACACCAGGTCAAGAAGTTTAAACGGACTGTTGCTAAACCCGATTCTGTCTAGCCCATACCTCCTAATCGGGATAGTTGATTGCAATCAATTATAAAAAAAATCTACGAGTCTTTTTGTCACTATGAAAAATTACCTTTACCGTTACTATTCCCAGAGACAGATCTTAACCCTCAAAACAGCCACGAGGTAGATAATACAATCTGCTTCCAATTTCACGTAACGGAACGAGCGAGTATTATTATTGTTATTAGAAAATAAAGCTTTCTACGACACGAGAAAATCCGTCTTCTTCATTCTCAGACAAAATGACTTTCGGTTCGTTAGTTTCAGGATCGACCGCCAGGGTCCGCCGTTCGGTAGAGGGTCAAAAAAAGGTCTAAAGGAATGGAGCGGAAGAGCCGTTAATTTCCCGGTAAGGCTTAATTGTAATTCGGTTAGTTAGTACCGCGTGGTCGCACTAATCGCAGACGGCGAAGGGGACGAAAAATGTTGGAACGATAAATTGGAAATATCGTCGGGCACGAGGAATCGAACTGTGCCATGCGAAGCGTGGATAGTCGGATAACGGATATTTATACGCTAACGGCGTTCCTCGTGGCTGATTGCCTCGAGACTTAAAGCCAACCAAACGAACGAGCTCAAGTCCTTTTATACTGGTGTTTAACCATCCCTAGAGATGGCACCGATAACTTATAGACATTCCGTGAATCATTATGAGTCATACGAAAGGTGAACGACGATTATTCGTATACACGACTGATACAACGTGGACAAACGTAGAAAAAAATTTGGTCGGTACTTCGTATTCCTTAAGTATTTCAACGAGCTGTATTATCATAATTAAACACTATTACATCCCATTTTGGTTCGTTGCCAGGAAAGAAAAAAGCTGCTGTTACGTAACGACGGCCAATATAATAATCCAAGAATCCTGTCCTTCCAATTTCGATTCTGTTTACGAGCGACAATATCACTTTTACTTCGTGTCGTTTTAATGTAAACGCAGCCGTATACATACGATTGGCTTGATGTGCTATGGACTATGAATACCACCGAGGATAAATCGTGGGAGGCGAGAAATAACTAGTTAGCCGTGGATCGTGTACGAGTGACACGAATAACGCTATGGAATTATAATGTTAAAAAGTATGTACAAAGGAGGAAGGAATATCGTTGAGACAAGCAGTGCCAAATCTCTTCTAAATCTTTCGAAGCCACGATATACATGGAAATTCTCCGATCCCTTAACATCGCTGGAGGAGCCAATCGGAGCTGCGGGAGCTTTGCCAATATTTTATTGAGCGTCCACAAGCAACGGTATAACGTTGGTCTACGTTCATTGTAAAAATTCCTAACCTCTTTCGCGTCTGGCTTTACTATAGTACGGACGCCAAGCGTTTGACGGGTCGTACCGATACGACCATTAAATGCTACAGTTCTATGCTTATAATAATGTCAACAAAAATAACGACCAGCTCCACTGACATTACGATAAACGTCTCCATCGAGGTTTTCTTGCGTCCTTTATAAATTACGACGCTCAGTTCTTGCTCGCATTCTCCTTACGTCGCGGACGAGTCTCGCTGCAGAACTGTGAGGAAGCAAATTTAAAACCGTAACTCGGCAAGGAATGACCAACGCTCGGCACATGGAACAGCACTTACGGCGATGAACAGTCGGTTAAGTACGCTTGGCTGTCGCTCGATATAATTAGCTCTGTGTATCCGGTGAGCACGCGCCTGTACCTTACCTTTCCCATTTCGCAATGGTCTGTAGATACAACATCCATTCCAGTGAGGGAACGTGCCTCGCTGGTTCTGCATAACTATAGATCTGATCCATTGGTACTTTGACTATGAATGCTGCAATTATAAATAAGACTAAAGGCCCAGTCAACTGCCACATACCAGTAATCGTCAGTAGTGTTATAATACTGTAAATTTTGCTATAGTCAAAGCACGCGGTTAGTCGAACAGCTGATGCTAAATGTTTTCAACTATTTTTGTCAATCCGATTATCATTGTAGTTTACGAGGTGAGTTTGGACAATTGAGTTACACTTGCAGTTTAGAACACAAAAGTAGGTGAGCATTGGTGGGATGATTGGTGGATCAAGTATGATACTTTATGAACTCTCGTTACCTTTCCATGTTTTGTTTCTTTCCAACGATTTTGCAGCATGAGAATTTCACGTATATTTACGGTTAATTATGCACATTGTGAATTTAATGACCGAGTTTAATGAACATTCTTGACTCGCAATTGTATCGTGCGTTCCAACGGTTTACGAGTAAGGATGGGAAATTGAATGCTGCGGACAAGAATTGTAACGCCGCGAATAATTACAGGCACAGTAACATTAGTAACGTATCAAAACTTAACCATCCGTACTTTCTTTTCTTTTACGTGCATACTATATATGTACATATGACCTTTCTCAGTCCCACCTAGACATCCCGTATGTAACCCAATTTTTTGTACAATCGCACCACTTGGTCAGTGCACTTTTCTTCTCTCGTACCAGCAAATCTCGAGTTTCTATTGGCCCACCTGGCAGGAATCTATAAAAGTAGGATTCAATCGGGATGAATGTCATCCTGACGATACTGAAAAATTTGCCAGGCATAGTACGTTTTACAAACAAACGAAACTGGTAGCAGCGAGCAAAGTATAAAAGTATTCGAGAAAATTGAGATTGGCGAAGAAGCAGAGAGAATCTGTGCAACGGTAAGAGACGCGGCTTTCGTCTGCAGGAAGATGAGAAACTACGAGGGGTTGTAGGCCAAAGATGGATACGAGATGAGAGATGCAGGTCTGAAGTGGCTAGACAAGAAGCAAGCTACTATGAAGAAAGAGAGAGAGGGAGACAAAGTCTCGAGTTGCTACGAGGGTTTGAGAAAGGTTTCAGATGTTTCACGTGTGCGACACAAGATGGCGCTGCTTAAGGCTCTCAGTTGGTACCACTTGGGAAGCAAGCATGTTGCACGCTGTGCGATTTTACGTCCAGCGCCTCCTCTACGCGACTCGTGTGAGAGCGAAAGAATACAGTGGTGAATTAGACAAGGCACGATGATGCATTCTGGGTACAAGACTTAAAAATGTATACGAGGAAACAGCTATCGGAATTGCATCGGAGACGCCGTGGTGCGTCAAGACGTAAAAACAATCCGAAACTCTCAACGCGACTACAGTACTGCACTGTATATATATATACACACGTATACAATAATAAAATATTTTTGGTAAAATAACCTGCACCAGCGGTATTAACAAAGGCCTGAAATAACCCGGGATAAAGATCTTCCCACAGACGAGAAGGCAATCTCAAGTGCTAGATTAATGCGTATCCACATGTACAGTATTACTTTTAGCCTGAAGCCTGAACCAAGGCGATGCTAATATTATAATAATAGCCAGTGAACGTTAATCCGTGTAATACTTGGCGATAGACTCGCCCCCAGGATTCTTCATACGATTTCTCTTACTTTTTATCCCTTTTAAGGGGCACCCGGTCTCTTTTTCTTGCGTCACTCGCTCCGTACTATTTATACCTACAGCGAGCCTCAGACTCATTGTAAAATAGTATACGCAACAAATTCAAGACACGGCTAAACAGCCTAAACGCGCTGCCAGTACCGTTAATCGTTAATAACGATTAATCTATGCTTATACCTTATGCTGTGTAACCGATCACGTAACCACATTTAATTATGATAATTCATAGCAATCAAACAGCTCCCACTTTTCCTCGTAATATTCCTACCATATATACATATATATAAGCCAGTATATCTTTCGTTGGAAACGTAGGTACGAATCGTTATTAAGTTTGATTTGTATTGTCACGAATGAGCCTAGCATTGCCAATCCCTGTCCGACGGAAACGTAACGATTGATGGAAGAAAAACCTAGGAAAGCTGCGTGTTACCCAAGGGGACCGGATATATCGAAAATATATTTTTTTATCCATACCCAAGTATCATATCTGTATATAGCGAAGAAAAAAGTACGGGAAGTATCTCTGTAAAGTTTTCTTACTCCTGCTTCGCGTCGGTAAACAATGACCCGTGGAACTAGGCTACTATTATTTAGTACCAGAAGTAGCAGCTAACTCTTGTTTCTCATCAGTCTAGCATACGTAAGGCAACGTTGCCGTGTGGCTGCAAGGGCAATAAATTTAATTACCCGTGCCCGGAGAAGCGGCCATTTGTTCTAATTTGTAAGACGATTTCCAGCGTGGCGGACCCAAGGTCATAATTATAATTACCACGGGATGCCTCGGCGGATTTTGTATAACCTAGAGACTTCTTATCAAATCCTTAATGAACAGAACGATATTTTCAGTGACTCGTGACTCTTGTGTTTCTAGCGATAAATCCACTGGCAGAAGTATGGTCGAGGATACTGTACGCGCGTATATCGATAAATGATGAAATTTTGTATTTATCATCAAACGTTTAGTGTGACTCATTTATACGTACTTTGTAACGATCCTATACGAATATATATATATATATATATATAACTGACAGGCTAACCTATTGATCGATCAATCTGATTGGGACGCTATAGTAGCTGCTCAATGTCACGGCGTGGGATACGTGAAGGGTCGATAGTTCATGCACGTGCTGGATTCCACATCGTTGACTCGCAGTGACGCGTGAGGACTGCATCGAGGAAACAGTGCAAGCCGTGAGTGGATGCTATGGAATCTTTTATCCTTCAGGAGGAAACAAAGTGAAGGATCGAAAAGACGTCGAGAGAGTAGGTGGAAGGGATAGGAGAGAATAAAAGAGAAAAAGAGATAGAACGAGAGGAAGACCGCATCAGGTTGCACGTGTATCCGCAATGCGGGCTGGAGCTTGCCAGTCGGATTTCTAGTGGTTACCTACAGCATCGGAGTTTCCTTAAAAGAAAAAAAAAAAAATATAATTATTGGTTAAGCCATGGACCGAAGAGGAAATTGCTCGATGGGATTATATACGTACGATGGCAAATACGCGATGTACCTAACGGATGCGAATAAGAGGCTGATTTTTTTAATTCTCGAAAAAAAAAAATAGCAAATAAGATAATGGCGACTGTTGACAAGAGATTTACGTTGTTTTATACCTACCTGTTAGTTTGGTATTACATTAATTTCTGATTCAAGTTATGAGGGCGGGCGAACTGTACGAGCTATTGATTATATGTATAAGGATGGATGGATGGTGGATTTGATGTTTAAAAAATGGCAAATCATATCTCGCGTGGGTGTTAAGATTTTTTTTTTTATATTCTTGGAGAAATCTTGAGGTTACCAAGGTGACCGTCACCTGTTGGTTTTCACTGTACTGGAAAGGGATGCGTCCTAATGGTTGTTGAGGAATTCTGAGGAAATGCTGCTAGCTCTCAGCTTCTTTCTTCTCTTTCCCTCGCACCTCCATCTTGTCCACGTTCGCCACGAAGAAACCGACCGCAAAGTGGCAAATAAATGGCCGAGGGAAATTAAACTTCTGGCGAGTGGCGCGAGGTTAGAACCGAGTTTCTGTGTCCTGGGCGCTAACGAGAAACTTCGTTTAATTAAAATTATCCATAATAATGTCTTCTATCGTTGATTATACTTGGCTGCTTTAAGGACATTCAATTATCTGCCTTGGACGTTCCGCTATGTGTCCCGCGTGTTATGTATGCAATGTACCCATGTTACGAACGAGTACTTGATCGTTGCTGGTTTGCCGCCATTTTGAAAGAAATTAATTAAATAATAATTAGAAAATTAATCAACAGACCTTTGGTTACGTTCAATTATGTGCATTCATAGGCACAGGTCTGGGCTGAGAGTGACGTGGAACGTTTAGGGGACTCATTTGTATTGAATGTCATAGAACGAAGACCCCTGTGGAGGTGAATTTTCGTCGCAAAAGTACAAACTCTTACGGGGAAGAAATGACAATGATGTACAAGCAAGTGCGAAAGAACGTGCAAATACAAAGATACAAAATGACCGAGTCGTTTACTCTAAATGCTTGAGTCATCAGTCATTAGGACTAAAGTCTAAAGACCGAAGCCCTGTGCCTCGTTATAAATTGTGAGGTCATAGGAAGAATCTGTTAATTGCCAACCCGACTGTCCTTTTCAAAAGAATGGCAACCACTGTACATACGTGGATTCCCGTTTACGTCGCTGCTATACGTAACAGTTGACTCTCGAGTCAAGCGATTCTCTTGACCTTTATTTTACTTTCTATTTCCTTTTATCTCCAACACTTGTATTCCTCCCAGCATCCGTACTTGATGATTTAGCTACGCGATACAAAAACCGTAACGCTCGTCTCGTACAAGCGCAAAGGTCGCGTCTCTCGAGGCTGAAGTGTCAAAGATGACGATTTCTCTATCCCGATTTAATAACACAGTAAGGTACAAGTAAGGACAAAAGTCACGCTTGTTCGCAAACGACTTCCAACCGAGCCTACAATGCACTCGCATACAGAAGCCACGAGGTGACGCAACAGTTATAAAAAAGTATACGAGTATCACTCGATATAAAAATTCGTCCTTGATGTGTTTCCTCTAGCAAAAGATGAAATCGCGTACAAAAATACACCGTGAAATTGGCAGCGTAGTCGTAGAAAAAAAAATTAACTGGAAATAGAGCGCCGTGAAATATATCACAAAATTACGTAACACGTACCAGCTGCAGTACCTCGGATTTTCATAGCTGAAAGCTTTTTGCTTTATGGCGAATAAAAGTATGAGATAAGTAAGGAGGCAACAATATCAATCAGCCGATACCCTCTTTTTACACGTTCGATGCAGCACGACTCGTTATACTGTTTCAGCTTTCACTATTACAATAGTACATTTCCAATAATCTATCTTATCGCGGCTAGTTTCTATCAACGGGCATCCATCACTCTGACAGAATGTTATGCAACACGCCGATAACAACGAACGTCTATTATCCCCATAGATCAGTAAATTCACATTGATGCACTTGACACGCGATCGATACGCAGTGCTACTGCAGCCGGTAACTAATTTGTTGCATTGCTGCAACGATTGATTACCAGGATTGATTATCTTAATTACCAGGTATAGTAAACCACGTAGTAGGAACGAAGGATTAATTAATAATGAAAATGACCTTTGACAAAATTACATTATTATCATTTGCCATCTCGTTAACTCGACTTAATTATATATCCGGAAACTGCAAAATTCGGTCCATTCGATTTCTTCGATATTTCATCAATATTGATCGCCAATAATATTTCTTACGTAACCTAACGATTGTCCACGTGCATCTATCTCGATTACGTAACGCACTCCGTGTGCTGGAATATCGGTTGAAAATTTTTCGTCAAAATCGTCAACGCTCGGATTGATTAGACCAAACGAATGGCCAGTCGCTGGAAACAATTCTCGTCGATAAGTCGAGAGCCGAAGTTTATTTTTTGTTCCAGGGATCCCATCGTCGGGAAATCGGAGCGTATGATTAATATCGATTCGATAGCGTCTGGATTAATTAGTAGAGGCTAAAGGTGATTGGGCACTTGAGCGATAACATAAAGGAAGCTTAGCCGATGAGTTATAAATGCAATTGAGGTTTGTAGTGAATTAAAAAAATGTATGCATGCGTGACGTCACAATAAAATAATTTTATTATCGTTATCAGCAATAAACTAGACTATACAGATATACTGCGTATACAATGTGACTATGTGTAACATACGATACAGATATAACAACTACACTATACCACGCATGTCATACGATCCCATCGGTTAACTTCATACGGTCAACTTTGAACCTTTTCCATAATTCATCCCCACCATAGTAAATTTATCAGATCCAAACGTTATCTCTGTTATCACATAAAAATAACAAAAAACAATAGTCAGACCCCGGTAAACACTGTGTAACGTATCGAGGGTACAAAATTTTTTTTTCCAAGCACACATCCGATTATCGATATCAGAAGCTCCCTTATCAATCAGCCAAGACCACGTTAATCAATATCCACAGGAGCCAATGAAATTCGATTAAATTCAATAAATTTCTCTTACTATCCTCGCAAAATCATATATCATCTCTATTTCGTATCTCGTATCTGCTCTACGCTTTCCTCGCTCCAGACTTCAAGTATCACCAAGCAAACGAGACACGCGTATTCGCTGCACATTTGGATGCACGTGCATGCATGCTTATATGCATTTGGCAGGATGCATCGAGAATTTTCCATGTAACAGTCAAGCGATCCCGATGCACGGATTCTCTGGGGAATCGTTCGAATAGAAAAGGACCCAGCAAGTTTTCATGATCCCATTGCAAGTTCTATCGAGCTGCAAGTAAATTGCAGCCAGTTCTTACGTCACTCGAGTCTCTCATTCCAGCTTCTCGTGTACGAGCGTAAATAAATTCTTCACTGAAGGTGCTGCGATTGCAGGTAGTCGTTACTAACCATTAGGATAATGATACGAAACCAGGGCGGGTGCTTGCACGAAACATATACTTATACGGTACCGTGTGTTCATTATGCACGCACTATTACCCCTAGATACGCATAAAAAGCTTGGTCAGGATCACCTCGACTACCATGTTACCCCATTGGTTGATCGTTGCAGACCGAATGGATCTCGTATATCCGTTTTGATATCAAATATCGTATGGTACATTTAGAGAGGTAAGATTGAAGTCGTTCTTTCCAATGACTTAGAGCACAGCTCTGACTTAGGGCTAAGTTCAGCGGAGAAGACAGAAAACCGGAAGTGACGTATTCGCGCGTTAGAGAGCACTTGATCTCTCGTGAAAAAATTCCTAAGAAACTTTTAACCAAAATTTTCACCGTTTTCTGTAACAACGCCGTGTCAGGGGTGAGTTGCGAAAATTAGATGGCGACGGTATAAAATGTATTGACGTACAACTGGGTATATGAGGGGAGAACGAGGGCTTTTCCACATTTCCGAAAAGGTGACTGTCAATTAGTCGGTTAGCTGGACCGACTAATTGATTCTGCAGGCGCTAATCTTTGCGCTGCCTCGACTTCCGGGCAAATCGCCGCGAGGCCAAGCGAGCCTAGAAACTTTAATCATCCCTTGCCGTATACTAACTCCGTGGGATCTACCGAGCGCCAGTGGCTTGAAGGATATTAACTTAAGTTGGACTTCCTTCCGTTTACCGTAGGAAATCGCTCGTAAATTACTACCAATTTACGTAACCAATATGTACACAAAATTTAGCCCGAGGCTCAACTTCCCGATTCCGGTATACTTGGAAATACGTTAAATAACATTATTTTCTATAATCATTCAAACGCGTGCACGTGGACGAGCGTGCTGATGATTTGTGACGTCTCAGGTATACATGGCAGGTACATTCGCTTTAAAAAATTTCTATATAACTAGCAATATATATTCAAAAATGTATTCATGAATAATCTTTCGGACCCTCAGACGACGCCGTCCCTCCGACTTCCTCTTTGTGCTTATTTCGCGAAATAAAATTGGGTCCACAACGACGCAGCGCGGGAGGCCACGCGATAAAAATAAGAAAAACGAAAGTAAAATATTTTCCTGTTCAACATTATATTTCTGAGCCTTGAAAAATCTCGTTCATCGATTCGACCCTGACATCCTACCTGCATACATAGATATATATTATATATAAGGCTGAACTCTTCATTCGCCGAGCGATGCTTTCTCGATAGCCTCTTGGCTCAGAATTCACTGGATGGAAATTTCGTGAATTTACAAGAGAACAGACTCAGAGTGTCCTGATCGATCGTTAACCGGTTCGATAATGCACAAGGCGTCGCTCACACGTTCCTGATATGCTCATAACATATATATAAGCACACACATACATATAACACATATATAAGCCATTCTCCCTCAAAGTCTGTCATCTGACGTATTCGGCTACTTAGGGAAGCCTTTGCTCTACAAGAACTAAGTCTAATCAGATTAGTTGAAGAAAGTTGCCGTGGCTGACGCGCGTCTATCGCGTTGAAAGGTTAAAGGGCGTTTCATTAGGGCACAACCATCCGGCCCTGACTAGACAGTCTGTGGCTTTGGCAATCGAACGAAAGACAGGAAATAGCGGAGCCACGTGCAACGAGAAATTCGACTTTACATTCTCGTAAATTCACTCGTTCGGCGCAGCATCCCTTACGCGAGCTACCATTAATACCAATACGACTGCAGACGCTTCCGAACGGCTCTATCTATCTTCACGTTCGTTCTGTGCAGTCTCCTTTTATTTTATTCCAGCTTCTACGTTTTCATTTGATTCTTCCTTTTCTTATCTCTACTCTACTCTGTTTGTACGGACGACGTCGATCAGACAGAGCAATTTCGTTCCGGCTACTATTTCCAGCGTGGAATTTTCCCCGTGAAATTTCACGAATTCCCATACCACAACGACTGTTATTGCGTCTCTTCGAAGATGATTCAAAATGGCGTCGACTGTTGTCGTACACGTGTCTCGTGGCCGCTCTTACCGATAACACCTGCTTTAGCAGTGTCTCCCGTCGCACCACTATACCGGCTCGTAGTTTACATACCAAAACAGTCGCGTAGCCTGAATACACCGCTGTCGTTAGACGTAAGGCAGATTTCTGTCGGCCATGTTGAATTTACGATCCCATTAAAATAGTTTCAAGAATACTTGCGAAACACGAGTGTCCTGCTACCCACGTGCGCACTATTTGTCGTGGGTAGCGACGCCGTATGAATTTCTCCATGAACATTTCAACGGACAACATTAATTCCTATCGGCGACCTCAGACTTGTTCGATTGGCACATCAGATTGATGATAATCGAACATTGAAAAAAAAAATTAGTGACAACTTTTTTTTTTTTCTATCAAACTATATTCGTTATACTGATCGATTAAGGTACCGCCACAATGTATTCAGTACGTTCGCCACGCTTGACTTTCTAGCCTGGCACTGTGCACCGTAGCGTAGCTACGGTTGACATTTCAGCAGCAACCGTTACAGTTTCATAGGGCTAACCTTGGCAAGGTTGTAGGTAGTAAAGCTAACGCGAGTTACGAGGAGGCGTTACGTGCCAGATGACAGGCCGATATTGCAATACCGGATAACCGGTCGGCCAGCAACTTAGCAGCTGAGCAAGTGAGCAAGCAGCCGAGCAAATACGTAGTCGAAGCCAACACGTATAAGAGCTGAATTATACGAAGCTCTGGTTAAGGGTTGGCTAGTGTAAGCTGGCTCTAAACTAACCTAGCCAAACCTTAGCCAAGCAGACTGTACATAGGATAGAGAATACCGCAACATGTTTCATTAGCGGTTGCATCCTCGTCGAGCGGATGGTAGAGGAGCGAGATAAAACGGAAGTGCACGAGATAACGTCCGATATGGGAAATATGGTTTTCAAACTGGAAATGGATTTTCCGCAAAGAGCACAGCCACGGTGAGTTCGCGGGAAGACAGTGGCGACTGAGCGAGGAATTTTACAGACATACAAAAAAGATGAAAGGTCGGCCAAGGGATTTCTGAAATTAAAAAAAAAAATGTCAATTTAACTTAGAATTCTAGGTATTTATAAAAATGTACTTCTTATATCTTTCTATACGACACGAGTTTCGCGACGCTCTAGAACGCGCGAGGGGAACGAAAATAATGTGAAATGACGAACGAAGTTGATTGGGAAAAATCGTTTGGTTGTGAAAAACCTGCTTTAGATTTTTCTTCGTTATCGCATTGACGGTAGTCGACTCGTGCTCGTATATACATGTCAATCTTTACAATTCGCTGCACATTTCAACTTATCCTTTTAGACTTTGATACGGGCGGGCTCTGCAAAGGCACGTAGGAACGTCATAGGGAGAGAGAGAGAGAGAGGAAGATAGGAGTATATATACTCGATTGCAGTTAGCACAGAGATACAGGGAGAGAAACGAAGATAGAGCACGTTGCAAGGAGTTAAAGGAAGCCGGGACACACAGGCCTGAGCTAGAGGCAGTATAGAGAAACTGCCTCTATACCTGCCGTATATATAAACCATTCATTCTCGGCTCTGTGTCATAGGAGCTTTCAACTACGGCATGTCGTCATTATGTAATCTATCGTACAAGCAGTTGCACATACCTGGCAAGTACGCGTGCCCGACTCGGATACATTTACGTCTATCTGCCAGGTAGGTGCCAAGCGCTCGACCTATTTACCAACAATGCAGGACCCGTTGGTTATTAAATCTAGAACGTTGCCGACCGTCCTATAAGGATGCTGGGTGAAAGGGATGCATACCGGAAGCGAGAGAAAGAACCGGAAGGAGAGAACGGGAACGAGGTGCAACACAAGCTTGCCAGGTGGCACTGTGAAACTGCTTTACCATATCGATCGATTATTATCAAAAAAAAAAAAAAAAAAAACTTGGGGTTTCGTGTTTTACCTAATTCCACTATATTTTTCTTTCGCCAATTTCCTAACTTCCTGCTAAAACTCAATTACGAGCTGGGGGAAAGAAAAAAAAAATTTTTTTTCATCGTAACGAAAATCTCCCCTGGACTCGAACCAACGTTCGAAGCTTTTTCTTTCCCCTAAGAGTCCAGTTATCTCTCGAGTCCAAGTTTCCCTCGCGATCTTATACACGGTGTACGAAATTGATGCCTAACAGGCAGGTGTATTACGAATCAGACTACTTTCGGGCACGCGATACCGATATTAGGCCCAGACCTGCTGACCTTCCTTTTTGATCGCTCCGCCATCATTATCCCCAAGGTTAATTGAGCCCTGGTGTTACTTAAGACGGCCGAATGGTTCTAGCTGTTATATCCTTACCAACGACCTCGGTATCGGCTTAATACGAAATTATTTCAAGTGCCGTACCTGGGTCCGATTCCATAATGTTTTAGGGGATGGACCGTTAGGATCCCCGAGAACGAGCAGACCACTGGAATCATCCATAACGTACACGAGACCTCTTGATACTATTTGGGATAATTAAAAGTAGCAAGGATCAAATTGGTTTCTGTTTGTCTACCACAAACTTGCCTACTGAAATTTATACACGTTTCGGCCCTGTTACACGTTAATCAATTATTTACAATTTTCTATACTGCACGACTACCCACAATTCCCCTAGAATGTCACTAACGAACTAATACAGAGCTTGCTTCTGTGTTCACGTTATAAAACTTGTGTAATTCGATGCATACCTTTCGTGCGCGTCTACAATAAAATCCATAGAGACCACGACACGTGTTCATGACTATGGGATATTGTGAAATGTCATTATCCTACAATTTACTTCCAATTCCGTTGAACGAGGGTCGTGCCAGTATTACCAGCTTACTGTGCTAGGTACCATCTAGTGTCGACAGGAAAATTCAAACACCGTTCTGAATATAGCCGAGTATGGCGTACGTCAAATAGAGACAGGACCCAGCCCACTAGAAACTTCCTATAGATATACTATGCGTGTACTCAGTATCCACAAGAGACATACGTATAACCTAATACCTAGGACGGCGCGTAAAGTACCGGATTTCATGCGCAGGAAGAACAGATGTTTTTTTTCCCCATATATACACTTGGGAACGACAGAAACTATGCAAGATGGTAGAGCAATGTCAAACGTGGCACAGGAACGTCCGGCGAAGTCGTAATCTTCGAGGCGAAACGAAAGTAAACAAGGTTGCGCAATGTACACGTTTCTTGCGTCATACGGACGATTTGACTAGGTCGAGAGTTATGTGGATGAAATTTTTCTAGAATAATTTCCTTGCCGAGCGATTTATTATATTAATTTGGATTCTCGCGTACGTCGCAGACGTGACGCTGCGTATTTATATTGATAGGGAAATTTTGATAAGTCGATTGCGAACTTGACTTTATCGGTTTGCGTCGATCGCTATACACGAAGATTTAAATTACCATCGTACCTCGGCAAGGCACTCGACCCGCGTCGAGTTCTGGATGAATTCGAAAGTGAAGCCCGGCGAGGCATCTTCCGGTGCATTAATGCAGCCAAGAGAGAATCGCGCGAGGGTGCAGAAAAGAGGGAGCGTCACTCTGTTTGCCAAAGACGGATGCGAGACGAGAGAATAAGCCGTGGGCAAACACGTTTGCTCAGCGAAAAAGCACGTCATAAGCGAAATTTTGTTAGAGTCTGTTAGACACGCTCGTTCTCGTTACAATTTTTTTTTTTCCCTTCTTCTCATTATACCTACACGATTTCGCTTTCTTGTTACTGCTTTGGCCATTTCAATATTATCAGTAAAAGCGATACCACGTACCTTCCACGTTGCTCCTTATCGATCCTCCACAAAGACCGAAGAATGTCCAAAAGTGAAATCTGAAAATGAACCAAAAAAATTTTTTCAAATTCCCTCATAAATTAAAAAAAAAAAATTCACAAAGATTAATTATAATGATAAACAATCGTTAACTCGACATACGATTCTTTGAATTCTCAAAAATACCCACACGTGACGTCAGACACACCCAATACTACCCAATATCCAGTAACTATACCTAAAACGAATAATCTTAAATTTTCTGAAAAAAAAAAAAAAAAAAATTCCCTATATCGTTCATTCCTATAATGAGATACCGCTTCTACGCTTCCACGATTACTATTTATAATTTATTTCAATCCATTCCTTACTCACGTCGCGTATTCCTCATGTTCTTTACGACATAACGATGATGGCTCTGTCAGCTTTAATCACGTAATATCTACAGGGGGAACGAAATAAACGCGAACCCTCGTAACAGTCTTTCCTACAGTCATTAGGGTAAATGTACATCCAAGTGCACTAGTGCGGAGTAACGCAAGTGGATCTATTGTGAATCGTAGTTCATCCGTCTCCAAGTGATTATCGTTACAATTACGATTACACGTACCGCGTGCCGTCCTAATGCTTTTACTCGTATCTCCCTTGTTCGGATAAATGGAAAAATATTTGTTCCCGAACCGTACGAACAAGACGTTCCCGTGCCTACGTATAAACCGCCACGTGATTATTTTCCCCTAGCATTAAGCCGCGTTCCGAGCGATCGCGGATCGACGATTTCACGGAAACGCGCCTTGAAATTCCGAATGCACGAGCGTTCTATTAATTTCGGCAGTTGCCGGATTCTCGTGCGAATTCCATCCCCGAGAGAATACATTATAAAGCCGCAGTACCGCAGATACGTTTCTCTCGGCTATACCCTTACCAGAATAATCCTCATCCCGTTCAGGATTCTCGAGTTCTTCGGCTAAATGGAGAGGAAGCTACACAAGAGAGAACTTGGTATTCCTGACGACGCTGTCGGACAGAACAGCGCTACGCAAATGACACCGAAGAAAATCTCCCTCCCGAATACCATATCTAAAGGGAAAGTTTCGTGAGTCGCAGTTATAATAAAAAAAGATGAACCTACAAAATTTCGAAATAAAATCTAGTCAAAATTTCATTCTGACCCTACGTAGCCTTAGAGAGGTCAATACCAATCCAGTACATACATACAGACAAGCGTACCCGTACATACGAATAAAAATGTCTACTAAGGATTTTCCTACGTGTCAAGCTGCCACATGAGAAATTCACAGGAAATTATCGACCGCGTATCGATAATCGACATTGGGTCCTTCTAACATTTGAATATACAAAATGGCCGACATTCACAATCATAATAACAATGCTACGGTATACAGCAATAACAAGTACGGTGGCTTAATTGTGCGAAATTAATGACCAACCCTTAACCACGTGGAGGGCAGCTTAATAAATTAAGGTAACGACCGGATAGCGTCACCTAATACATCACTTTACCTAGCAATCCATCAAGCCAGTGTCTACCAACGAAGAAAAAAAAAAAAAAAAAAAAAAACTAGTGTTATGACACTTTTATTATCATGAGCGTCACGCGACGTCGTCGAACTCCCCTGTACCTTTATTATGTATTACGTCGAACCCGCGACCAATCCTCTCTTTAACCACTTGCCGATATTATCGTGCCCGGAAATTTTCTGTGTTTCGAGTAAACAACAGATCGTGTCGTGATCGTATCAGCGCCTAAACAGATTATCAACTGCGTTATGGATAACAGGTTCTGGAGAGGATCTGGTAATGCATAAGGATAGTCGCTAGGAAAAATATACGTCAATGTCTATGAACGTTATCAGGATGTTATCAGAATCACAAACCTATGCCGACGGACACGGTTGGACGTACGTAGAAATTTATTTTTCTTAAACGCAGCCTGCGACTTGCGACAAAAAGTCACGCGACACTCAGCAACGTGTTTCTCCAGCAAACTGTACGATCTCTCGGTCGACACGAAGTGCATGAATTTTCTACCAGCTGAAATTACGATGCAACGCGTAATAACGCAAGTGACAAAGTCATAATAACTGGACCAGTTTAAGTCGCGTGTACATGAAAACCGACTGGGTTTCTTAACCGCGTGGAAAAGGTCGCTGTGCATTATTTATGCCTCCACGCATGATCGGAGCACTGTAGATTGTGCGGTCAGGTGAATGGCGTGTAAATTGGGTCGGGAAATTAGTGTGTAAAATTAATTAAGCTCTCAGTAAGCGAGAGAGAGCAAACTGTCTGGAAGCAGAGCGAGAAAAGTTCACGTTATTAAAGTAAACCAACCTGAAGTTGGCCGATTAGAATTTTATTCTGTTAGAAATAATAACGTATGGACTTAAGTGTATATATAGCCAATATATATATATATATATATACCTATAGGATGCGCTAGGACAGAATGGGCCTGAGTGTAAATCATAATGGCAAAGGGCTTTAAGCCGGCTGCTACCCAATCGGCCTTTTTCCTATAAGCCACAAGACTGCTACAGGCATTTCCAGACGCAATTCCGAAGACAATAGGTCCTTTTACTCGGGGAGCGACACGATATAAAGAAATTTCTTGTAGGTGGGAAAACGAAAGGGAAAGGAAAAACGAGGGACTGGAGTTTCGAATAAAGTACTCGGTGTGCCATAACAGCTCGAGGCAGCGTTCGCATACAGATTGGTCCCTTTTTTTTTTTCTTCTCTCCCTCTCGATTCACGTAATGGCCTCCGCTTTTCACGGCGTCCGTGAACCTAGCATCTCATTCTCGTAAATTGTCAATATGCATCCGCAACGATCCTACCGTTTTGTATAATAAGACGAAAAATATTGGTTTTTTCCTCGCAGCATTCAAGCTTTACCTACCTTTTTCACCTCCAATCGGATTCTCATTCTCGTTGCTGGGACCTCGAGGCAAATACAAGATCAGATACGACAATGGACGTACGTAACGGGACACACAGACTCCTCGTAACTCATCGACTATACGAGCTCGCTCGACCTAGGGTTCTGGCCAGAAATGGTTCCTCGTGATATTTTAGACGAGGTCGGAGCGACTCCCTGAATTGGGTTAGGACGTTCCGTTTCAGAGTATCGCCTAATTAAGTTACTCGAGTGGCGAGCTCGTGCGACTACCCGTTAGTTTAACCAGCGTTTGAGCGAACAAAGGACTCGCAAGTGTCAGAGCCTTGAAAAATATTTTGGTTTTACGGTAAAAAATGAAATTCCCTATTCTTCACAATTCGCTCGTTTCGACGCAACCGTAAAAAAAAAAAAAAAAAAAAAAAAAATACGCGAACTAACGCATTAGAGCCCGTAGCCACGATCGTACGTATTTATGATTAATTTATTTGAGTGGGAAAAAAAACCTAAAAATACTTCACAACGATCGAACGAATTGTGCCGTTTCGATATTACATATTAATAATTCATGCCAGAATACGTTGCTCTTCGGACAGAGCAGGGTGACTGCGGGGTATAAGGGATGCAAGGCAAAGAAAAAAAAAAATCCCGTCTATTCGCCTTCGCTGGAGAAGAATACCTGCTGCGGGCAGAGTCGAAAAAAGAAGAAAAAAAAAAAAAGGAAGAAACAAGAAACACTAACCGTGGCTAAGCGAGACGCGAGCGTACAAAATGCATGCCTCGACGAGTAACGTAACCGACGACAGCCCCGGGACAGGGGATGCAGTCAAAACCAAGAGCTTTAGAAAAGCTCGTAATCGTTGCGAAAATAATTAATGTCTCTCATTAACGCGTGGACGAAGGCAGGGACCGAAATTCGCGACAAGCTAAAAATCAACCCTGCCAGAATACGAGATGGCACGAAGAACGAGATTAACGAAAAAAACAATTTTTTGACAAACAAAAATTCGTTTACAAATCATTCTCGACCGCATTGCCCGTACCGAGCGCCATTGACATGTGCCTATAGAAGGTAACGAATTTATTTTTTTTCATTTTTCTATATTATTGCCATAATTTGCTTAAGTGTCTCTTTCTACGCGTATAACCAACCGCTGGTCATTTCAAATTACGTATATACGTAATATATATATATATATATATATATACACTCCATTTAAACAGCCACGGTATGCTGTCGTTAATTAAGTGAATATCGGAAGCAAATACCTGCAACGTGGTAATACCGTGTAGTATATACATATATACTGGTAATATACACAGACATATATAAAATAAACAAACGAATATAAATGAACGAGTGCGCACGCATGTAACTGCAGTACGATTACGCGTATCCGATAGGGCTGTCCGTCGAATGCATTCTCCGGAGTTACATTACAGGTATGTTAAGCGCGACGTATGTAGCTACGGGGACACAAGCAGCAGACGAGCGAGCATACGCGATGCACGTACGAGGGAGTGCAGGTATGTGCAGGTGCATAAGTGCATAAAGGGGATAAAAGAGTCGGATAGACAGACCGATAATTGAAAACTGTACCTAAAAAAAAAAAAAGTAACGACCATAACCTTTCGATATCCATTTCAAGACTGAAAGGTCGAAATAAATGAATTCTACCATAACCTTTGACATAAGCACGAAAAAAATAATGGCGGCGAGGGGTAGGGTGGGGTGCGTAGAGGGGGAGGCATTGACTCAATATTAATAATTTCTGAATAGAATCGAATAAAATTAACCGTACACCATATAGGGCAATGTTATTCCGTGGTAACTTCGAGATATAGATATAGGCTACCCGTACGGACGAAAGTGCATCCATGCACTTTTGCATAGCTAATGCATATCCCCGCGGAATCCGTGAAAGCGTCACGAGCAGTAGGCAAGTGCCTGACGTGACGATTTAATACAGTGGATTTTACGTATTCAAGTTGGTAGTACGTATCCACGATAAATCCTTTTACACGAGACAGGACGCAGTTACATTGTGGTTCTGTAACGGGCAGTGTATCTGATACGGACGACAGACTGCAGTACGGGTACTCAGTCAGGTAGTGCATCAGCCAGTGCATCAGTCGGTGCATCAGCCAGTGCATCAAGGCAGTGTGGCACGGGCGTCAGGGCTGAGCGTGACATCGTATGCATCGTGTGCGTGGAGCATCGTGTTCTGGGATAGGAAGTAAGAGGAGGAGAAAGAGGGTGGGAAGGGGGGGGTGGAGAACGAAGTGAAAAGGAAGAACGAGGATGAAGATGAAGTAAGGAATTCGTGCTTGTGAAATGGCAACGAATCGGTTCACGTCAGATGCTGCACGTAGATAAGACTCATCTTAATGCTTGACTCCGCTGGACCACGGCAAACCTGATGTCCGAGAATGGGTAACCCGAGAGCACTGCAACACGTTGCAGTAGTGGATCAGCGGCAGTGACTGCTGCATTGTCCCACGAATGAAGGCCTATGGTATAGAGGGGGAAGCGTGGGGTATCTGTATAGTGTGGCAGGTCGCGTATAGTGCTGCTTGTAACTTTTTGTTCGCTTCTTCCATCGCTCTTTGGTACCTTATAGAGGCTCTTCCTTCGCTTTTATTTCATTAGTACGATACTTGGATGGTACGAGATGAAATTTCGTAAACTTAGTTCGGAACGGTACGTGTAATTGCTCGAGAGCCGACTGCTGCCATCAGCGTCCGGGTTTCTCTCTTCGGGTAAAACCCGATTACCTTGCTGGGGTTTTGTGGATGGCGGGGTTATGGACGAGCGGGGAATGACGGGTGGGGTTAAAAAGGTGACGGAAATTAACTCGACAAGCACGCGCTTTGAAGTGCACTAACCCGTAACTCGCATGGCAATTTTACACGAAAATCACTTCGAACTCGGATTCCATTTCGACCGTGGACGAGGACGTACGTAAATCGTGGAAGAAGTTGTAAAGCGAAAAAATGTATGAGGCAGCACGGTCTAAGCCCTGCAGAACGATGTACCGGGTGATTCGTTTAAAATGTACCCAGGACCAGTCGAGTGCATTGAGTACGGATATTACTTTAAGATGAAACACTCTGCACTCTACGCGTGCTACTAAGCGTCCAGTATGGTCGTAGAGAAATTTTGAAAAATTCCCAAAAAAAAAAATAGAGTCCCGGAAGGAGGAAATAATGAAGATGATAATAGGTCGGAGCAATGCCATAGTTCATACGTTGCAGGGAACGCAGACCGCTTAGGGAAAACATTTCCACGACATGGAGCAGGGTGCGAATGATGAATGAGGATAAGGTACATTGTTATCCAAGGGGGATGAAGAGAAAAAGTATTTCGCGCGTATCCTCAAAAACGTGGCTGTTGATGAAAACTACGTAACGAAGTGTACATTATGCCGCGTTTCTTTGACGCCACTGGAATATGGCGTACAAACGAGATGTAACTACGAGACGAGCCACGGTGTAACGGAGAAACAGATGGCGGAGTGAAAGAGAGAAAGCGAGAAAGAGAATCGAATTTACACGGTATCCTCGTTATAAATGATCCGGCTGGCTGACGCGTTACGTTTCGGAATGGGGGCTTTGCGAGTGATTAACGAGCTGACCGGAATTCGTCTCCATGCAAGAGACTCCCTTTCAACCGATAGGCTCTCGCTAACGAATGTGTCATTCTCGTTACCGTTTCTTCATTTTTTCTCCGACGTGCCTATCCCATAGTCGCGAATCGAGCCTCGCCAAACGCCCGATGCACTCTGGCGCCACTGTCGCTGCACTACTCCGGGTGTAGTGTGCTGCGAGTACAAACAGCGGGCGACTGGGACACAATGAAGGTGGCTGCAGATCGTAGCGACGCTTTAACGGAATAAACAGGTACTTACGCAATGTATTTGAAACCTATGAGAAGCTCAGTTCGCGGCGGTAGCTGTATATTTACTTATGAGCTCTGCGAGTGGCTCGTGAGTCCTTACGGTAGTCTGTATACTCGATGTTTTGACAGCACACGAATTTGAGGTTATGACAAAATTATACGTTGGCCCTTGATACATTTAACCTAACGAAAATACAGTAAGCCTCGGTGAATGCATTCGCAGGACGTCAGAGATCTAATGAAATTTTTCGCAAGCTCGTAGCCTACGGTTTAGGTGGCGGTTAGGACTCTACGACCTTTTCACGTAAATGCAGTGCACGTTTTGTACAGCGCGCTTGTGTGTAGATTATTGAAGTCGTACGAGTTGCATTCTGCTTGCATCGAGTTGCATCGCAACTACTACGGAGACTGCTGGTTTCCACATACTAGAATTGAAACTTGCCTATGTGCACTGCGAACAATACCGGATGGTAAGTCATAGCGCGAAACGGAAGCGGCCATTGTATCCTGTCAGAATTGAAAACCCACAAGCGCCTAAAGGCTTTCGACGAGAAGAGTGAGGTCAGGGCTTCTATGTTTTATTAATTCTCCCTAGAGTCGTGAGCGCGACTTCATTCGCTGACTCGTCGCCGACTGCGACCGGCGTACGCATGTAATCAGATCGCGCAAGAGTATATGGAAAGCGTCGGCGGCTTTATTTTTTATTATTTTTTCTTCCTTTTCATTCCCGACTCTACCAGCCCTGTTTTCTTTTTTTTTTTTTTTTTCTTTTACCTTCCCAACCGCCTTTCTACGTTTCCCTCCTTCTCTCTTATTATTATACCAGACTTTTACATGTATTACGTTTGCATCTGCCAGCCTGAGTTATGAGGCTGGCGGCCGACGTCGCGTTTAAATTAAAATGTAATTTCAAGTAACGCCAAGAGCGAGTGAGCGCGCGCGTAACGCTGCAACCGGGAAAACACGTTGGATGGAAAAAATGAAGAAAAATCTCCAATGGGATGGCTCAACTGCGTCGTGAAATACCTTTATATGCACTTTTCAGTGCGAATCCCGTCATCGTGCATTGGGGATACGCACTGCAGCCGGTCGTTCTTTCTACGTAGTTTCTGCCTTTTCTATTCTCTCTCTCTCTCTCACTCTCACTCTTTCAACCTTGCACAAATGTTTCTGCCGTTCGCCTCGTACTGTTTCTTTTTTTCTCTCGCTCTCGCACTTCCGTATTCTCAACAGTGCCAGTCACGCCGACGAATTTTCCCAGCGAACCGAGTCTAATGAATACGCAAGTAACACTGCTGGATGCAGAGGTACGTTTCTCCCTGTTTCCAAGAGAAGAGGTGTGAACGAAGCAGAAGATATTTTGCCGTTATTTCAAAAGCAATCGACTACGTGTGTATTTCTCGTTGAATTAAAAAAAAAGGAGAAAAAACATCTACTGACTTTCGCACACGTGTATACCGGAAACGCATGCTCGTCCTTCTCCAGGTGAATTTATATCAGCGAATCCAGAAGACCGTTGACTGTAAAGAGAAACGATATCTCTGTACTTATCGTTCACCGGTTATGAAAACATGCTCAGCCTTCTGCCATGGATGTTGCAATCTCGTTTCAACGAGTTCGCTTTATTTAACGGAAACGGCAAATGGAGATGCCTTCCGGTAAACTTGTACCCGGGAGCAGAAGCATTTTTAACGATATGCAATATAGAAGTAGTCGTACTACGATGCATTCGTAACGGCAGGAGTAGCATATTTAGGTGACAGGATGATATCTCGGTACATATATATATATACGTCAACATATGCTGACCGAAGGATTTTATTGATCCTCAAAGGATAATGTCCGAGGATATCAACAGTGGAAATGGCTAAAGCCATTAGTCGTGAAACGTATCGGAAAACTCGTACTGTCAAGAATCCTCGTATAGCAGATCGTACCAACTTGTGAATCCTAGGACGGACGAATGAAACGGACGTACGTTGGATAGTAGAGCGGAAGTACGAACCGCTATCTGGCGGGCTCCGGAAGTGAGAGATATCCAGGAGACGCGGTACGTGCCTCCTCGGGTTCCTCGTAAAAGGAAAATAAAAAAAAGCAAAGAGAGCAAGAGAACGATAGAGAAATAAAGCAAACACAGTCAGGGACCCCTGGGTCGTCGTACAAGAATGAAATGAAGAAGTTATTAAAAAAAATGAAAAAAAAAAAAAAGAATTTCTTTATAACAGAAACCAAAAAAAGATCAATGAAAAATCATAGAAAATGAAAGCATGTTTTTCGTAGAGTTAAAATTTTATCTTTCGCCTATACACTCACACACACATATATATATATATATATATATATATATATTTTTTTTTTTTTTCGCTCTCTTTACCCATCTTCCTCGGCAATCTTGCCACGACGACTAATAATAAAAGTGAGCGAGATTCGAAGAAAATAAAAATGACGAAATAAATACAATTTTCTCATTTTTTTTTTCCCCCCTTCTTTTTTTACCTTACCTTATACACACTTTACGGTTTTCCTCACTTACATCGTCAGACCTCACGAGAGAAATTTTACAAGAGCTTCCGCGAATGCTTTTCAAATTTTCCACGACATTCACCAACACCGGATGTTTGCCGCACGCTCAACGAGAGCTGCTCCGCGTCAGAGCATGGACGACGAAAAGTCCCTTTTATACAGTTCGCAACAAGACGCGAGACGTTTCTCCCTCTGGCAGAAATCCAGTCAAACGCATTAAAATCATAAACAAAAATTTTTACTGTACAAAACCTTCACTTCGGCTTCTACCGTTCATGAAAATCTCAGCCGCGTGCATGCACGTCGGCCATCTTTAATCGTTCTCTATATTTATTTTCAATCACCCTAAATCACTGTACCCACCTACGCCTTCCAATTGTTCTCACTGTCAATTTCGCAATTCCCCGTACGCACCCGCACCCCACTAGCAGTCTGTGTTTATTTTGAAAATGCCTATACCTATCTGTGCTACCTTCGCAGTCTTCCTACGTATCTCGCTATCACGTTCTTCCGGATGCATTCGTACAGTATTGCCACAAGCCGATCTAGCACGCAACGGGTGACTCATTCAGAACGAGCAATCACCCACGTAACGGAAAACCGTAATACAGTCACTTCAATTGACTTCCTTCCCTCGCCCTTGCATAAATCGACTCTCTCGTGGCTCATTTATTTCTCTACTTTTCACTCAGCCAAGAGAAAAAAAGCCATATGGCCGTCGCACGAGCAGCTTTCAGAGGGCAGAAACAGAGATGTCGTAGGACGCGTGCCATTTCAAAACCTTTATGCCCAAACCCTCATCACGAGTACGCGTTAGGGTATCTCACGAGGTGTCGCATTTCCAGTGGCGAGCCATGAAAACGCGACACTCGAGTCGCGACGGGTTTACAAGCACTCGTTTCGCCTTTAGGAAAATTTTTCGTGACAACAGACCCCTCGGTCGGTATAGTCGACTTCTTCAAATCGCCGCACCCATGAATACATTATTCCACGGTTACGACTAATATGCACCAGTACATATTAATTACACATATAGACAACAAATGCAATCGTCATATCCTAACCTTACATGGTTACCAACCATAATTTCACTAACAGAACAAAATTTTCTATAGCAAACAGACATGTAAGGCAAATTCATACAAATTACTTAAGTTACCGACCGAGTTTTCCTAATCGATGTTACCATCGTACCGAACATTACCTCCTATACACGTAGCTATGCAATTAGAGAAAAGTAATGTGCGACACTATTTTTTCCCTTACTCCAGTCGTCCTAATTTGACTTTCCTCCCTCTTACGTCACTTTGCGAAAAGAAAAAGGAAACCAGGCACGTAAGAGTGCACAATGGGCCCCGTTCCACCTCGTCTCAACTGCATTGGAAATAAAGTCTACGACTCGTGGCGTTGAAGCGCCTCGCTGGTGAACTGACAAATAAATTGGTGCCACTTCAATCAACTTATGAATTACGACCTGGAGAATTCGTTAGCTTGGCTGGAGAAGACCGATGTGGTCTGGGGGGGGGGGGGGAGGGGGGAGAGAGTCGCTTCGGTAATGAAGTTGGGCGTCAACCGTAGTGCCAGTAGACGGCGCGGTTAACGGGAGACGGTATTTTCCTGGTTATTGCAATGTCCGCCATGATTTTTTTTTCTTTTTACGACCCTCAACGCGCGATAAGAGACCGTCGCGATAGTCGGTCGTGCATTCACTTCCTTGTAAAGGATTTTTACAGTCACTGGTATCATTCGCATGCGTTACTTACAAACCAATATATAATGCATTTGACTGCAACGAAACTTTACTTTACAGACCCCAAGTGCATCCAAGAATAATCCACGCTGACTAATCACTATAGGATATAGTCTCTCATATGACAATCAACCGTAAACCACCGTAGTAGCCACAGTCTTTGTCCCTCACGAAATGAATGACAAAGTAGCATGCACGACGCGCGGGCATTCGATTCATAACAAGACCAAAGTACATAATTCCATTTTAATTGGACAATTCGAGAACGAATCAGAGAATTCGCGTTAAGCTCGATTGACGGTAACCGACGCGTATAAACTGTACGTGCAGCATGAGCGTGGAAAACGCGTCGCGCGAGTTCAGCCAAAATGTACAACGCGTTGAGAGACACTGGCGAAAAAGCGTAGCGTGTGGCGAATAGCAGGTATCGCGCCGCGAACGTAACAATCGGTAAGCGTGTGAGTGTCGCGCGGTGCGGGTCGACCTGCGGCGAGAGAGACGAAGGTAATGGATAAGACGAAGTGAGAGAGGAGGAAAAAAAAACCGAGAAAGCAAAAAGGAACTCAAGGCTGAAGAGACGCAATTGTACTTTGAAATAAAGCAGAAGCCGACGAGGACGGTAAAAAGTTCGGCTGCCCTTTGAAAGCATTGTGAGGAGCCCAAGGGATGCTCGCTACTGGCGTTAAAACGGGGTTCCTACGTAGATAAGACAAAGGGACGGTAAAAGTGGCCAGCGCGTTCCCCAAACGGCAGAACAGATGCTGATAAGACTTTTGGCACGAGATTGCGTATGTATAGGTTAGGTTAAAAAAAAAAATTCAAATTCAACGTCCACGTTAATATTTCATCGAAAATATATAAACCTTCCATAACCACGGGAACGTTCGTGCAGTCGTTTATACGAAAGTCGGTATCAGAAGCGAGGGAGAAGCTTCGTTGTAAGAGCGTCGTACGGCGCGTATAAAGGGGATTTTCAAGCTGGGTTCGATTCGCGTGTTAGCCTACGATAGGTCGGCCGGCCGTGCGTTTCAAGGGAACGAGGTGCGCCGTGCGACCCACCGAAATGGCAGAAACTGTCGTCTTGCGATATACAGCGCCACGGAGACGGAAGGATTACGGTACCGTTCGCATAAGAGAAATACAAATTCTGCGGTATTGTTATCAGCCGCCATTGTCTCCAGGCGTGCCAACACAAACCCCTCAAAACAAAAGCCGCTCCAACGCGGCGCTGCCAACGGGGAATGCACAATTATATACACGCGCGCAAGTACTCTAGACTGTCGTAAGAAGCTTTAATTAACGTAGAGTCAGAGCGAGCATAGGCTTGCCGACGACCGTGTATATATATATATATATATATATAAAGTACACGCGCGAGTGTGTATGAGAGAGAGAGAGAGAGAGAGAGCCCGACGCCTCTCTAAGAATTATTTAAAAAGCTAAATTACTCCGTTGCACGGATGCCGACCGTTAACGAGTCGACAAGTCGTCCAATGGCGTAAGCTCGATCAAGTCAAATACAAATTTCTTCATACAGACGTATACGATTTAAAAAATTCACCAGAACGCAAATACAGATCCATAAACCATAAATAACGACACTACTGATATCGATAGAAAACTTGGTACAGTAATATATATATATACATACATTTTCAAAAAACATAGATATAGCCAAACTCATAGCGATACCACTGGCGCATATATTACGATCCGTCAGCCGGATATTCCAAAGTTTTTCAACTTTTCGAGGCAGCGGCTAAGAGCCGGAAAAGAGTAAAAGAACCGTTCTGCGTTATACCCGGTGAAAATTTTGCCGAAAAGTTTCTAGTTCGGCTTGAGTGACGGCGGGGAATTAAGAGGGACAGGCAAGGGGGGTTCAGGGAACGAGAGGGATTGAGAGGAGAAAATTCGTCTATCGTATCCGTTTAGGTCCGCGTGATCACGAGCGGCAATGGCGCGGCTATTAAGATGCTGATCCTGGCGGACGCAAAGGGACAGTTCGGCTTTAACGAGTTCCGGCGATTGTTTCGTTCCCTGTGACGTAACTCCTGTAACAGCAGACTTCTTCGTTCTTCGTCGGCTAATAAACCTTATACAGCCGTTACGATCGTATCGAATCACGACTATACGTATCGGTCCTGGTATAAGGTGGTAATTGACATAAAAACAAAATATTATAATCGAAGGAATAAATCTGTCGTGAAGTCGTGGGACGGTTTGACCTATAAAAAAAAGCCAAAGTAGACTACACGTATAACGTGGGGACTATTAACCCTCTGGTGTAGCCATTTCCGTCTACCGTGTATACTTCGTACGAATTAGGATAACCGACCTGGGTCGACGATCTGGCTAGGAATGTAGGACAGTACTGATCCGCACTCTGTATTGCTCGGAGCATGCCAAAAGGGAAACCGTATGATTTTTTTATGCAAGGAAATTAAAAAAAAATTTTTTTTTGAATTTTATCCTGATCTATCAGCCGATCTAATGAAACGCTTGAAAATTTATGGCAAAGCGTTACCTACACCCATACGACGTATTGTAACGAAACGGAGCGCAGATCGATTATTGTTTCGTAAAAATGCGCAGCTCGCTCGTGTACAGCCAGACAGAAGGCGCGAGCATGAACGAGGACAGAAATCAATTTCGACAAGCGACACAAGGTGTCGCGCATCTCGTCTGTCATGAAAATCTTGCGTAAAACGTAACCCTCGCCCGTTGCAAAGTTCCTCGAGACCACGTGCGACCGAACGGAGGGTTTGGGTACCTTCGAGATTTTCCTTTCCTGGGGGCTTCGTTTCCTGATCGAGTTCAGTCCTTCCCGATGTACTCAGGTTTCCTTTCCACTGAGTGTACGAAGCCTCGTAATACGTCACCCCCTGTCTCGCACACACAGACACATTCACAGGTCAGACATACCTAAGGCGTATATAGACACTCGATCTTCTTATAAAATATTATTCGTACGGGTAAAAGAATGAAGGGGAAAAAAAAGAAGACTAAATAAAAACCCTTGTCATTTTCCTCTGCCTTTTCGCATGGCTTATCATTCGACTTATATTCGTCGTTCGCGCACAAGTTGTCCGAGAGGGGATGGAGGCACGAGGGTTTGTACGATCTCCGGAAAATTCGTATGGGGTTGGTATAGCGGTACGACGATAAGGGGGGTTCCGGCGAGGGACTTATACAGGGACTGATAGGAGGACGGCACGTGAAGCGCAGGCTCCGCGTATAACACGAGGGAGAACCCTTCATGTAAAGTGGCACCGAGGGAACAGGGTTCGAGACCCGTGCAGTGAATTTCAGTTTGGCCCACGTCTTCCATACCCGACCCCCTGGCCATACATTGACACTAGGGGGTGATAGGGGAGGTTCGGGTCTGCCGTTTTACCGTCGATACACGACGACGGCCGATCTACGCCCAGCTACCACGAAATCCACTCGACCCTGTCTGTTCTTGGATTTTGAAGGCTGGCAATCCTCACCGAACGATATTCCCCGAGGATGCCCCCTGTTACGTAGTGTTTCCGGCATGAAATATTTCGCGGCTCTCGTATACGCGACGTAGTACGTTAATTACGTGAATTACTTACCGGCGTAGCGTCGCTCGCTGGGCCTCGCGTGGACGCAGGAGCCAGGGACACCGGCTGTGCCGTACGGACTCTGCGAGGAGAAATAACGTGAATAGAAAACGTCCGTAAGGATGAGCCATTAGTGCTGCGCGTTGCTCGAGCAGACGGCCACACGTGGTGCGTGAAAAGATCGAAAAAGTTGAAGGCCTGAACTGCGGGGGAAATGTGGAACGACGAGAGAAAGGAGGAAAGAGGAGAGCAAGAGAGTGGGATGACTTTCAGAGAGGTAGAAGTAAAAGAGAAGAGAGAGAGAAAAAAGAAAGGAAATAACGACCGGCTTAATTTTAACTCGAGTCGGACGACTCGCGTGAATCCTCTGCAAGAGCCTTTAGTAGCAATGCCGTCCATGCAATAAGACTCTGGTTCGAGCGATATTAAATCGCTGTTAATAAATCAAATCGAGCTCTACTCGTCTAACGAGATGCATAAAGGTGAATATCCAGAGTGAACTGGAGACTGCGGCTAACGGTACGCGCGCTGCATGGTAGCGAGTCGCGTGTGATAATTTCTTTTTTCCCCAGCGTACTTCGCCCTTTCGTACGGCAGATTTAGCTCAGCGGATACGACGCGGCACAATGTGAAAACCTGTAATATAGGCTGAACAAGCAATAAACAGTTCGAATGTCGAATAAATCACCTTCCTTCCGTTAGAAACTCGCCCGTACAACTTGAAGCCAGGATCGCGTCAGTGCCAGGAGCTGTGCATGTAGCAATCGAGGTACCTCGGTACGTCGGCGAGCTTACGTGCGTGCGAGACGTGAATTAAACGATGAAGGAAGATAGGTTAACCAGAGAGAGAGAGAGAGAGAGAGAGAGAGAAAACGAAAATATAAACCAAGATGAAGCATGTATGACGGATACGTACGTAGCTACGTGTTGCTTAAGACGACGTCTGAAAAGCGAGGTAAACTTTCGTTGGATGCCTGAACGAATCGGCGGGTAGGTACGTCGGCGTTAACCGATTTCGCGTCAGCGTCAAGCGTTAAGAACCAAAGGAATAACTAAAAGGGTCGTTCGCAACGGAGCGACCGCGTGATCTCATATCGACCTTGCGTATTCGCAAGACGGCAAAAAAAACCTACAACTCACGGAAACACGTAGCATATTCGTTGAGCGAGAACTGCCTGATGCACACAGTCGACGCGCCCTCTATGTACGTTAAAAATGTCTACTAAGCTTCTCCGCACAGCCGGTAGGGTCTCCGATGCGAGGCTCTCATTTGTTAAACAGCCTTCGAGACAACCCAAGAGAAGATATAGAGACCCAAACCCAGTCCCTTATGGCATCTCATAAGTAGACACCCACTGATGACAACGTATAGTCACCCTTTGTCATTATTATCATAGAGCAGATTCGCCGAGATTTAGATGGCAGTAGGTTGGTACCTAGTGGTACAGTAGGTAGGCAGGTAACGAGGTGGAAGGTACGAGAGGCAAGAAGCCAGAGAAAGATAACGTAAATTTATCTTAGACGCAAAAGTGACCCGAGTCTGTCTTAAATGTAAGGTCATACCGATGGGGGGTGGCGAGAGGGAGGTGTAGGTGTTACAGTAGATCTTAAGCCAGCATCTCCATCACCCTTTTATCTCGTTTTGTACGCAATATCGCTATCCGGCCTTAGGGTCTTTCCGTGTTTTTACTTTCCCATAGCCCCCCCCCCCCCGCCCCCTCTACGAACCTTTTCTACTTTAGGGCCAAGTTTGTCCTACTACCTCTCACCTCCCGCCACTCATATCCCAAAGACTACGACCTTCCACAAGTTCATTTTAATGTGAAAGTCGGCACGGATCAATGTACGAGAAATATAGATAAATAAATGTATGCATATGCGCGGATACTAGATCGCCGTTGTACGACGTAGAAGGTTATAATTACCGTCGAAACGTGGTTTAATTAATTCCATCCAGGTAAGGTGGCGCCGCGACCGCCCGAGCGGACACTGCCGGAAATCCACGGCTCGATTCGAGTTACGAGGTCCCTAATTGCGCTAGCCTCTTACAAGAGTGATAAAGGACGTAGCAATTACGATTTGTCTGGATACGCAGAGACCGAGTGTGTGACTACACGTGTGCATACATGCACTGCGCGAAGTAGTGCAGCGTCGAGAGTGCACGCGGCGCGGTGAACGAAGCGTGGTTGCTAAAAGTCTCGCTAGGCGGCCGGACATCGTTACGCGTATATATGTATATATACGCGAGCCCCGTAGATCATATATACGCGTGTACGTACAAGCCGACTGTACACAAAGATACGTATACAATTTACATAACAAAATGTATTATCGTCATTACGGAATGTGAATCGTCGAATTGCCGCAGGCCGAGAAATAAACTAGGTCCGATAATGCGGCGAGACTTTCGACGCACCTAATAAATATTCCCGTGCTCGAGAATCCGATGCAATTAGACTGATTTATTATTTTAATTGCAAAGGTTAATTCGCCCGCTTAGTTATTCATTAGCGGCCGAAGTCAATATAAATGGTAGTTCGCGCCACAGTGCGTTCGCCTCGATAAACAAGATCGATCTGTGTACCTACGACTCTCTATACGTACCTACGTCACCTGATGCGGACCGAAGGATTATACGTTCTGACAATGAGAAAATCTTCGATCCTCCATTGGATACGTTAATAATTATTATCGAATGTCCCGCGAGTCATGCAAGCAAGTGCAACAAGCGCATTCTCCAAGTGGCAGTGTTTGTCAACCGTCGGACAATGTTATGCGTATCACTTTCATCTGGTACGCACATGGTGCTACCGGGGGAGGCCTGGTGCCACTAGTGGCGGACCGAGGAACGGTCGTACACGTTATACGTATGTGGTGCCCAAACTTACAAGGACGGAAGTACATGCGTGTGCATATATATATATATATCAAGAGAACTCATGGACACCGTAGTGCTAGACATCCGGTACAATACCCTCATATATAATGGGCCGCTAGTTCCTTGCATTGTTCGAAGGTTACATTATGCATTTGCGTGTGAAGCACACATGCGAGCAAAGGTACATACACACATTTCAGTTGCGTGTTCTGTCTATGACAAGCACGCGTATGGCGTATACGTAAAAATACCGTATAGACTGTGCCTAGCCTGAACGCAAGAATATCAAGTTAGACAATGTTAAACCGTACCAGTGCATCGTAACGAATAAGAAGATGAACGATAAAAATATAAAGAAAATTTCGAGAGATCCCCTATGGACGGTCATGGCACAAATCCTACAGGAAGGACGCGACTGTCCCTCTCTGGACCCCATCAGTCTCTACGATCGATGTAATTGTCTCTAATGGAGTGGAGAGCGAATATAGCCGTAGGGTGAGACAGTGAGATTACGGTGTGGCTATGGTAATAATTACTACGAGGTCAAGAGTCCCTAGGGACATTCGTCAAAGAGGTTGGTAGTCTTGCGTTATCGTCATAGACCACGTGACCACAGAAGCGAATTCTAGGGAAACGCGATAGCGTCGGTTTAGTGGATCGACGAGGCAGCGATGTTGTTTGACAGGCTCGGTATTTCTGTGTTAACCGTTCAGTCGAACGTGAGGCGAAGTACTGCGAACGAAAATCATCCGGCTTGGCAAAAGTACTCTGGTTCGATCCGACGCGAACCGGTAATATCTAGTGATAAACTGTCCCCGTACCTAGGGTTTGCTATAACAAGGTTACAGTCTGCTGGAAGGTATAAGATGGCTGCGAAGGCTTCGCTATAAGATGCCCCACGTAAATAACAAACATAACGCATAACGTTTGCGCAAGAGTAGAAGGACGTTACTATAATTCACGTTGGGCGCCGAGTACTTTTTCATTGGGCCTCCCTGCGGGGCAATAAAACTTGCAGCGCGAGGCACTCGCTACTAAATATATCCGCCAATGTGGAGAGGAGGATGACTTGGTTATACATACGACCTCAGGAAATAGACCCTTCGCGCTTACGCGATCGAGACTTTTCCGCCCTTCCTCAGTACCAACCCTCGTTACAAGGGGGCACCCGTCACGCTGTTAAATATTGGCACTGGGTAAACGAGCGCAACCGGTGCATCCATCTTGGCCAGATGCATGGTTCGCGTTATGCATTGTTATCGCTGATAATTAATGTCCGTCGAAGGGGACGAAATTATTTCTGTAAATAAAAATTCATAAAAATCCCTAGGACACGCGTGTAGTCAAACAAATCGAGTATTTTTTACTAGAAATGGAACTTTTGTACACGGATGGCATTTTCCTGGAGCTTTTTTTTTTTTTCGTTTTATTTTACAAAAATCGTCAGACCGTCCATACGTACGTATATTGCGAAACCTGCTGCATCCTATCGTGCGTGAATAACAAGCGCGGCCATTCCGAGCCAACCGTGGCGGATTTCCGCGCGACCTAATTTCCTAAGCAAACTAAATGGATGACTGTTACCGATGCCACGAACCGCTCACAGTTCACTGGCCACGTGTTATGCGTTATTGACTGACGCGAAGAGATTTGCAATGCCTCGATACAGTACACGTACAGGGCCGGCGAGCATCGCGAGAATATCGCGACAGCATGCAGTGCGAGTCATTTGACTCGATCGAGAGAAAAAGGGAGGTCGGAAATACTTGTATCGGATTGACAGGGGGCCCATTAGTCATGGGCGCGCACGCGCAGAAAGGTTTCCAAGAAGAATGCGGTTACAAGTTTCTGGAACGTGTGTGCCGACTGAAGGTGAGATAACGAGCGTGAAAAAAAACGAGGAAGAGAAAGAGGGGACGCGAAACCGGAAACTGTACAAATTCCTCATAACAGTGCTTAAACCGCGCATATGACAGAATCGAACGAAGAGATTCGATAATAAGATTATAGACATTTTTTTCAAAATTTTCTTTCCCATCCAGCCTAGATATACGTTACCTGTATACGTCAATTATTATAAAAAAAAGAATTGCCAAATTCATAAATTTTTTAATAAACCATAAAATTTATCATTTCACCAAAAAGTGACCAAAAGCTATCAGTGATTTGATGAGAAAAATACCGATGCGAATTAGCCACGGGATTTATTCTGTCTGATAAGGAGCGTCGAAAGTGTACAATATTGTGCAGTACACTCGTATAGTGCAACAGTGCATCTGCGCTGCGGTGATTCGCCGCGCGTGGCGCTCGCGTCGGTCTAACGAATGAATAAATTTGAATGCACCAACAAGATCGTCAGTCAATTACACCGCCGTATAGAACCTTGGTTAAAGTTATTCCTACGACACATACACGTAACGTGACATACCTACAATCGTACCGCAGATATTAATAACAACGTTCGCAGCATCCGATAAAAATCGATAGCATAACAAAAGACATAAAAGTTCAATTTAACGATGATCTAGTTCTCGAAACCATAGCTGACCAAGGGTTGGACCAAAGAGCCCATTTAAACGTTTAATCGTGGTTGACCACATTCTATTTCCGACCGAATGCCCGACCTCCATTCGCCACAAGATTCGAATGCGCCGATACGCCATCCCGCCACAGATGTCTCTCGGTGTCCGTTCAGCGAAACGTTAAAAAAAAAAAAAACCAATCGTCCCTAATAACATATCAAGCGCGCGACAAACACACAGCGTACAGAAACTGTACTAAAATCGTCACTGGCACGCGCGACGATGAACATCGGAGACGATGAGGCAAGAAGAAGTAAAGTCAGTAACGCGTGACGTCAGCGCATCACGGCCAACGAAAAAGTCAAGTTCCTCGTCTTACCGAACGGATATTTATATACGAACAGTCGGCGGCTCGTGGGAGGTCCCGAACTAAGTTATACTGTGTCGTTCTCGGTTCTTGGATTAAAGAGAGGAAAATAAAAATAAAAATCAGGTATCACGTTATACTCGACTCGTCTATGAATACCCCATGTGCCTCGGGCACACAATCCATTACGCATCCGTAAACCAATAGACGCGAACCACGTGCACAAGTGCACTTTTCCTAATTGTCCCATTACTTTTCCATACGGCAGTCATCCATTAAGCCAGCGCGCGCATAGAGCGATATTTATGCACGAGTTTACAGCGACGATATCGTCCGGTAGTAGCAAGCGGTACGTGTCGCTCGCGCGATTACAGATCCTGATACGGGATCGAGCGTGTAAACGTAGGCAGCACGCTAAGGACCGAGTGATACGTATTTAATACACACGCTCGTGATTCGCTCGAGGTTCAAGGCACGTTTTTAATCTAACCATCGACAGCGTAGCTGCTGTCACGTTCATTCACGTGGCACGCGATTATTTCCAAGATGGCGCTTGACGCGATCCACGCGGAGCGCGGAGGCAACGTTTTTTCCCAGCGTGCATCGCGCTTGCCAGCCCCTTAGCGAGAAGCACGTCGCACGCGGAGGCTTCGACGAACGATTTACGTTAAATAGTCGCGATTCGCATGACAAAAGAGACTAGTCTAACCCACTGTACATTTTCAATGCTAACTATACACATTGCTGCATACACTGTCTCTTCAACGAATACCTCTTTGTTCTTTATCCACGCTGATTCGGTGAATTTCAAAATTTAATGAAATTGACGTAGCTAGTGACGTCACTGACAATAAATATAAGACGAGCTACGTATCCACGCATCGGTACGAACAGCGATCATATCCAAAGTGTGAAGAGCGTCTTATGTAAGTTAACTGAATCTGCCTTTAAATAATAATAATAATAATAATAAGAGCCTAGGTCTTCGTGAAGATACTTCTTACCGAATCCTCACTCAAAAAGAAGAAAACAAAAAAAAATTTCCCACAATTATCAAACCCAAGGTACGCTGCTCCATGAAGATCCTATAATTTCCAGGTCATAACAACGTTGCAGTTCTTGAGCCGAGAGGGGCTCCCCCCCCCCCCCCGGCCCTACTCCTTCTTCGGTTCTTATGCTGTCCGTGCGACGTAACTCGAGAGTTCACTTTCGACACGCTGTGTGTATATACGCGCGTACGAGCCCGAAGTCATGAAAGAAAAAGAAAAACAACCAAGGAAAAGAGAATACGGCGGCAACAGGGCGAAAGAGAGCTCAAGTTTACGAGTCGAAAATCATCGGGTCTCGTATACAAACGTATAGATACACGGAGGAAGGAGAGACGTTAACGGCTGACACGGGCGTGCAGCGCTCTGCGGTGGAGTTTGGCATTAACCGGGTCGACCGGTAACAGTCAACGACGTTACTTTACGAGCGGCAACGGTCTCGTGCGATCGTTCCTGCGCGAAAAATAATATCACGGGTCTGCCTTTACGAGAACCGCGTGTTCCGGCGAACTGCCTGCGGAAATCCTCGAGTCGATACTTTTCAGTGGTTGCACCGTGTACGTAGAATTGCATCGTCGTCCCTTTCTTTTTGTTTCTCCCGAACGAACCAAGAGAGACGCTCAGTTCCTAACCTCACTTTCTCGATAGTACGCGTATACGGTTGCCTTATAGCACAGACCGAGAATGTATGTCATCCCCGCGCAACAACAATCGGTTACGCGTCTTCGCCGTTGTTTAACGTTAATTTCCTGTTTAACTATGTATGTGCCACGTGTGTAACAGTGGCGCTGCTCTTATTGTTCCGAGTGCTGCGATAAGCAACCCAACACACAGCTACTGGGTTTACTTCAAGTTTCCTTCCCGAAGGCTTTCGCTACCCGAAGAACGGGAAGTCGATGTTTGTACAACCTAGTTCTTCCCCCCTTCACGGTTTGTCGATTTTCACCGTTTGCTAACGCCACGCTCGAGAGGGTTGGATGCTGTTGCTATAACACAGTTGTATGTATGTATGTATGTATGTATGTATATATATATATATGTACGTACGTAAAAGGCAAATTCGCAGAGATGCAGATAGATAGCGATATACGTAAAGACGAAGAAATACAGACGCAACAACGTGGCGTTATCAGATAGCGACCTGCGGTAGGATATACGTGGACGAGTATATCTATGTATATAAATACAGCACAAAATGTACAGGAGACACGATGGAAACGAAAAGAAAACTTTGACGGTTTACGCGAACGTAGTTCAATTAGTTCGTCGGTCCTTCAGTCCAGCTTACAATTAGTTCTATTTCGCGGATGCCCGTTACACGCTATACCCGTAGTCCCGTGTGCTCAACAAATTCAGGGTAGGAGGAAGCCGGCGCCGTATTATTACGATCTCCCGTATACAGAGTCACGGTACAGTCCTTTACGAGCGGTGATTTTGAAGCTGATCAGGTTGCACGATATAAGCGAGACTGGAGGGATAAATTGGGGGAGATTCCTAGGATCGACGACAATCTGGCAAAGTAGTTTAGCAGTTTGGATGATAGTTGGGACGATAAGGAAGGAAAATGCGAGTAGCGTGGGAAGCCGATTGTGAACCAGACTTGGAAACTTTACGAGTCTCTATCATCGATATGTACTTCGTCATTGTTACTAACGATCGCGCAGTCGATATTGCCGCCACGTACAGACTGCGTATCCCTGCTAGCTCGTAAGACTTGGGAGTTTCGCGCGGTCGCCGAGAGCGTCGCGACCGTCGCTCGTAAACGACGACGCGGAGGTCTCGATGGAAAAACTTGTCGCTCATCGTCGTAGCAGCAGCAGTCAGCGAGCCAGCCGCATTGAAAACTTTTTCACGATTATAACACGTGCAACCACTGTCTTTGATCGCGTTAACGCAAGGAAGTGGTACTGGTGCGAGAACGTCAACGGGGCCGGAAATGCACTATGCAAGCTGCACTAGAAACACAGTGCACTCCTGGTACAACTCGGTATTTATCTCCATTAGCGTGCACTCGTCGCGCGAGATTCGGCCCCTTTAGTCTGGTCCTTTTACAAAATTAACCCAGCACTGGGTTACATCCCAGAGCCGGCGACTGCATCCGGTAAACGACTCAGGGAATTATGCACGAAAGTGCATCGTCTGTGACAAAGGCAAAAATTGTTCATTTTTTTTTTCACCGCGTTACCCCATCGCGCTTCTCGCCGCACTGGGTGTTAGGATAGCGACGAAAAGAAAAAAAAATTTTCTGCCACTTTCCCGCGAGACCTTGAAAAAGTGCATCGCTGCACTCGTCGCGAGTGCATCGCTGACGTTAACAATGCCGCCGCGAGTTGAACGAAATACCACAAATCGTGCCAACTGCATCCCGGCAGTTTCGTCAGAGCGCCAAGATAATAAAGTGCATAGACAGCGGGTATTGATGTCACTGCAGTTAATATGCAACGAGCGTGCATTGTATGCAAGTCATTAAAAGAAAGTGCATTTACCTATAGCGGCCTAGTGCGTTAAGCGCCTAGAGTCATGCAGGGAATTATAAAAATTTACCAAACAGAGGAGGGAGGGGGGGGGGTGAGAGGTGTACGCAAAACGACATAACATAACCACAAGGGGTGAGACGCAAGGGGAGATCACGGAGCGGAAAAAAAAAATTAAATGCACATAGGTAAATGCACCGGCGAGAACGTCGATGACGTACAAAAATTCTATGCACCTGTTCGTTCTGGGTCGAAGCCAGTCGAACTCGACCTCGTCTGGCGTTTCGATCGTTCGTTACGTGTCCGTGACAGTGCAGCGTAAAAAGTCAAAAGTGAATGTCCCGCGAGGGACGTCCTTGGGACATCCCATCGAGAGATTCGTCCGTGAACGTAAATATACATTCTAAGCACTGCTAGCACCGCGATAGTCCCGAAGACACCACGTGACTCCGATAACAGCCTGAACGAACGACAGATGCGAAAAAAAAAAAAAAATTCCCTTCGGTCCAAGATCCATGCATGTGGAAGTCAGCCGTGTCGGATATCGAAGGTAACAAGAAATTTCGTCGAGATGGTAAGAATACGAGTATCGAAGATCCAGCGAGTTCCGTAATACGTAATGTCACTAGCACGTGTTTCCTGATTTATGAGAGCATGAAATATCTATATGTCTATTGGCCTTTTCACTGTATGAATGTCCGATACGCGAATCAAGCGCCGAGCGTCGTTCAACGATCACGGATAAGATAATAAAATCCAAGCAGTAAATATTCGAACGACTATTCGCTCTCGCACAGATCTGACGTAGGAGCGCGTTGATTAATAATGATTGACAAATGTCAAGGGTAATGCCGCTCGCGTTGTCAATGGTCGCTGGGATTCCGTGTTAACGAGCACACGCGTTATCCTTTATCGTTCCTTTCTGTTTACTCTGTCAGCTCTCATGGCACCTCTTTATATTCAGTGCCACGAAGTACACGCGGCGCGACACTCGCGCCCCTTCGTGTAACGTATAGGAATTACGGGTTCACCGTGTTTACTTCTTAGCGGCGCTGCTCGTTAGAGTCGAGCGTGAGTATCGTAAGAGACGTGAAGGGAACAAGAGCGCCACGAGGAGAGAACGAAGCTCCGACGAAAAGAACGTCAAGAGGATATTCCTTACTTTCGATTGCACGCTGGCAAAACTTCCGGCGCCAGCCGAGTCCCGCATTCCCGTCTCGACGCCACCATGCACCTTCCGACGTTCGGTTAATTTTACGCCAACGGAAGTCACGTACGAGAACTTCTTTTTGCAGCGAGTGTAACTCGACTGCGCGACGAGTGGGATGTACGGACTGGATACGAGTGCGCCGTAGCGGCGAGACGACGAACTAAAGTGAACCGAAGTAAAGCAATGGGAAGTTCGTACCGGTGCTCGAGGTGACGACATATCCCAAAGCTATGTCCCCTGGGTACATACCTTTAAAAACTCGAGACAGCTTTAAAAAAGAAATGCACATACGGTACCGGAGCTTGAGATGAGAAATCGTGGTAGAAAAAAAAAAGAAAAAAAAAAGAATCCAATAAAATCCATGGGTATGATTATCAATGAAATGTCGATTAAAGTCGATGCAAAAACACGTGGACGGAAAGCCCGATGAATCCAGTAGGAATTATTGGGTCGACGAGGTTTGACTTAGGTAGACATCGAGAGGGGTTAGTGGGATTGATCGGTACCACGTGAACGGGGGGTCTCCGGCTTAACGGGCTGCCCGACCTTGTTTCTTGCCGAGGACCCGGCGGACCTCGTGGTTCTATGCGAGCGCCATCTGAAAGCGTGGATCCTTCGAGAAGCGAGTACTTGGAATAATAACAGGGGACGGTAACCAGTGCGAACGATAGGTAAGCGAGAGTGCCTGGATGAACCAGGACTACGACACAGATTGAGTGATAGCGCGCGTATACGATAACGTGCAGTAGTAACTACGTCCAGAAGCAGCCAGAGCGAATATCCAGTAGGCGTGAGCGAGGAATGAATATTTGCCGTGGAGAAGATCCAAGGATTAGAGAACTGGCTCAACTAGGTATACGAGGTAGATTAGGTGTGCGCTACCCAGGTACTGTCATTAGTACCCAGACCTGGGTACGAAGGGTAAGCGAGTACATCAGGGGAGCAAAGACACACTCGGAGACGGATAAGATCGCAGTCGTCGAATTGATTGTGAGCTTGTGCAGGCTCCCGTGTAAATTGCGGGACACGGCAAATAGCAGGTATGAGGGTAAAGTGTAATATGTAGGAAGAAAATGAGCCTGGGTTAGTAGAGCCGCGCGAGCTCGATCCGAACCAGGGAATACGAGTGCGCGACGAGACGAGGAGGATGTTGGGTGTCATTGATGAAATTGATAAAACAGAGTCGCACGTATGAGAAATGAATTCGAGTATAAGGAAGGTCAGGTCAGGTCAACCCAGTACCCCGGTCAGATTACCCGTGACAGTGGTGATACGCATAACGGATGCTAAGACCCCGTGGCCAGAAGCGGAAGTGCAGGGGCTAAAGGGCCAAGAGAGAGACTAGCAAGAGTTCCTCCAGCTACCACGAGTGTGAATTAGGTAAGGAGGATCGGAGACGGGATCGAGGATCGTATACGTGCGATGATCAGAAATCGAGGAATCGCACGGGAAAAGCTGCGAATCGGCTTGTACGATGGTAAAGTCGATTGAGTTCGCTAAATGACTTGTTAAGGCGAGAGAACAAGGTCGGCCCGTGGGACCGTGTGGCGCGTTAAGCGTGCTCGAGTCAATTTGTCCAAGTTACACGAGTTGGCTAGCGTTTCGTCCTATCGATTGTGCAGACTGGATCTCATTATTATGACTTAACCGGTTGAGAAAAAGAGAGCGAGAGGGAGCGCCGTTTGGTTAACTCGTCAAGAGATCTCGCTGTGAAGTGACTTAATTTACGTCGCACATTTGATCAAACTGTTACGCAAGACATCAGAACGTACCAGACGTGCATGCGAATAGGTATAGAAAAAAAATAAAAGAGAAGAAAAAAAATAAAGTACCCAAGCGTAGATGTACATAATTAATTTAACACGCGAACCGAAACTAGTCTCGACTGTAGGGCGCGCGCGCGAGAGAGTGAAAAGGTCGAAAAATAACGTGTAAAGAAAAAAGAGGAGAAATAAAGAGCCCAAGAATATTGTCATGGCCGTCGTACACGAATGCCATGTGTACTCGCGCGTAAATGTACCTACTTGAATAAGTCGAGCAGTCGAGCACTCGAGTATCATGAAGGATGAAGGATGTGGCACAAAGCGAACATTTTTCCAGAGGCAAGCCGCCTCCCGAACGTCCGCCCGTGCTCCCACCTGGGCACAGCTTATTGGAATAGTAGGTCAAAGAGTATGGCGAGTGCAAAGCAGGTTTAACGAGAAGGAACGTTTTTTACATATAAGCGCGACGGATCCTCGATTTCGAGAGAGGCTCTTTGTACGACAGAGTCGACGTAGACAGAGCGACGATTAGCCCAATGAAAGAAATTTGCTTTTGGCTAAAATTTTTCACGAACGCCGCGAAATTGGATTGCTTGAACGAGGCACCGTTTGACGTGACGTGGAAAGCTGTAAAGAGATAAATCGGTCGCTGGGAAAAGTATGAAAGAAAAAAAAAAAATGAACCAAATAAAAAAATGTTGTTTTGATAATTCAGGCAATAAAGGAGGCTTATAGTAAAGCACCATCGCACACGAATGAATGCGCGTATACGCGATGCAAATGTACTCCCAGTGAGAATCCGACGGCAGCAACCCGACTTTCCGTGTAATGAATAACACAAAGAAAATTTGAATTTTCCCGCCGTTCCGAGAGGCGTGAAAACTCCGTGCGCGACTATCGATCCTCTGAGCCTAAGCGACGTTCGTGGTGAAAACGATCGCTCGACTCATTTACACGGCTCTTCCGTGAAGTTAGCTGATTTTCGAATTATCTACCTTCCACGGCTAAAACATGGCTGCCCTGTCCGAATTCACGTGATTCACGTGTAGTTCGGGCCAACCGTGCCATTGCTGTAGGCTGAAATCGATAGATTCGTCGAATTTCAATCGCGACAATGGACCATCATTTGCCACTCGATTGAACCTATCGAGAACGGCTTTGATTCGACTTACCGAAGTCCGACGTCGGGCCAACAGTCGGACGCCGAGCGTGCTCGTTAAACCACTGCGACTCGCTAAGGCCAAGCACGGCAATCCGTTCATAAAGAGACTTTATGGTCGAGTGAAATCTACAATTTCAGCGAGCATCTCGGCGTAAGCTGATCAACAAGAGAAAAAAAAAATACCTCTCTAACAGCCACCAACATCAATAGAAGCGGCTACAATACACCGTATACAATACTTGTTACCATTAAAAAAAAAAGTCATTCCATCACACTCCGAGGACAACCGATATGCCGATAATTATTTGTCACGCCGATAACAGATCGATCGATTGGTCACGCTCGATTAAACTACCGAAACGTAGCAACGAACCTCTAGAGCCATAGACGCCAGGATCTTCGAGTCAAACTATCGAGAGCCTAACCAGTCGTGACGCCCAGGACAGCCGTCAGATACCGGATATTAAGGTCCCCCATTAGACACACCAGAAGTATCTCGATGATCGAGAAAGCCGTGAGAGTGAAGATACAAGAATGAAGAGGTAACGACGATAAACATTGACTTCTCTCGATCGATAGATCGTATCGCAAAGGCCTCAGGACGTCCCGAGCAATATAGATACGTCAATAGGGGCCAACCGGCTAGATTCACAGTGAAAGCAAGAATTGTCCGGCATTGAAAGTCAGCCGGGTTATTGACGTTGAGAAGGAAAGCAATGGGATTCGATATAGCGTTGCGATGTCTGGTCTCGGCAATGAAATCGGATTGCCGTTACCACGCGTGCACGTACTGTATCGATATCAGAGAATGAAAAAGAGATAGAAATATACATAGAGAAAGACAGTCAGAGCGATGGATAAAAGATACCAGTCTACCGTTATAGCGGAGACGAGCGCCGATGACTAACGCCGGCTGGGACACAAGGCTTCATTTAAATATGGTGGAGAAGCTCGTGGGGCGTCGCTCAGTCTACCGGGTCTCCTCGTAACGTATCTCGCCGGCGAGTTCGAGCAGCACGCCAAACGCGAGCGCTACGTCGATACGTGGAAGCGCACGACAATATCCCATGCCCGGTCCCGTCACTAGTAATTCCCTAGGGTTACGTTCCGACCGCTATAGTAAATAGTGCCGCTGACAGCCGCGACGCGGCGCATCGATCGGAGACGCGGGCCATTCGTGAATTGTTCGCGCCGTTGTCGTAGCCAAAATTGTACAGCCACGCGACAGGCGCATACGCGATTCCTATGTCTGATTTATATATAAAAAATCATTGTCCACAGACCGAGAAAGATCAAAGAAAAAGAAGTCTTCTGCCTTCGAGGAGATTGGTGCGTCGCGATGATACCCTATTGACACTGCGTATCGACCGATTGGGCTCGCGCGAGCTGTGACGGCTTGGCCGCCGTGTCAATAGCGGAGGCAAATGCTGCTACCTAATCCTAACTATTCTGATATTCACACATCCACGTTAATATACCATACAGATAGAGATATACGTGCCTAGCCGCCGTGGTACGCGGTTTCATGGTGGTACCGATAACATTATCGCCGGTGGTCAGGCCCGATAGGCTTATCACGATAAACCATAATGAAGCTTAATGCAAAGAGAAACAGTGGGTGGCTGACGTTTTCTTCTTTTTTCCCGAAATCATTACGATTCTTTGATTTACAGCCGTCCATTAATATTCACGTGAAACAAGCTGCGATGGATAACATGGCAAACCCGCGCGACTCCCAAAGTCTCACGTAAATTACATCGAGAGTCAATCGATAGGCCTTAACGCGACGAAAGCCCGATAGCCTGGCGAGGAGCGGGACGCGGACAAAATCCTATCAGCGTGAGCTGAAAAACTTCGTTGTCTCTGACGAGCGATCCGAGACTGCCGCCGCGATACGACGAGAGGCGATTTTCCACGAGACGACAAAGCGCCGTAAGGGGGCGCGCCGCTCTATACGCGATATCGAAGTCGTCGTGGAATTAAGAAGTTCGACAAAAATTGTCTCCTCGGTCCGCCCGCATTGACTCGCTTCCACCTCTCCGGTGATCCACAAAAACAAAACACTCTCCGTCGCATGTTTATCATTATTTCATGATCCCAATAAAAGAGATCCACGATTCTCGTTAAACAGACAGATAAATAATATTTTAGTCGTCGATCGTTCCTCGTCATCCTAAACCGAAGATTGTCCCACTTCGTTACCGCCAGACGAACCACCTCGGCACCCGTCTTGCCGTCCCGCTTAAACCCCGCCAGGCGATACCGTAGAACGGATCCCACGAATTCAACAGAGTAAACACTCGAAGAGCGCCGCAGCACTCCGGTAAGCCGTCGGCGCAAAAGCACGCGACGAAGTGTCAGTCGAAAAATATTAGCACGGCGCGAAGGGCAAAGGAGAGAGAAGGCGAATGCTACCTACAAAAGGTAGAGGAGGGGAGAAGCAGCTCGTACGACTACCGTCGTCCCCGTACATATAGAATAGTCGTTTTACCCGTAGTAGAAATATCGTCGCCATATTAAAATTGAAAATCTACATACGCACCATCCTCCCTCTCAACGCCGCGAATTCCTCGTTATCCGTGCGGTGCAGCATTTCCGCGAGTCGATTCAGGGTAGCTGAACCGCGGCTAATCCCGAGAAGGGAGTGCGAGAGAATATGGGGTATGAGAAACAAGGGGAAAAAAAAGATTAGAGAGAGAGAGAGAGAGAGAGAGAGAGAGAGAGAGAGAGAGAGAGAGAGAGAATGAGCAGGTCATGGTAAAAAAGGTCAAAAAAATAGAAAAGGCCGAGCCACCCCATCGAGGCTTTTCATCAATAAGGAAAAAGGGAAAAAAGGGGGGGAGGGAGGAGGAATGCCATAATAAAGGGCTAAGGGTGGTTCCCTTATATATAAATGTCTTAGATATATTTTCGTATATCGATCATATTCTGTGTTGATATATACATGCATATATATATACATACAGTGAATGAAAGAAAACTGGTACGCATTTCTAAAGAGACGGTACAAACGAAATGGACGGATCGACACGAAAGAGAAGCAGCTGTCCGAAATGACGTCACTACCTGTCTCAAGGCTCCACATACATAGATCCCAAGGGCTATAGGTCAGGTTTGCGCAGCCACGTACATACGTCTTCGTTATTATCGCGCTGGTACGTAATACCCACTGTTTCGTATATTCTAATTGTGCCCGTGTATCCACTCGCGCGTGCTATTACCAATGGCGCACGGCTTATTACTTGGAACCCATAAAGCACGCGCGGTTCTCGTAACGAAGTTACAGCCCTAACGAAGCGACCTAATGCAAGGACTGCGCGAAACGAGAGAGACGCGACTTCTAACCGGTATAGTAGCTTCGCCGAGTTTCATGCCGTTGTATACATATATATGCTACTAAGAAGCAGAGGGAACATTCGAGCTATCCGAAATGCAGTATAGATGGCAACCAACCGGTTTCAAAGATACGGGAACGTAAAAGTTCGTTATTCGAAACGAACATAACCTCGAATACCGTGCAAGACGTAGCGCTGAACTAGTTGACGGATGAAAAAGGAATCGATAGCTCGCGAAGAAATATAAGAGACGCTGGATCTCGTGTGTCTGTCGGGTATGGCACTTTTTTTTTTTTTCAAGTAATTTTTGACGAATTGCAGAAAAAGTCAGAGATCCCGATTCGAGGCTATGACGTATCGTGGGATCAGGTGGGTTAACGTTATTTCCTGGCATTGTGTCGTGTAAATTTACCGATAAGACAATTAAGCGTTGAGAACGGTAGGGCCAAAAAAAGAATCCACGTAAAACGGGACAAAAAAGACTGAAATCAATCCTGGCTACCCCCACCCCCACCCGACACCACCCACGATCCGAGAAAACGACCGATAACGAAGTAAAGCAATTTATCCTCGATAGCCTGTAGTGTATTTCTGTGGTATAAGCCGCGATTCGCTCAGACTTTTGTTATCAATACGTAATCCGCACGACGTTATGGACTTGATAAGAAAATCGATTTGATCGACTGGAGTCGAGTGCCTGCAAATACGGTAGCTGCTTACGCACGAGTTTTTCCCTCGACTCTGTGCGTATGTACGTTTAATAGGAAAAAAAATGTATTCAATTTCAATAATGAAAACCGTAGCTTGTTAAACGACAACAATTTCAAAGAGCACCTACGATGCGTTCTCGTTTTGTGATTTAAATAAACCACATCGGGCATTAATCACCTGATGGGGAGAAAAAAAATTGTCAACTTACCCACCGCCACCAATGAACGCGCGACGAACAGCCCGGGAAATAAACCATGAAAACCAATCCGAACAAATTTATTCGTAATAATCCAAAGCGACGGCAGATTGAACGTCGAAAAAAAAAATATTCAAACACCTATGACTGCATGAATATTGGAAAAGTGTAACCAGCCCTCTGTTATAACAACACGTATGTGACGTATAAGCCGTTATTATCTAGTTGGTAAAACGAAGGTTGATACGATTAATAGTCGATCTGAAATATACGCAGGGACCTGGTGAAATTTTTCATAACTATCTGATTCTGTCTGAATTCGCTGTGTAGGACTTGGACACTCCTTAGATGTCCAGTAGGGTATTTCAATGGCACGAGATAAATATTTACCTTGACCGTTTACCCATGGTAAGACTCTCGAATTTCAATCGTGACGGTCAGAACTCAGTGGGTAACCCAGGTTCCTTCCTCATCAAAGACTTCAATCCTTCGTGTTCCTCATTCTCTGCCTCTCATTATCCCTTTACTATGTTTGACTGATTTGAGGCTTTGTGTCTTTGACTCTCTGACGTTTGCACATGCAGCCATAAATACTTTCGTTCCATTGAAAGCGGCCCTAGCATTGCTTCTCTTCTATGACGTAGGGGACGTACGTGTATATACGCTTAGATACGTCACGTATGTATAATACGTATGCAAGCGCTGAGAATCGTAGGTATAGAGAACCGAAATTCAAGTGACTCCATTTCTGCGAGCACAGCGACATTCGAGCGGCGTAAGCACGAAATAAAAACGAACGACAAAAAGAATTGTAGGTATGATATGAGAGAAAAATAACCTAGTTACTTGTAAGCGTTATCAAGGGCCTGACAGAAAAAATTCTATCCGCTGCAATGTTTCGTATTCAAACACGGCACTGGATGAGTCTTGTCTAATTTCATTAGTATTATTTTACTTCAGAAATAAGCGATATACAAAAGAGCCGTGTAAAAAAGCACGTGAGTGCTCGTCTCTAAGGGTAGAGAGTCAATTGTAAAAGTGCCGAGATTCAGAGAGCCAAGGATAACAGGAATAATAATAAAGCAGACGGAAGGCCCAAGAGAAGAGTGCAGAATGGGAGGAAGAGAGAGAGAGAGAGAGAGAGAGGGAGAATGAGAGGACAGTGCATGTCCATATTCTCGTAGGCCGGATGCACGCACGCGGCAGAGAATAGGAATGATCGTTAAAACTAATTGATTAAGAAAAATTACTCACGTTTACTGAACCCTGCAGATATCGTGGATCGATGTGAAACTGGTATTTCGATTCTTTGTCCCACGTTTTCTCGTTGTCTCATAAACCACGAGGATTTTCACTGAACTAAACTGAAGGGTGCAACTCGGCATGAAATGAAATGCTCCACAGCAAGGGAGAGAACACAGCTTAGAGGGGTTCGGATCAGAATGAGGGTGCCTGAGTGTGTACGCGCGTACATGTAGAAGGCACAAACTTAAACGAACACAGGCACTGTTCACGACTAGTGTTCAATAAAAAGCTTGCAGTACTTTATCAGGCAAACCCGGTTTAACACGTACAAGAGATTCCATTCACTGCCGTCAGGTTCAAAAGGTCCAAACGTAATGCAAGACGAATGCGACAAGGTTTAACGATCCCGATTTCGATTCTGACAGACCTTTTTATTCGCGAACAGGAGCAACGAAACATCCCCTCGAACGGTCGCGGCTCGACTGAGGCGCCGGCGTGTTTATTCCCCCCACCACTGAGTACCCCTACTCTCTTATTCACCCCCCCACTTACTAACATCCAATTCCTTCCCCTACAATGCTTGGACGCCTACGCCCGGGGCTCAGCTGTCGCGCAGTGGTGCTCACAGAGATTCACTTTTCTTTACCCAATCATCTTTTTTCTTATTATTTTCTTCTCTCGATTATTGTCTCTCTATTGCCTTATACTCAAAAAATACTCAACATGCTGCTAGGCATTTTCTGTCCTTCGAAATGTCATTCGCTACTCCTAATGCGGGTACAGTCAACTCATGGGAAAATTCTCGAATACTTTTGTACGCTGTCTCGAGGAAATCACACGACCCTTTAGCTTGGCACATTCACAGCATTGAGTATAATCCAATAAGACTCTGCAGTGTCCACGGGACGTATATGATTAGTTACAACCGATAAAGAATCGGTACAGGAAGTCGCTCGTTAAATCCTCCTACAATATAAACACTCACAATCGTGTCCGCAAGTCTTTTACCCCATAGGTATTACCGAGTGGCTTTACTTGAATACAACGAGCGTTCCATCCGATATTAATTACAATCAGCGTAAGACCAAATGATCAATCCGTTTCTCAAGTCACATATGAAATACATAAAAAAAAAATTATAAACGCATGATTCTCCGGAAAGACTATTTCTTTTTCTTAGAACGATACAGTAATTTATACGCGTCCGTTTCCTATTCGGTAAACCTTGAGAGTGATTATTTTTGGATTCATCTCCAGTGCGAAGCGATTCATCACCATTTTCCCTTACAGACCACCCAAGAACGTATGCAATTACGCACATACGTAATTATCCCTCAGTCTTGATAACGAGTCGACGTAATCTCCCAACGTGTTATATTATTAGAGATGAATCTTCCAAAAGTCATATTGCGCCATCTGTAAATATAATGCGAAGTAAAATTTTCATTCCATTCCAACTCTACGCCGGCCCACTTATGCCTTATATATTATAACAATCCACTTGGCTGCCGCCTAGAACGTCGTGGGAAGAAAATTCCGCGTGAAAATAAAAATAAAAAAGGGCGTAGCAGCGAGCGCGAGAGAAACATTGAAATTCAAGGGAATCAATAATTTTCTTTTGCTACGGGGTGCCAGAAGAGTAACCCCTCGTTTAATCTACTCAAGGGGAACTCCTACCCTAGAGTACCCACTCGTGTAGTAGACAGACTTCTATGGATCGATTAACGCATTATAAGGGTGTCCCATTAAAAATCTCGTTAAATGCCAAGAACGTTCGATCGGCACCCCGTAGGTAATAAGTATGCATCACTCACCACCGTTACACTGCACAATGGCGCGTGCTCGATTTAAACGATAAAATGCGTATAATTCGACAGTGACGATAACAATTTTCACGAGGAACGATATCGTTAAATTCATTTAAGCTTCTATAGCGGAAGGTGAACCACCCTAAAAAAAATTATATCGAACGTAAAATTTTTGTAAAAAAAAATTTTTTTTTTACATTCACCTTCATAAATACGATGCTTAACTCGATATAGTTAAATCGACTTATATCATTGTGTATTACGGGTATACGAGTTTCGAATAATCATGATCTCGACGACGTAATGAGTCGGATTTTCAACATAACTTTTCTCGCATTCCTTCCTTATATATTCAGTCACTGCAATTACTGTAGAACTGCCAGCCATCTCATTCACGTCATACACTGAAAGAATCCTCATTTAGTGGGAATTTATCAGTCACTGAAATTGCATAGCTGTAGAACTAAAAGGAATGACAAACTTACTCAGTTTGTATAGGCAGTCATGCTTTTTCGATGCAATCCACATCGTCTCGTTACCACGTGGATGTGGTTTGAATCGGTATGCACGTAAATGGGACGTAGCCATTAACAGACGTGAAAGCGTCTATGCGAATGAAAAAAAAAAATAAATAAATTTTTGTAGAAAAATTTATTTTTATAAATTTTCAAAATTTTATTCGTTCGCGTTGACATCTTAATAAAAAAAAAAAAAAAATATTGGGGTGCAGAATTTACGAACTCCATTACGATATTCTTTCTTATCATTTTCCGACGTCTCCATTTTTTTCTCGTTTCGGTACTCGAAATTGATTCAACGAAAACCTATTTGACAACTTTAATGGCGTCCATTACGCTGGCGAAATTACGACGTAATCTACTTTCGCAAATTTATTCCGAGTCGCGGAACATCATGAATATTAATATCTTTCTTCGGAATCTCGTGCAGAGTTACACTATTTTTAAAAATACCAGGAACAACTGACTTCCGAGAGATTTTGGTGATAATTTTACCAAACGTTTTGTTAAAGAAAAATTAATATTTATCTAATCTTTAAAATAATAATATTGCTTCCTGGTCATTATGTATGTACGAAGCATATAGCATGCAATGGGATTATGTATATTCAAAACGCCAATCACATCTCACGCAAATGCCTGGCTATACCGCACTATATATATAAGCATGCTATATGCTTCCCACATACTATATATATATATATATATATATATATATAACCTATAGTTTCACGATTGGCTATGATTAATAGAAATAAATTATGAATCATGGCGTTTGATCTGCTATTCTGGTGATCCTTGCTCGAAATGGCAATGAAACACAAAGCCGTCATAGAGCCAAGCGTTCAGTTTAGTAATGATCAAAGTCATCATCGTCACCAGTCATTTGTAAATCTAATAGATAAAGAGAACGTTTCGTTACGTTCTGCAGATCGAGCGGTGATTGAATTTTCTACAATAGCCAACGTACTAAATTCGGTATCGTTGAAAATGGATAAAATCATTACTATGTCGGTACAAAATTTAACGTCGCCATTATTCATTACCATTTATAATGCATGCCCATGAATAACCATGGAAAAGCTAAAAATCCAATGTAATCACAATATAGCATAAGGATAAAGAAAAAGACAAGATAACGAATAGCCTATAGAGTCCCGCGTAAAAATAAGCAAGCTGTCAGGTAAAAGCAAAAAAATCTTCCAAGCCAAGATGATGGAGATGAAAGAAAAATTTCAAGCAAAGCATCCGGGTCGGTCCCTGTAATAAATGGATTTTGAAAAATCAAGCATGGTTGATAAAGATTTTTAAAAAATTCTTAAATACAATCCATTTACCGTATCACTCCCGACGTAAATTCAGATTGTCATAAAATATAGTAAAATACCTGTATTTTACAAGAGATGAATTTTGACATTTAATTAATTATAAATAAGAACCTAAGTTCATCCTTAAGTACACAGACATCGATAACAGTAGAAAGAATCAGTAAAACGTTCGGATCAGAGAACTTAATAAAATTAAAGCCTACATACAAAAACTTGTGCAATTGATAAATTTTGACATTTAATTAATTACAAATAAGAACCGAAGGTCATCCTCAAGTATACTGACAACGATAACGGTACAAAGCATTAGTAAAACTGTCGTATCAGAGAACTTAATAAAATTAAAGGCTATACAGGAAATGGTCTGTTCTGAACGTCGTTAGACCATCAAGGACGTGGCCATGCATTGTAATTCTTATTCCAGAAGTTCCTCTCCGTTTCTTTCATCCATAAACTATGCAAGCGTGTGCGCTGTGCTATCTGCATCAATGTCCGTGTCCGAGCGCCAAGGAGAGAGAGAGAGAGAGAAAGAGACAGAGACCGGTCTACCTGAATCACTATTCAGTTTTACACTCTCACCATCGTCGCGATGAGTCACTAACAGGTTCGCTTTTTAGCTTTGTGAATCTTAAAGCAATAATACCCAAGTGGCCTCCTCTCTTGCGCAATATCAGAGAACGTTCCAAAAATTCAGGAAGCGAATGGTCCAGCCCATTGCTCTTGCAATCATCAGTGTCAACCACTGATCAATGACTGTTGATTGGCATCTTGAAGAAGTCAGTAGGCATGATCGACGTGCTCAGACTTCCCATGGACTCTTCCGTCGTTCAATGACAGCCTTCGAAATTAATTGTTATTTACTATTCATCGTGCTGCCGGCAGGAGCGGGTCGTGTGAATAAAATCGCCTGTGAGATAAGCGTTAGTCATAAATGGAAGTAGCTGTACTGTTAAAGCCAATGACGTGATGTAAGTAAAAAAAATTTTTTTTCATCATTTCACTTACCGATCTCGTCCTTGATTTTGAATGTAAATTCAACTTTCACGTCTTTTTATATGAAAAAAAAGGTCCAAATTCCTTTTTAATATCTGCTACCGCTTCATCTCGCTGAATGTTATGTCAGATACCTTGAATTATATCTGAATGATCGATGGACGTATCGTACGGGTCATCGAAGTCATCGGTCACTTTCGATCATTGCAGGACGAATACGAGCCACGTGTGTTCCCAGCAATTTTATAGAATGAATCACACGTATTTATCATGTATCCGTGTCACTTCGTGAAAATAAGTCACGTGAGATCATCGAGTAAGTTGAGTTGCTCTCCTAAAAAAAAAAAAAAAAATTTATTTCGCGTGATTCATTAAAACAAAATTTACCTGATATGTCGGCCGGAGACATAAAAAAAAGGGACCAGGCGAATTAGCAAATGCGCGATACGAGAGCCAAGCGTGTGTTTTCCTCGTTTACCTCATTTTTTGTCTATCAAAAAAAAAAATCCCTTCGTTTAATTCGCAAAGTGTATACCCGCTATGTACATATTTGCCTGTTAAACGCGGTTCTGTTAATAAGGCAAAAACTTGGTGAGGCAAAGTCTCCTCGAAATTTCACATGATTTAGCGACGGTTAGTTTATACGATGTAGATGCTTTATGTAGCCGCGTAACGTCATTTATATAACAAGCTCGCACGGTATGGTCCGTATAAGCCATAAGGACTTGCTGTGTACGTTGACATTATTACAGAGAAAGGTGTTACTTTGATACACAACCCCTCTTCATCCGACTACTTAAAATATGCGTGTATTTCAAGATACGTGCCGGCATATGTATACATATATTCCTATGTAAATACATATGTAACACAGTGAGATGTCGTGGGGCTAAGATACATGAGAGTAGTGATTCACACGGTGTAAGCTTATCATTTAGTATTTATAATATATAATTAGATTAATACCTGCGGTAGCAGCATATAGGGATATTTGTCATTTAGTATGAAAAACATATGTAAACGTCATAGCAATGCATGAGTGTATGGTGAAAAAGAACGAGATATTTTTTAAAGGTAATTTGAACGTTTCATATTTATTATATGAACTGCAATCGAGAGCCGCAAGAGCGCTGTGATAGTTAAGGTTGCAGTATAGGATGCACTGGAAAAGATGGAGTCAGTTGAATGTAAGAGATTTCACTATGCACTTAAGAGATTTCAGAATCGACTTGCATCGACTGCAATTTATTATCGTTTATAATTTGCGTATGCAGATATCATTAGTGGTTCGTATTTCAAATTGGTTATTGATATTATTTTTTTTATATATAAAGGAATAGACGCTTCGATTATGGATTTAGGGATTTTCGATTCGTTCTAAATTGATATTCAGTATTTATGGTAAATCATAATCGTATACGTTATGTATGCACATGCTTGGTTAGATACACTGGTAGCTGATGCATAGTTCGAGTAGAGTATATGTTATTTACTTATTCAAAATTGGTATGATGTATTTTTATGGATGGTATAATCGGAAGTGAATATATTGAGTGAATAAGGAGGTGTATTGTAGAAAATAATTGTTTTGTTAAAATATACTTATATAGACAATCACTGTGTAATAGAATTGTTGTGGAAAGTTTTTGAAAATTTGCTTTGGAAATACTTCTACTATACAGTCACAGTGACTGTAGATGGTATCAACCTCCTTGTAAGGTCGGCAAGGTTGATATGGGTGGCTATAAAACTTTTTCCAAAAGGGGAGAACGAAATGGTTTTAGGTCCTTTTTTTTTTAAGTAGTTTCCAAAGAAGCGTGGGTTCCCTTAAGACGTAGGAACAACGGAGTTTTCCACGTGTCTATATGCGGATGTTATGGGTTTTATTTCCTTCCTATGGAGAAACGATAGCATTATCGTATATTTACTATAGAAAAAGGGAGTGCGAGAGAGATAGAGGGAAAGAAAAAAAAAAGAAAGACTTGCCGTTCGTATCCTGTGAATCATGGCCGACCATCTATGGGCAGCCGTAGTCGTTATCCAGGTCTTACAACACCTAGTGGGAAGATATTCGATGCTCCTTGCATAGAACAACACACTGGGTATAGACTTTGTAAATAAATAAATTATCGAGCATCGAACAAAGAGAGGATGCTGCGCATCTAGGTGAGTTTACGAGAATCCAGTACTTTTGTTTTGCGACGATCCTTAAACGGCACTCAATTTCCTTCCTCAAAGATAGCATAGTAAATCCATAGAGCATGGTACTGTACCATGAATATATCATGCGGCTAAACAAAATTTTATTTATTAATTATATCCTGTCAAACCTCAATCCGAATCACCGACAAGTCGATCGATCGTAACCTCATCCTCATCTTTTAATATCTTATAGAGATACCACACCCCGTCTGTCGATTTAGCACGCGAGTAACCCAATAGCATCAGCCAAGGTAACACCATAATAAAAAGACGCCATTACACCTAAATGCAAAGGCAATTTAACGTAAAGGTAATAGATACGCTAGAGCCACGTCGTCACGTGTTTTCCACTGCGTCGTCTGGTATTCTACGTCTACCGCCGCCTATCTGGCATGCGGCGTTCAGTGACATCTGTAGTGAGTCTTAAGAAATAGTTAACGAAGAAATATTATTTTCCAGCAAAGAAAATAACATACCGGTGCATATCCATGTACACTGTAGTGAATTATAACCAATAATTGTTTAACATATGCATATACCTGTGTGTTAAGACCAAGTGAAGTTACGACGAATATACATTGCTGGGACGAACAACAGTAGCGGCAATGTAGCAGGTTAGTTTTCGACAGCAAGGTTGGTAATAATCCTAGGTAAGCTTACCCATTGAAATAGTCCACGGGGAAGAAGGAAGTGCGGTAAACCATTTCTCGCGTCAAGTTCCTACCACTGACTTTACTCCAGTAGCCTAATTTCCACAGGAACAAGTGGTATAATTGGTAGCTGTTCGAGCATTACATTTGCATAGTCGGACACGTGAGGAGTTTTACGGTGAAGTGTATAGAGGTAGACCGTAGACGAAGACCCCGAGAGATTTCGCCATACCCGGCGCACCAGTCGCCCTAATATGCGGACCGTATAAATTAGCAATATCTCCTTAGAGTCTGTGCACATATATACACTTCGCCTTCTACCGTTTATGCATTTTGCATGCACCTTGCAACATGAACGGCCACGCCGAGATGCCGACGCCGTTTTGCCATATCGGACTTAACTAGCAATCTGTTACGCTTTTCGTATAACCTTACCAAGGGCTTGGGGATTTGGTTTAATTAACGTGAACGATAAATGAGGTATGTTTTCCGGTACAATTTTATGAACTTGTCACGTGTCTGATAGTAAATACTTTATGGTGTTTGTTCAATGGTATTTTATTATACGTATAGCATACAGGTTCTTTACGGAATCTTATTTCTACTCTTACGTAACCTTGCGACATTTATTTTTGAGGTTATGCTGTTATCTCTCACAATGGTTAATTCTGTCAGAGTCCTTACCGCACGTCGATTCTTTCTTGCGTGACTTCAAACTTTAGAAATAGTAATCTCGAGTGAGCTGTGCTACGAATTTGTATAGAAATGTGCTACTTTCAAAGCTCGCCAAATAATTGTGTAAGTAACTCGACGTTGGAGCATATAATTCATGGGCGATTAAGCGAGGGAGGCATAGAGCACAGAGACAGAGAATTCAACGGGCTGGTATTAAAGTTGAGACACCACAAGTGTAAAATTCGAATTACAGAGAGAAATTTCCGCGTCGCACGAGGATCTCAAATAACAGAAAGCAATAGGATCTCGAATTCGTGCTTTCGTCTACAATATCACAGCATGGAACACGATGCCCTTACAGACTGTTAACCAAGGTAAATGTCCACTGAAATCACTTTATTTTCTAGAGCCTCTTTAATTCCGGGTAATTTCCTCGAACATCACCATCCTCCACTTTATATACCTATACCTACCGTATTACGTAACCGGCTCAATATCTCTTTACTGCTTCCACCGTATTTATCCCCTAGGTAGCCATTTGTATTTTTACCTGCCCAAACGATGGAAATCTCCATCGGGCAAATCTACGATTCGTGCCAGTATACACTTTGACCAAGGTCCTTGTAAAACCTCTAACCCCGCAATGTGACTGTCGTCCAATTAACTTCATCCTGATGAAAGTGACAACCACTCGCTGACGTCTCCCGTCTACGTAATCATCAGCAACTTATTTTTAGCCATTACTATCTCGTATGTTCTTTGTAGGATTCCATTTTCTAGGGGAAAAAAAAATACCAACATGAGGGTGAGATGAAAAAAAAATGTATACCACGACATCCCCCAAGGCTGATCGCGTGCCTAGAGATTGCCTTCGTAGATCGCTTCCGTTTCCGAGGCAATTTCGATTCATTATTAAAAAGGCTTTCTTTCGTAGCTCTCTCCTTCAACCTCGGAATCTTGATAAAAAATGTTCTTTGATATCCTCTACGAAGGAGCATCGATCCAAACCGAAAGAACTTTTCTGCCAGGACCAATATTGACCCGCTGGTTGAACGTTGAACGAGAATCGAGAATTATGCTGGCTAATCGAGAAAGCTTTGCCTTGGAATTCAAATGGGAATGGGAAGCTACGCGAGGTATGTTATTTGGCTTAAAAGTCTTTTCTAACCTAATTCCTTTTATTTACATTATAATATTTTCCAGGATAGACTTTATTGGTACGCTGCTTGTAAATACATGCGGTACGTCAGTTGGAGAGTTTGGCATGATTTTTGAAAGGAATGATAAGGAAGTTTGAGAAATAAATTTTCAAGATTCGTTCCAACGCCTCGTGCTGCATTTTATGCCATTTTTCTTCGCATTGTGAACTGCAGACGGGGAATAAAAAAACAGCACGAAATGTCTGCGAGCAACGCGTTATTTTATGCTCGCGTATATATTTATTGCGAAAACTTGTCGACGATATAATTTATGTTCTTGGGACAAAACGAGAAATCAGCGTGGGGATAAATATTACTTCGGCTTGACGAGGTGATTATTAAGTCGTCGAGCGTCGGGACGTTAATGTGACGCCGCTGCGAAAAATATTTTTAATTGTCGCGGTAATTACTTCCATGGCGATAAATCGTAGCTGGTAGGTGGAACGAGGGCGAGGAATAAAAATGGAGTGCAGAAATTGCGAATTATATATGAATTTATGTGCTTGCGTGTGGTTGTGAAAATTTTGCAATTTCGTTCCGTTACATTGGCTGCACTCGTTCGCGATAGCCAATTTACCGATATGTATTTTAGGATAAAATGTTATTTTTGTTAAATTGCAAATTATTACGGCCATGTGGAAATATGCGAGATTATACAATTTTTTATTTTATTTAGATCCATATATCTATATATGCACGGTGTACACATTACGCAGTATAGCTATGTCTTACGTCTTCTATACTTCTCTCTCGAGTTCTTGGTTTATTTTTGTACTGTATTGGAATACGAATCGAAGAAATTTCTACGCTGTGTTATTCTATGAGCGTTCAGACGCTACGATAAAAATCCACGTGTAAATATACACTGTTTCTGCTTGCACCTACGTATAGCAAAGATTTCGCAGGGGATCAATCATCGTTTGAAGAGAATCGATGCGAGCTCGATTCAGTGTATAGTAAATACATTGGCAAATAAGAATAATGATAAATTCGCAACCTCGCAGCATGATACGAATACATTGAAAATACATATAAAAAAAAAACATATTGACATAAAAGAAATTTGGTAAATTATGACAAATGTAAAAAGCAGTAAGATAAAGTTATAATCCAAGAGCCACCGGTGGACGGAGAAAATGACAAAGACTGATAGGCGAATTAGCATGCGTAGATAAGTTTTTGACATTCCTTTTGTACCTTTACTCAATGAGAAGTAAGAGAGTTCATACCGAGACTAAGTAATTAGAAAAATCAATTATTTGCTTTTAATATTTCGATTTAATGTTTCACGCATACTTTTCCCTCAAAACGGCAGCCCTAATCTCCTTGAAATTATTCCCTAGGAGAATATAAAGAACCACGAACCTGTATAGCGCAGTGTTTCTGTGTCACAAAAAGGGGAAAAATTGTCGCACAGCCTTTTCATATTTAAAAAAATTTCAAAACACTAACTGTCCTTAAGGCTTTTCCTGTCTCAGAAAGTGTACCAATTACTCGGTGAATCCCCCCAAGTCGTCCAATAATTTTTCGACCTCTCCAGGAGTACCTTGGACCATCGTCCTGAACGTACTCACCGCCCCAGTAGCAATATATGAAAAAGACATTGAAGAAGAAGAAGAAAAACAAGGTAGTCTCCAGACATAGTAACAGCAATAGCAGGTAGGTAACGGTCGAAGATCCCAAGCATCAGAGTAGCAGCAGTAGTAGAGGTGGAATGGTTGATAGGTAGGTCACGCTCAACCCGGAGCCACGTCAGTGGCGTAACACCCTGGACTCCCTCGTCTGCGCACTGGTTCACTGTAGAGGCGAGAGGCAAGGGAAGATTTCGAAGGGCCAAAGAGGAAAATGAGGATGAGGAGTTTACGCGAGGGACAAAGGGGCGGTGCGGTGGCTAAAATCAGGGGTAGAAGGGCGAAGGGAGGTACACGGGTTCTTGGTCGTTCGAACAAAGCAGCCAATCTGCGGAGCTTGAACTAGGAAACCTTCAAGCGGGCATCTACCTCGGCACTCACATCAGTGAACGACGACAGGAGGGCAGTTTCGCCAACGTAGCCAAGAGCCGCTGCCAACCACTCGAAGATTCAAATGTCACCCTGAAGACTGGCTGAAACAAGGGAAGACGAAAAATAAAAAAAAGTAAGCCTGTAACCTCCTGGTCCACGTTGCGTAACGGACATCTCGTTGGCTTCTCGTTACCGATCTTCCCCGCGAAGAAAACTTTTCGTGGAACTTTCTTTCCCTGCTTTCTTTTTTACCTTTTTCTTTCCTTCTCTCCTTTCTTCTACCACTCTTCGATGGGGGCGAGCGCTCTTTCATCGAGAAGTTTAATAAACGCCTGGAGACGAAAAAATAAATGCACTAAAGGACTGGAGGTTAGGGACTTCAGGATTGATCCTAGGGCTCGGGATGATGACGATCGTTTGTGACCTCTGCTCCTGTTGAATTAAGTCCTTTTGTGGATCCAGGCAATCCTTTCTAAATTGGTTGGACCTGATCGCCACCCTGTTTTGGTCATGGGTTTACGTACAAGGAAAGGGATGATCTTTTGGTTGAAATCAACCCTTACTTTAGTTTGAACTGACTTCAAGGTCGATGGTGAGACTATAATCGCACTAGGGTGAAATCGAGATCAACAAGAGATACCAGTCCCTAAATCTAACCATCTAAAGTCATTTAAAGAGATACTGTCAGAGATCATTCAGGAGCGATACAGTTACAGCCGAGTTTGATTCTGACTACGCGAATCAATACGCCAACCAATCGAGTTCAGAGTTCAGACAAGACACCCTGGACCAAGCTGAAACATTCTTTGAGCACAACTGCAAGTAGCCCCGGGTTCCACTACTCGGTTGAAGTCAGTGAGAGTCTCCAGCAGCATCTGTGGAATACAGAATTCGAGATCGCCGTAGCGTCGGGACGCTGGAGAATGATAGGGCTGGTTTTAGAGACGAAAATCCATGAACAACGGATGCTGGGGTCGGAGATGAGAGAATGCGCGAAAAATGTTGACCGAGCCAAATGCCGGGACGTAACTAGACTGCCGGACCGAGCCGGAAACGGAAGTTGGAATGGAGCAACGAGCGCTAACGAAGTTATCGTCCTGAGATTCTCCGCGTGAATATAATTCATCCTAACTGAATATCTCTGGTCCATGCAGACTCACCTGCTCCTCTTTCCGACTTTACACGCTTAATATTATTTTTTTAAACTCCACTATTTCATAAGCTATAAGATCATTTTATCCATTAAAAATTTTTTCTCTGCCTCTCCATCCCCCACCCACCCCCCGACCCTATCATCCCCTATATATAGTTATAATCTTACCCCCTATTGAATCTCAATGATTATCCAGAATCTAGAAATATAACCAATCTCTTCAGTATCTACTCAGCTGGTACAAGCACCAAGAGCTTGGTTATTAAACTCTCAAGGCTTCCCCTATTTCCTGTTTGCTTATCGCAGACTATACTAGTTTCATAACGTTTGTGTCTGCCCGCGAAAACCAATAGGGAAAAGAGAAGAGAAAAAATAGAAAAATAAACTCACCTCCAGCCCCCGACGAGTTTCCGGAATTTTCGTCGGATAACTAATAAAACTTGGCGAGAGAGAATCCCGCGCTTCGCGGTAATCTTGTCAATGCCTTGCGGGTAAGAGGGACAGGATGAAGAAGGATGGTGGGGGTTGGAGTGCTTCAATAATGCTTCTCGAGTGAAGTTGTCCACGAAAGCCCCGAAGCATAGATACATACAGGACTACCAACCCCCTTTTTTTGATATCCTCCTATGATTACTACTTTATCACCCTGGTGTAATTCAAGTGCTCAACTTTTGAATTTTTCCACGGTGTAACAATTTAAATACAAAATAAATTATTTCTACACACACCCACCCACGCACGCACTATAGAACCGCCCAAAAATATCATCTACGTAATTGCTATTTACTTCAGGCTGCTCAATTTAACGGCTTAAGTTATTATGCGTACGTTTTAACACATATATCAGTGCTGCCACCTAGTGTAGAGCGCATTAATCACCCGGTACATGACTAAAGACCTGACATATTGTCATACCTCTTAAACATTACCTGCAGCACCTATCATTGAAGAGAAAATTAACACGTGCATCCATATCCTCGACACACTGCCAAATAAGATGACAGCGTTCGGTGACAACAAGTAAAAAAAATATTAACATCGTATAATCACAGTACACGCAGCAAAGAATACGACTGATACGAATTTCCTCCTTTCCGTCTATCCGTGTCTTTTTTCATTATCCACTCCGTCATTCTCTTCCTATTCTTTCTCTTTACCCAATCCATTCTCCCTTCTGCAAAAAGCATCGGCATACTGGACATCGGTAAAAGGCACAAGCATATATATA
>JARQTG010000349.1:66938-252133 GCA_030142615.1 Syrista parreyssii
TATATATATCATGTACATGAGACACTGTAAATCCTATATAAATTAAAATTGGCTGCTACCCTTGTGCAATTTAAAGACACTTTGACACTTTTTATAATCAGTCATTATTATGACTCCAGCTGTAATCGGAAATGGAGAAATCAAAGAGTCGCGACGAACGAAATTCACGGTAATTTATGATTTTCGCAATATGAAGTCGTAATGGGGTAGGAGGGATGAATTAAGATTTTTCTTTTTTGTCTTTGTGTCTCTCTCTCTCTCTCTCTTTCTCTAAGCATTTACTCTGACTCGGTACGTCTCTCCGTTAACTGCCTTCCATCCCCGACAAATTAAGGGTGGCCTTTACGACTTTCAATTTTCGCACGCCACGCCAAGAGCCACCCTCCTCGCGCAGCTACCGAAAGTTCCTCAGGCTATTTCCTGGATGAAATAGGCAGCCCATTACTTCGGGCATTTATTTCACCCTTAAGATTTGTATCGATAACGGGGAGAAAAATAAGCGAATGAAAATTCGAGGGTAACGAAGAGACAAATAAAAATTGAGGGGATGGGGGGGAAATAAAAATTACATTCACCTTTTGACGTCACGACAGAACCACCCCCGACGCACGGGACACCCTTGACAGACCCGTAATCACTATGGCATAGCTGTGACGTTAATTCCGGCAAGGGTGAGGTTTTTTCTTTTTTCGTAAAATCTGAGCGAGAAACAAGGTAAAAAGAAATAAAACAATTTCACGGAAATTATTATTAAAGTTATTTTCGTAAGGGTCGTGAGAGACGAAATGGGCTCGTGACTCCAGCCGGAGGGGGTTGTAACGATAACCTTGTAGAAACTTCAAGGGCTGTACGAGCAGCTTTGATCTTCATCGGGGTTGGCCGTCTGCTCTCTCGGTTTCATTATTAGCCACGTTTGCACCCTCCTAAATACTTCTAAGGGTTGTACCGTGGGGTTCCTGTATACGGCTGTAGGTGAAGTCTGCTCGTGCACCTACCCTTACCCTGCACCCTGTATCGATAGCTATGCTATATCAAGCCCATGATTAATGACAAGACCGTGTCTCATCGTGACGAAGTGGGAAGGGGATGATGCGAACCAAGAGGCGTCTGTTTAGCTAAGGGTAGTTAGTTGGCCAGATAGACAGGTAGAAGGTCCGTAGGGGATAATGACGATGGTGGTCGTGCAATAAGGGCGAAAAGAAAAAGAAGAAAAAAAAAAGCCCAAGAAAAATTCGGTAAGAATTTCTACAAGTAACGCAAAGGGGATGACGAAGAGCGTTCATTATCGAAATGAACCCTTGTACCAGTTTAGCATCCCCCCTCCCCTCCTTTTCACCCTCCATTATCACGCACCCGGTATACAACTACAAATTTCATAAAGGGACTTCGGTCTTCCTTAAGGGAAGACGATACAGCTGTTTCGGGTGGAACGATATAATACTACTTAAGGGATGAAGACGTTTCATAGGGGATGCAACCCCATATCGATGTCCCTCGTGAACCCTGAAACTCGTAAGCCCTGACCGTGTATAAATATTTAACGTAACATTTACATTTACCTTCGGCGATTTCGTCTCGGCGAGGGTGGCTACTATCAATAGGGGTAGTTCACCCGTATAATGGATGCTTAATGGGGAGGTTACTGCCCTTTAAAACGACATATTGATTAATAGGCTGCTTTCGAAATGTCCTCAGAAATTAACGAGCTACCCTCCAGACTCTTTTCCTCGGCGTCTACACCCCCTTCAGGGATTACGCAGCTACCCCCGTAAGACACCCTTAACATCAGATACTTCAGAATCTCTGACCCAACCGTCCACCCTAGCTTCCTGCGCTACGTCTTTCTACCCCAGTCTGTATCCGTATATCCTTACTACGTTTGTCGTTCACTCGAGTCCTCGAGACACAAGAGGGGATGACTGGAGGGGGACTGGCTGTTTGCTGACGCACGAGGTACCCACCTTGTAACTCAACTACCCCTATCTCTCTTAAGACCTTTGTCAACCCTTTTATAAACGCACAAAGCCGACATTACGTGCACAGCTATACATTACAAAGAATTTGATCGCAGCCCTTAAATTCATAAAATTTTACTAATCATCCCTTAATCGTTTTATTCATTTTTCCTCCTCGCTTTAACGGCACATATACAATAACTGTATACAACGTCGTATGAAAGATTAATGCATACATATATATATATATATATATATATATTTATCATGCTTTTCCAAATTTGACAAAAGCGACAGGGGAAAGGATCAATATTACCAAAATAGAATACCCAAGCCGTGATTGCTTATCAGCCATATTTACGTAGCTGTTGAGAATACGAGGAATGTACAGAGATTTGGGATACTTGATTAAAAATAACGGCGAATAAGCATTCATCCGTTCTGATACGTTCGCTATCGCCATTAATATAGCGTACACGTACGTAGAGAGAGGGTGAGAATAAAAATAGAGGGAGAGGGTTAAGCAGAGGGAATCGTAAAAAAATTGATTGTGTGTGTATATATATGTGTGTATATATATATATATGAGAATTAATAATTCATTGTGTTTTTTTATAGGACTGGTCATTGTATCGTCACGATGTAATTTTACGTCACGAAAGGCGCGCATCAGGGTCATAGAGTCCGACGACAATAATTATAACAATAATCGCAATAAGACCACCGCAACCCTTAAGGCTTCTACTAGACCAGGGACTTGGTGACGTAATAAGTATAGGTATAAAGTGTTATCGACAAACGAAGTAGAAGACAATGTTTCGCAAATTATTTTGTCAGCCCTTTAACGACAGTCAGATTTTCATCCCTCGAGTCCCAGCCCTGTAACGTGCAACGACTTTTGACATTTTGAGACGTCGGATTCTTTGACTTATAATTGAAACCAAGAGAGTACAGTCGGTATAGCAAATAATTTCGTTTAACGTATAGTACGATTCACGTGTCCCACCTTTCATCCCTTATGTCTTATACTTATCGTGGCTTTGTTCTTTTGACTTCTCTCTCTCTCTCCCATACGTACTTTCTCCATACCTAGAAAAATCTCTCTTACAGGGGTATTACCGGGATTTGTCACGGGGGTGGTTTTCTATGGTACCCATAAAGCGGACGCGACTGTCCCCTGTCTGTCGGGTACGACTTTGCTTTTATTATAACGGGGGGTGGTGTCGTCGAGACAAGGATAAACATATAAGGGCTGAGTGCCCTTACGAGAGGGATGATAAAGTTTCTTTGGAGCGGCAAGAAACGAGATAGCGAGGCAAAGGGGAAGGAAGTAAACGCGAAAGAGCATTTTTTTTCCATTTCTTATCCCGTGAAATTTGACCCCTGCGGTTATAACCGGTGACCCCGACTCAGCAACCCTCCAGTATTTCCGGTTAATATTTTCATCCCTCTCGCCGGCACAGTTTCATGCCATCATTTTTCAGTGCGACAGCCACGGAAAACGTGTCCCTTGTTTATAAGTAGGGAAGAACAATGGGAGCACTTATTTTCTTTTTTTTTATCTTTTTTTTTTTTCTTCTCTTTATCAAAAGCGCTCGGGCAACAATCCAGGCTGAATCACCCTGTAGACTTGGGCGAGATACTTGATATTATTTTTCCTCTTCACTTTTTTGGTTTCTGCTTCTTTCCTTTTGTTTTGACTGTTACGTCAAAAATTCATTTCAACTAGTTAATTGCGGATTCATGTACTGGGGTTGGGGCGGTTCTTTTGTTATTTTGATACTATCGGCTTTTTTTGAGGGGTTAGAGAGAGAGAGAGAGAGATCTGGGACATAATTTAATACTCACCCTCGGCTACACGTAATTCGTGATAAATCAATGTCAGCTCGCTAGAGGAATTTTGAATTGCGCCGTTGCTACTGACACGGATGTCATGGATATTGATAAAGTCGAAAATACGATTTTTTTCGGGGATCTTGCGTTACTTAGGCAATTATAAAATTGATCCGTAAGTCACTTGTTGATACGATTTTTATCAATTGAGCGAAACGTGGGTAGTTTAGGTGGGGGGGTTCGAAATGTCGCGTGACTTAAAGCCAAAGGGTGTATTGAACATAGGGATTTGCAGGAAACATACGACCCTTTGTTTCCAGTCACGCAATTTTATGTGCTACGATTTTATGAGAAATACGTATATGTATACGTGACGTGGAAAATTTTCAATTTGAAATCACGTGATTCCAGCATTATAATTCAAAATTCCATGCGGCCTATCTGGACGAATATTAGGCTGTGCAGATACGCTGGTCATTTACGATATACTGAAATAATCAATTTCAATATATCGACACAGTCATAAATCACGTGTCGGTTAAATTCATTTATTTTGTATAACCGAGAAGCGACGTTTTCGCGGGAAAATTTGAACGCGGAGAAACGGACGCGTGCGCGCGCAGCTTTATCGGCCATTACTCGCGTACATACATAAAGATACTAAAGAAGCGCTCAAGGTACCAGTGAAATTTGAGACATAGGAAAAGAGGAGGGAGGAGGCTTTGAACTAAGGGTAGCTTTTCATTTGAGGGTTGTAAAATTAATATGCAATATATGTCGATCAAGAAATTTTTCTATTTTACACATATCTATGTAAATCTAAATCTATTATTTAGCATTTTGACATATTTTTTTTTTAATTTCCAAAAACAATTCAAATAACTTTTTAAAGTTTATACCGACTGCTCGAAACGTGTGTGAATAAAATCGATCGGCCGATGGCAGCGGCTGCTGCAACAGCCGGTACGGCCACTTCAAGTTTCGTCAAAGTGAAATTCGCAAAATGGCGTAATATTGCAAGCGTATTGAAAAGCGCCATTGAAATCGAATAATTCTTTCAGGATAATGGAAAACTTTTCGCAATATTTTACTTGGGGATAAAATAAAGAAAGCTGCCCTCACCTCTCGCCATCTGCCGAGGTTCAGCGTCAGGTTCGAGCAGCGTCCCGACGCCTTAAGGATAATCTAAGTAGTTGACTATAGCGTCTTTCACAAATCTACGACCCGCGCGTCTGTTATGAATCGTAAAAATTTTTTGGAAAATTTTTTTTTTACAATTTACCCAAATCTCCCTCGCTCCAAGCATCTCACGGTAATGTACGAGTAAGGAGATAAAAGATATGTTGTATCGTCAAACAAGAAATGCCTTCCGCGTGAGTAGATTCTCGAATCCATAAAATCGAGGAAATCTAACAAGCGTCTTCGTACGAGATACGAAAAAAAAAAAAAAAATAATAAAATTCTGTCATAAACACGAATATTGAATTTACCGTCGAAAATAATAAAAATCCTCCCATTACGTCACACACGTCAGATCGAATTTCATCTCAATGCACGCAGACACCACAGGCGTTCGTCATATTTATTAAACACGTGTTACGTACGAGAAGAAATTCAATACACACGCAGATTCGTATACCCTACACACCCCTATACATTGAACCCTTAAAATATTACGTATAGACCAGAAAACATTGAAATATCGAAAATGAAATCAAAAAACATTTTTTTTTTCAGGTACTCAAAAATGAAAATCCGCCGATCGATATTTATCGATCAATTTTATGGATCAGTTATATATATATATATATCATTTTTTTAATGCACTATAAACGACGCTCATGTTGACGCCGACGCCCGACGTCCCCGACGTCAACCGACCCACGTTCAACGACGCTCTCGATCCTCTTCATTTGACGAAGGACAAGAGACCAGACGGAGTCTTTGAGCCTTCGACACGTAAAGTGTCGTCCGACGGCATGAATAGCTACGCTCTTGTAAAGAAAGCAAGAAAGTCGATCCCGCGAGTTATGAATAGTCGGCAGCGGACTGTTTGCGAGGTAAAGTCAAGAAAATTAAAGAGAGGAGATTCGAAAAAAGAAAAAGAGCATAAATCTCATTGGCGCAACGAAAGCTCTGATACTCGGTTGGTAATTGGTATTCGGGTACAACACGTGTCAAAGATAAATGCCCTAGGAATATCGAAGATTTTCTTTAATTCAAGACAAAGATCTGCCGTCTTCTTTTTTCCTCTTCTTTTTCATTAACTTTACTTGCCTTTATGTTTTCGCTCGACTTGCGCCACTCATTTAACTATATATTGTATAGACTATGTATGTATGTATATATGTGTGTGTGTATATATATATATATATATATATTAATAGACACGTCTTGCATGTTTCAGTTGCAAATTACTATTCCGTAAGGATAGTTAAGGGATGAAAGCAAAGGGGATGAATACTCGTCGAGCATACAATTCAACCAGCTTCACTATTCGTACACGTATTTAATACCAACCAACTACGATTTGCGTAATCAACTCAGTGTAATAATCGTATACCGGATGCATCCGCCATAAAATACACGACTATTTGCCTGGAGATTCTCTAACAAATTTCTGTACTCCATAGACTCCAGTGCTATAAGCTAATTACGTCGCTGTGACATAGTTTATTAAAGATACTAAAATACTAGGGATATTAATTGTATGTCTTTTATATGGTCTTAGGGTTCCTAGGGAATTCACAGGCTTCGTCATTACGTCCTACAGAAATCCATGGTGGCTCCTTCGAAAAGGTACAAAGACCTTAGAGAAGCTTTTCACTATAGAACTTTCATCTACCCGCGCGACTAGGTACACGGGGGTAAAATACCCTTTAAAAAATAAGGGGTTGGGTTACCTTCAGAACTTCAAGGGGTTGCAAAGTTAATTTATAATCAGCGCCAACAGTACAAAAAACATCCTTTAATTGCAAATTTAATAATTTATACAATTACTCACCCCTATAATTATCAACCCCCTCTTGCCCCATTAGCAATATTATTATATATGAGAATCAAAAATATTTGTCAGGTGCAACAAGCAGCCATGTCTTGGGACGTACGACAGAGGTGCAAAGTGCATAGCAACAAGGCTATTGGTCGGCTAACGTGTATTTAAGGTACGTAAATTCGTACCGGGTGTGCTAAAAAAAATTCATTCAAGGAAAAAAAAATGTTACTCAAACTCCTGCAAGAATTTAATTTTCACGGATGCACTTCAACGCCGGCCATTTCTATTTACCGCTGTACCAATATGGCCGCCGTGAAACTCACCGTTACCCGTTACACCGACACCCGGTATACTTTTAGTACTAGTAAACTTCACCTAGTCAGTCCAGATTGAATACGAAAGGAATGTAAACGACAACTGCAATCGTATCCCACGAGAAGTATTAGACTTTATTTTCCCAATGCATATTAACTGCACGACCCGGTATATACGTGTGCCAGGTTGCAAAAGTAATGAGCCAAGAAGCTTTTACTACCGGACGTTCCAGTCGAGGAAATGGGCGTAAAGGTCAAATAAACCTAACCTGTAAAAATGGCTAGTAACGAAATCCAATCAAGCTGTGGTTTTCTATATAATAGGGAATTTTACGTGTAGCGCGACGTGCGAGTGAAAATTGTTGGCAATCTTGACAATTTTTATTCTATGCTCAGCTGTTATATCTGGTTAGATTCTAACCTTATTCTAGCTCGATCCATGAACGTACAGTAAACTTTTACAGCTTCACAGAAAACCTATACAGTTTGTGTGAATGAAGCTCGTGGGATAACCGATAGAATGTGAATTGGTCTCCATGGGTTTGATTACTGTGGTCAAATTAGCATTAGGCCTTATTATCTTTATCAGGATTGGCAATCCTTTCGAAGGATAACTAAAAAAGGGTATAATACACGCTGGGCAACTCAAGGACAGAAAACAACTGAATATCGAGAACGTATAACGAAGTCAATTTATATGTCGAATGAAGGTTGTTTGCATTGGTAAAAAAAGAAGAAAAAAAAAAAAAAAAATGAATTTTCTATCTAACCCGTGTGAAAAATATATATCTATGCAATATGGAAAAAGATACTAAATCTTGGTAAGTGGGTTAATTCTGTCTTCAGGAAATTCAACGTGGATTCCCTGGGAGCGCTGGAGACGTTAAACGCGCAACTTCCGAAAGTTTCAAGGAGCATAGAAGCCGGGCTCGAGGTAGAGCGAAGACTTTTTGAATAAAAAAAATAATGTATTGCGCACGCGCGAAAATTTTTGCCAAATCTACACAGACGTGTCGGTGAAATTGATAAATTTTTCAAGTTGAAAAAATTATTTTTTTTTTTTACCAAAAATTATTAAAGCGAAGCAAAAGCGTCGTGGTAATTGAATAGGCTGAGAAGTAATAATTTTCAGAGTCAATGTCCTTAATTCGATTCAAACGTTGATTCCGATAGCTCGTAATCGATGAACCTTGGACAAGCGTTGAGTTTTGGTACAAAGTTTCGTAGCCCGTCGATTAGGCAATTATAAGAGGGTTAAAAAGCGAGGTAGAGCAGCAGGGGAGGAAATTTTATAAACTTTCATCGACCGCCGAGACTACGGAAGCTTCTCGTATCCACGTAACCGCGGAAAGCTTCGATTACGATGAATTTTATCGACGCGACCTAAACCCTCCGGCAAGTTCGATATCCTCGCCAGCATCTTGGGAAAGCGACAAGGGGCTCTTAACAAAATTCGTATCATGGTTCAAGACTTTGACGAAGAGCAGCTAACCGAGAACAAATCGTGGGGAAATGCGAGGGGGTTGTTGTTTACGACGAAGAAACGCCATTTTGAACTTTGTATTTGGAGTTGGCAGGCAGCTACGAAAATAAAGGGGGATGATGAGGCATGAAAATAGAAATCAATGATTTTGGGCCCTACGAACAATTTATGCTGTACAACCAAAATATGGGACTTATATATATATATGTTGTCCATTATGACTATTGTGAAATAAATACGTAAAGTTAACAGAGACATTACGGAGGCATTGAAAGGACGTTGTTATAGATAAGGGTTGTAAGAATAAGGGTAGGTAGACAAAGACACGTTTTGTTTCGCATAGTAAAATTTCTACTTTATCTTTGTTTTTCACCCTCGTTAAGGTAAAATCACCCTTGGTTTTGTCTCTGGACACTTTCATCCCCTACCAAGCCCTACTACCACCCTCGCGACAATTTCACTTCTAACAATCGGCAGCGCGATACCCGGAAAGGACAAAGCATAATTTTCGTGTACTTGGTTACCCTAAGAACCCCCTGGCTACCCCAGAGTGTTTCGGTCGCATAAATTTCATCCCCAGCAAAGTCGTCAGTGCGAAAGGCTTTTTCAATAACTTAAAAAAAAAAAAAAAGAATGTTAATCCAAAGTGTTACGTAACCCAGATTGAAACAAGAAAATCAATTTAGCATTGCAGGACGGTGAACAGCGCGGCGAAATTTTAACCCTGTAATTTCGCAAATTTCCCAAGTGGCAGCTACTTTTCGGATTTCAGCAGACGCCATTTTATCCCTAGGGATTCCGAAAGCGGAATAACTTCGACCAACAGACACCAGAGGTCTACCAACAGGCTTAGCGTGTTCAGGACGAGTTAAAGATAACAAATCGGGACAAGGGTGAGTGGGGGGAGGGGGGCATTCAAAACAATAGCTATTGTTATGACGGCGAGAGGGTCGCGTTTCGTATAATCATAACAAAGATTCTCCTCCTCCTGTCCTTAATCCACAAAGACGTAGCAACGGTCGAATTTACTCGTCGAATTTCTAACAGAATTGAAAATTATTTACACGGCAAATTTCACGGGTAACTCGCGTAATAAACGTACGGTAGTATCGATTGTCTCACCCGTCTTATTCGAACGTACTTAATTTTGTAATGACTTCGACAAACTAATTACGAGTGTCGAGGAAAAAACATGGCGCGACTTAGACGCTACCAAGAAGTTACCCCCGTAAGACCATCCTTCATGAATTCGAAGTCTGATTAATCTTTAACCCACCCCGAGCGAACATCTCAAAATAGATTAATAACAGTTTGCAGAAAAAGTTGTAGGCTGGCGAAAGTGAAACTCGAGGACGTCCGGTCACCCCCTTATGACAGCCACGAGACAGCCTTAGGGGGGTCATGATTAAAGGGTGCAAAGATGAAAAGGTAATTTTTAATAAAAAAAAAAAATAAAGATTTATTCAATCACCCGGTAGAAGGTAACCCTGTACTGAGTTGGAGGTATGAAGAGATTTTAGTCAATTAACCAATACTACCCCGTGGTTTTAGCCGTACAAGAAATGACTACTGAACGTACACGGGGTAGCCGGTTGACTAGGATAACCTGGATAGATAAACTGCTGAACAAATGGACACCGAGTGGACTGAGGTTGCAGCGAAGGTTTTCAAGATAGTCTAGGTAGGTCTAGGTAGTGAGGTCTAGATAGTTGATCATAGATGGCAGTGCAGTGCACTGGGTATATACGGTGGGACGTGAGTAATATGAAGGGTGAAGGGATAAGAGGGGTAGTAGGTACGATATAGGTTGAAGTGGACCTGGATGGGAAGATTTTGCAGGGTTTAAGGTGCTGGCTCGAGGCCAAAGATAATCTACGTGGTGGAACGTTTAGCCGGAAGTAAGGAGCGAGGTAGACCGGAAGCTTCATAACAAGACTGAGTGAATTGCAGTAATTCAAACCCTTAAAATTGGTTGAGGGAAGGATAGCTACTTCAATTTTTTTTTTTTTTTTTTTCATAAGAATCCTCGAGCGACTTTTTCTCTGTGGTGAGAACGAAAAAAAATAAATAAAACTTGGTAAACCTCGAGTAGGTACTTTACTTTGAAACCTTTTCAATGTCTTCTCCGTCACCCGGTATACGAAAGGAGGGGACTATTTCGAGGACGTTGAAATTAGTATTTTTATTCGCCGTTACGTAAGCGTCCTACAGAGCCTTAGTACGCTTGTTATTGTTGGTTTGATTTCTTTTTAGGGGATGAAAAATTTCTGAAACATCAATAACCCGCGATGTCGCTCGTATATTTTCATGCGAATTAATCGCCGCGAATTTCGGTTTCTATTATTTGAGCGTCGGGCCGCGAGAGGAGAATAATCGAAGGCGTTTTCGTAAGCCGAACGGCCGTCTTCCTCGAGGCATTGTTTGGCTACCACCATTTATTTCACACCCCGTTCTATCCTATGGGGGATCTTATAAAGGACAGAAAAGGCAGCTGTCCTATTTCACGAAAATCCATTCTCAGTCCCGTCATAGTCGTTTAATATACATAAATTATGTCATAATTAAATAGAATTTACGTCGCATAATTTATCTAAATTTAGCTTCACATCCTTCCTTTGACATAACCCGTTATTGAATTAATGAATAACCCGTTGCCACGTAACATTGTGTTTCAGTAAAATGTTACAGAGTCCCAAACATGATTTACATCCAATTGTCTTAAAAAAAAAATAAAAAATTTTTGTTGGTACCAGTGACGTCACTAGTCAAAAGACACAAATCAGCTGTGTACACGAATCTTCGACAAGTAAATGCACATATAGGTATTATATATTTGCACCCCCGTGAGAGTCAAGGTATAAGAAATTGTCTGATGCGTAAAACAATTTTTGGGGTGTAAAAAAAATTTTTCAAATGCAAAGGGACTAAGTCATCCTTTACCTGGACGCGTCCCATCGGTGGTGACACCACTAAGAAGATGCGCATGGTAGCCTTCAGGAAGTCATCTTGGTTCTTGTTGGTTTCCTGAAGGGTAGCTTCGGAGATGCTGGCGCTGCTCTGGGCTGTTTTACGACGCACTTTGCGCCTGATGCTACCGACTAGCCTTCGCCAATCCTGGCCTCCCCCACTCCCCGCTGGCCCAGGGCCGCTACCGCCCCCAGCACCACCCCCGCTCCCATGATGCCCGGGGGTTGAAGACCCAACGAGCTTCAAAGGACTTAACTCACGACTAGCCCGGCGACTGACGGTCCCGCGGCCCGATGGGGCCCCTGTTGCGGACACCGTGGTGCTCCCTGCCCCCACTCCAAGCGTCGGGCCCCTCTCGCAGCCAATCCCGCTGCCGCTAGCCCCACCGCTACTCAACTTGCGCACGAGGCTGCGCACTGCGCTTATTCTCGTTTCCCAATCCTTGCTTGACTTACGGGCTTCCACTATATCGCCGAAATAAGACTCGTGCTTATTCACGAATTCGCCCGAGCTTCCCCTGCCGAAGTTACCCGAGGTTTATACCACGAAGAATCCCGAGCTCGTACGAGCTCGGTTTCTAAATGGTAATTCTGGGTCCATAGCGATCGCAGGGAGTCAAATGATTGTTTACCGACGTATATCGAAGCTTAATAGGTCCAGATGCGTCTGGGATGCTGTGATGCATTAACTCGTTGATATTTAAATGTAATACTTTTTGTTATAGAAATATTGACGGGATAAATATTACTGCCACTGTCTATTTATGGGCTCGCACTCGTCCGATACTTTGGTCCATTGAAGATCAATTTATTACTTTTATTGCATCTTCAAATCTCGTAACAAGTGCGATTATATGCAATCACGGTAATTCGACTCACGAGTGTCTGTCCTCTTGATGGATTATTTTTCACTCACCAACCCAATGCACCTTGTACATGTAAATTGACTTATGGACAAAGTAGTTTTAAAATCTAATGAAACTCGACGATTTCCCTGCAAACTCAGTCTCTCGCGGGATGCACGAGATGAATTGTCGCACGTTATCAGTCACGTGATTGTCAAATTGATTAAGCGTACAATAACACTGTAATTTATTAATTTCACTTATCAATTATTCACACAGATCTTAACGCCCTATTTAATTCTTCTCCATTAGTGCATTGCAGCTTCCACCCTTGCAGCGTCAGCGCCCCCTATTCTCGCCAAGCTTTGAATTTAATCGAAAAATACGAAAAACGTCACGAAGGATAAAATCGAAGTGAAAATTAATGCGATTAATCCTTTTTTATTTTTCGAACAATAATAAGATGAAAAAAATTTTGACGTTTTTTCTCCAAAAATACACCGAAAATCAAGAAATTCCTAGAATCAACAGAAACCCGCGATATATTTGCGACTCTTTGAGATGAAAGCAGAAGAAAATAAATTGATGAAAAAAAAAAAAATAATAAAAAGTTCTAAAAAACCTTGGACCACAAAGACAAGAAGAAGAAGAACGGTAAAAGAGCAATAAAAAAAAAAAAAAAGAAAAACGTGGCACGATACTTGGTCCTATCCTCGTATAAAAGGGGTTGGGTGTGGCGGTCCGTTACGAATTACAGGAATGCAATTTATCGCCGGTTCTCCCGAGGGAATCGTGTCTACGGAATCCCCGGAGCAATTTCCGAAAATCTCGAAATTTCTTATCGGATCGATTAATCGACCGTGTATACGTAGTATAATTAAATCCAAGACGCGGATTACAATTGGAACAAGATCTTTGGGTTTTGGTACTGAGTTAAATGCGGATGCTGGGATTAACTAGAAAATGATGGAATTAACTGTGATTGAATTACGGCAAGTGTACCGCGCATGCGCAGCTCCAAGATCAGATAAATCATCTTTACGAAAGATGAAAGAAAAAAAGAGAGAGAAGGAAAACACGCGAAACTAAAAAATATCCAATTATCGCGTTACTTTTGTCATCGAGGTAAAATAAAAAAATAATCTCAGAAATCTACCGCCCCTACTGCGACGCGCAATAACATCTGGCAGAATCTTGATTATCTTGGATTTCAAGAATCGAACGAAATCCCCGAATCTTCTATGGTGGAGGATTAGGGCAACAGAGCAGTATAGGGATTGCAATAAATATACGTGGATTTACGAAAAAAAAGTCGAATCCGAAAGCGCGAAGGCGTAGTTTACGCTCGAATTCATAAAATTCGTATCCGGAATGATTTTTGCAATTTTACTCATTGGTCAGATTTATGAAGAAATTAATTTTTTTTCAAACATTCTCTCTCGCTCAGAAAAAGAAAAAAAAAGATTCAACAGGAATAAACAGATAAACCGTAAAATTCATACCAAGTAGTTAAGTCGGACGCACGAATTTTCGACTGCTTTTAAATATTCCCGCGAAAATCGTATCCCGGCTGACAAGAAAGCGTGGGAAATACAAAACAGGTAGACAAGAGAACCTAAATAAACCATGACAAGACTTCAATTCTGCTCGGCTCGTGAAACTTAAACGAACAGTCTGACTCTGAATCGTCTTATCTACTTAAGAATCCTTTGATTAACAAAGCGCTACTAGCACCGTACCGTCTACGCCAAACAGAATTCGACAAAATTAATTAAAACGATCCACTTTCGATAATCAAAAATTCGTAACTCCGAGATAGCCGGCAGATAATTTATTGGCACGTTAAACAAGTAGAAAGCATAATCGTGAGGGAGGGAAGAAGAAGGGTTGGTGGAGGAGGGGGGGGAGGGGGGGGGGTAATACCGTCCAATCAAAATTCGTGTAGCCAAATAAATATGAACTAATTAGAAGTAGAGAAAAACGAAGAGTGAAAGATGACGGGTGGGGTGGGGCGGGGGTAGGGGGAGGGGTGGGGGCGGTAGAAAAAGTCAGGAGGAAAATTAATGAATTTTCGAATTTTCAGCCTTGCGATGGAAAACTTCATGAAGTGTCAGACACGTGGCGAATCATCAAAAGCGAACAAAGGGGAAGGGTTAGTGGGGAGGAGGGGATATAAAAAGAAGGGATGAAGAAACTTTCAAGGGTTCGAAAAAGCTTACTGGGACTAAACACACCCCTATTTGTAACCGGGTACCAGTAGTTACGTTCGTTCGTTTGGCTACGGTCTACGTAGTGCGTGTGTATATATGTATATACGTAAGTATGTATATATGCATATATGTATATACGTATATATGTATATAGGAGATGGACGAATAAACGTACAGTTCTGGTTACGCGATATGCTGTGCGTGTAAAGTCGCGTGCGTCGTTTATTGTCACAGAAGCTTAGGACCTTCCCGTAGGAAATACAGGGTGAGTCATGCGTGACGCGTCACGGGGGATGAAAGTTTACCTACTCGCCACACCTTCGATTTCTGATTCGTATCCTCGCGTGTCGGACGGCGTCCTCATGATTTTACTAGGTGAATTTCTGTTGGGGAGGAGGGGTGGGGGGTGGGTTAAGGGAAGGAAAAAAAAAAAGAAACGGAGGGATGAAAAAATCTGCTACCGTTTTATTTGCTAGCCGGGATGAATTTCTCGAAGGAATTTTCGAATTTGGAATTTCGTCGTTTCTGATTCGCGTCTTGTGTTTCTTTCTGGTTGTTTCAGACTGTCTCTCGCCTCTTCTTTCATTTTGAGGCTTAGACGGGGAGGGAAATGAGTTTTTGCGATTTTCTATGAAACAACCCTGAACACTCACGACGTCGCCAATGTGCACGGCAGGGTGCACCTTTAAGGGTGAGTCGAGCCGCTGACTTCGATCGTGGCATTTTCCTACGATAACTGCTAACTTATGTATGAGCCAGGGAGCCTCCTTATACACGGTGTTCCTATTTTCACAATGAGAACGCGGGCCTTTTATTCGAGGGTAGATTGGAGCATGCTGATGAGAAAGTTTAAGGGTTGTTTATCGGTCTCTCGTGTGATTTTCGGATTCTTGTGTAAACTGTGTGATCTTGCAGGAAAGATTGTTTGGTGATTTTTTTTTATTTATTTTTTTTTTTACACGGCTAAGGGATGATTTTATGGATTTACGAGAAAAGCGTTAAAAAAAAAAAAAGTGTGTTGACCGACGAGCTTTTTTTTTATTTCTACTGATATTCGACATTGAAATTTGAGGTAATGACGCAGAAAGATATTTTTCGAAATATATTAAATTTTTTACCCTTATTCTTTCTCTCTCTCTTTTCTCGTTTTATTCTTCTCTGTATTCGCGAGACTAAGCATTGAAAATGTGAGACGATACGACGTCGAAGTTTTAGGGGTAGATATTAGGGGTCTCTTGGGTGGTGTGTGAAATCTTAATCCACGTCTGACAATTTGACAGGACGTCGCGACGCCCGTCGGAAAAAGTCAAGCTCGGCGTGAAAAAGTTCGTTGACAGAAAACGCTTGCGGAATCGAGATTTTACGTAAGAATAAGTACGGAAAGGGAGAGCAAGTATGTGTGAACACTGAGAATTTCGTAAGATCACGACGAAAATATTGGGACGAGTTGAGATGACTTTTTCGAGACTTCCGTGTTTACCTGATCCGTCTAAATCTGACGTAAGGGACGAAACGCGCACGAAGAAACAACATATCGCGAAGAACCACAAAAAAAATGGCAAAATTGACGACTTGCGAAAAAAAAAAGAATTTTGAAAATCAAAAAAAAAATGTATCTCACAGTAATATACCCTTCATTCGGTATGCTTGTCATGTATTCTTTTTCTTCACCCCCTCCGTCTCTCGCACTCTTCTTCTCTTCCAAACTCAAAAAAAAAAAAAAACTCTCCCTCAACTTCACACAATCCCAGCAAAAGCGTTCCCCCTGCTACGCTTACTCTCTTCTCGATTTATCATCCCCCATCGATTTAACAATACGTTCCAACCCTTAGAAAAAATTCCAAAAAAATTTAACCCAAAAATACCGAGATAAGAAACGCGACGACAAAATTTTTCCTTTCCACCCCCTTCTTCTTCTCCGCCAACCACCACCACCACCTCCTGAGCCGATGCTTCGTGCCCACCGAATAAAAGTCGCGATTAAGGGTTGTTTTGTTCAGGGGCGAGGACGGCGTTGCTCTGACCGCCTGTCGGTCGCGCGTCGCACTGAGAAAACTCTCGGCGCGCTGCCTCCCGTCAACCCGCCCCCGCCGCCCCAAGCTTCTCGGACTGCTCAACGGTGGGGTAAGGCTAGGGGGATGGAAACGCGCGCAACCCCTAGCACTGTACAAACCTACGAGCACAATACACAGTAGCACGAAATTACTTCTCGCACTGACTATACGCAGAATACCATTTCTGAAATTCCTCTACAGCATCGCCACCCCCCACCCCTCACCCGCCCCCAAAGTCCCCATCGTCATCAGCATCATCCAGTATCGTCCAAGGGTGTACAAGGGTAGCAGATGCAGTCGGTATCAGTAGTAGTAACAGTAACAGATCGTCAGACTACAGTGGAACAGTAATAGAAATACTAAAAGCCATTGACAAAACCACTGACGGCCATTATCGTCAACAACCGCAATTGCAAGCTCTGAACTACCCTTACTGCTAGGGTGGTTACTGATCGCCAATGATTTATCCGCCGATGATTTTAAAAACAGCCCCTGCATAGAGACGTTGTTCTTGAAAAATAAAATGGGGTTAAGTGCTGCAATAATTCTTATCAATGAAAGGGGGGGAGGAGCGATTTGAAGGGGGGGGGGAAGGAAATATACCCTTAAGCAAATAATAATCCCACTCGTTCTGTCGTCGATAAATGATACGCTTAAGGGTAGCAAGTACAGGTCACTCTTAGGTCTATTAGAGTATCGACTTTATAACCTATAATATATTTAATGGAAATCGATCTTACCCATAGGTTTCGTACGTGGTTCCGGTGGACACGTAAAACAACCCTTAGAGACATAGACATGCAGAGAAGGGATGATCTTCGATACTTTGGAGCTTAGATCGATTTTTCCCACTCGTATAATTTATACGAACGCCCTATGGATATCAGCTGAATAAGGGTGCAAACCAATCTAGGACCTTCGACAAGACCCACCCCCTTAGCATACGAGCTATGTCTTTCCAAGGTATACAGGGTTCGCGAATGGTTTTCTGATTTATATATTGAAACATCCCCTCCCACCACCTACATCCCTTAGCTCCTTTCGGCTGCATCCAGTCGACCGGTACTTTTGCCATTTAAAAAAAAAATATCCCACGGCTAAAAATATATACGGCTGTACCCTTCGTACTGTCTGCATAAGGATAACTCACCCCTAGGGAATGTTTCCCGTTATAGCCAGACCAGACACTTTGCAGCCTTACACGCATTTACGCATAGATACAACCCTCTGCGTTCTAGAAGACATAGGAGGGGATGAGTTGCCATCGGACAAGGGTTGAATTCCCAACAAATGAAAAAAAAAAAAAAAACGATACGTGGTACGATTTCCGAATATCCACCCCTACCCACCCCACGTATACACGATATACGTCTTTCATAGTCCTTGAGACGAGGGATTGGCTCTGAGAAAAGTGTCAGGTTACCTTTCGCTCGGACCGACGGTAATTAAGCCAAACCACCCCCCTGTGGAAGGGTATTTTTTTAGGGGGTAAGTGGATCGAAAAAAAAATTTTTTTATGAAAATATAAGGGGTGTATATTAAAATTAAAAAAAAAGTTTCTTTGCTGTTAACCGTATGACAGTAATACGGACGAGCATTGCTACCCTTGTCGGACGCCTTATCGGTTATCGATAGCGACGCCCTTACGAAATGAAGGGCGGAATAGTAATTATGAAAATGTACGTAATTAAGTGAGAAACTGTCCTACGGCAAAGCCTGATGCACGCGTGCGTATTAGGCTTCAATGTACAGGGTGATACTACAGTTGCATAGAAAGACAGTAACACGCAAGCCAATGACATCCTGATGAAAACGTCAAACCGGCGACGGCGTCCCGACGTGGCGTCGCGACGTCACTGGAGTCAACAGTCAATAGACGGTTTACCAATCCTCCCCCATGCAAGTCGAATTGACGTCCAGTGCGATACGAGCCACCCTCGGCTGTCCCTGCTGCATGACGATTCCACCCCTAATAGACGTCTATATCGATATCATGGGAACCCATTGACTGATAAAGGGAAAAAAAAAAAAGGAAACAGGAAACGTTACCCTAGTGCAGGAACCCCGTGAGAAATTATATAGGAGTTCCATCATCCCCCAGAGAAATTCCGATCGCGTAAGGGTGAACAATAAGGGGTTGACTATAAGTAACACAGTGCAGTATAAATCTTGTGTCGAATGAAGTAGCGAGATTGATTTTTTTTTTTTTTTTCGAGACTGACGGGAAGTTTGAACGAGAGGGGTAGCCATTTTGGAACTAGGGTTCTTTTTCATTTCCGGTCAGACGATCTGTGCTGCAATGATTTTCTTATGTAAAATATTAATTGGTCGGGGAAAGAAATTTTTTTATTTTTCATTGTTATTATTATTATCATACATTCTAACGAAAACCACGCGCAGGCTTATTCCTCGCTAATCACTGAAGTTGTCACGTTTAATTTCTATGGCGGAAACAACTTCAGGCGGTTCGCTTGTCGCGAATAAATCTATACATAAATTATATACAGTGAAATTATACAGAATTTACTTGTCAAATAATTTCCTGCCTACGGCGATCGATCCTCTGCTAATATTTATCCAGTTGGCTGTTGGCTGGTTTGGGAGAGCAAAGTTTCTCGAGGAGACGATGATTTTCGTGGGTTCTGCTATTTTTCTCTTTCCCTCCTTCTTTCATATGCGTATACTTGTCTCTCTCTCTCTCTCGCTACAGCTACCATAGGAACTTCGCAAACAACCGAATCAAAATCTTCTCGCCATCCACGATATCTATTTTCTCCCCTACACTAGTCGTTCCTTCAAGTCCCTGCTGTACTTGTGCACTGCGCATATGCTGCGCGCATACGGGACACGTGACTGTGTCTTATGTCAAATGAAACCGAATGTCAAAGCCTACCGACGACTTTCTCTATTCAATCGAACGAAACCGAGATTGATAAATTTCTGATCGCGTCCCTAATAAATAATTCCTTAAAAGCAGCGACTAAGACCGAAAGTGAATATATGATGGTGTAAGATTTTACGTAAAAACAACCTTTCACGTAAAACACATTTTATGTAAAACTACCTGTTATCGAGAGCCAACAATTTTATCATCATTCATCCCCGTTTAAAAGTCACGTGATAACACGGATCGATATCCGATCGATAATTTTATCGATAAAAAAAAAATCATTACATACGTCATTATGCGTCACTATTGATCTGCCATAAGTACCGCATTACACGTATTCACGTTGCACCGACCGCCGCTAGAACGTAAAGGCGACGCGTTTCCATAGACGCGACGCTTGGAAATAATTTTCGAAATTCTGGAAATATGATAAATTTTGTAGAGAAATAAAAAAAAAAAGAATTAATCGTCACACCAACCAATGTTAATATTATAATTTATTATTGTCTCCACGTCCGCGTCAATTTTCATGAAACTTTTGCCAGCGTCACAACGTACACAGGTGGGAAACTGTCAAGACACAGTATATATATATATATATCAGACCGATAAACGCTTCATGAGGATTGCACGTATGTCAGTAGAAAAAGTCAAGTGCCGGTCAGCCACTACGTACAGTAAAGACAAAGCATACAAGTAGTATAAATAAGTCATGCAAAAAAAAAAAGACTATTGATCGACCGTAGGCTCTTTGCGATAAGGAAATTCAATTCCAGTACAGAGACGTACGTAGGATATATTATCAGCAGTCGAGTCATATCTAACAATAGAACACCCGGTAGATGCATCTATCGAACATTCAATTCGTTCCTTCCAGGTCTTCGATTGTATCCATGAATTGCAGACAAGACGTGGAGACACGACGGAGGTCCTCGTGTTTGTAGAAAGACTAAGGAGGCGTAGGGACGCTTAAAACTGAGATACGAGAAGGAAGGACGTTCGAATGATGAGATAAAAAAAAAGTAGATTGTTTTTTTTTTTCTCTTCGTTTTATTATTTTTTATGCCGGCATAGAAACGCATCGTAAATCTTGTGAAACGTCGTCGAAATTATTATCGTCTCGGTTTATATTAAAATAGCAAAGGCTCAAGGCGCCCTTTCAAGTGAAGATACCAAGGGTTTGTTCTTCGTTAGAAAATTCTTCCTACCCACTTGTCAGTGCTGCCTCTAGTACGCGTATGGGATTTGGTTGTGGTAAATCGGCGTCCATTAATTATCGTCGCCAAGAAAATGTCGACGCGACCGAAAGGCATTTCGGTCGGAGAAAAAAAAAAAAAAAAAATCATACGAACGACGTTCGCTTTCGTTAAACGTAAAACGATGGTGATTTTCTTTTTTCTTTGATAGAAAAAAAAAGGCAACCCTGTCGTTTGGCAATGACGTCTTCGGCATAGAAGAAAGTTGACTCTGGGCTGTAACGACAGAAACGTTCGTCCCTTGTAGAAATATGGAGCGATAGAAAAAGAAAAAAAAAAACTAAGATGGCGTCGATCGGCCATTTTGAAATTAAAGTCTAGCCCCGTAAAGATCGTGGGAGGTTTCGAGAGTATTTTTTGTAAAAAAAAAAATATCACGTATTATTTCTTCGTATTCATGGAAAACTAGACGAGGTATTTGGGGGGGGGGGGGTGAGAGGGTGAGACACCCTCGTGGACGTCGAGCGAAATATTTCAAGTTTCTAGGCGTCGCGGTGCTCGATTCAAATTAGCTGGTACCGCCGAGGAGAGGAGGGACGACTTAATTTGATTTATCGAGGAGAGTCTCCAGCGGGGGTGGGTGGGAGGTTGAAGGGATTTTCGTGAAGTCCTTGAATTTCATCATCGGCACAGCGGGGGTTGTTTTTGAGAGATTAGGTACGGATATCAGCCATTTTCCACCCTTGCGTTTCGACCCCGTGAAAGTGATTGTGAATTCTCACCCCTCTGCCCCAGAGCTACAGCCCGAAGATGCTTTCATGTAAAGTACACTTATTTCATTTGATTAGTTATCCTCCGAATGATAAAGCGATTCAAACTCACAGCGTAGTTCGCATAGCCGCCACGGCGGCGCTAGTCGACACCAGTACGTATCCATGTTGTTTATAACGCTCGATCGAACACCGTCCGCTTTGTGTCCTGACAGTTTAATCCGCGCGTACAGGAGATTTAAATAATTTCGTGCTACAAGGCAACCCGGTAATGATAGACAGTGCTGCCACCCGTTTCGAAAGCCTTTACAAGCAACAGAACGCAAATACGACTTCACGATCGTGGAAAAATAAGTATTAAATCCTAACCTAACGTTAACTAATATCTGTTTTATAAAGTCGCGTACGTGGATTTGCACTGCAGGTATAGATTGTATGATGGGAGTAACTAGAGAGAGAGAGAGAGAGAGAGAGAGAGAGAGAGAGAGAGAGGGGGCAAGTGATAGTATAAGTGGAAGTGAGAGCGAGAGATAAAAAAGGGAAAAAAATAATAATAGGTCACCTAAAGCATTAAACAAAGAGATACCTATCGATCGTTTCAAAGGTAGGCTGTACCAAGACTGATCCGATGGGACTGACAGATATGAAATTACATGAAACTCAAAAAAAGAAAACAAGACGAAGCGACAGTGAAAAAAACAAATTGTCTTATCAAAAGAAAAAAAAAAACACCCTAAAACAACATAACCTCACAATTCTAAAAGCATCACAAAATAAAGCATTAAACTTTGCATTTGGCGCATCGCCTGAGACACTGGCGCCACCCTGTAATTTCGTAGGGAAAAATACGCACTATCCTCACTACCTATAGTACGGCTGGCTTTCACGTGGCTCGCTGCCGAGAAAAAATGGAAAACATTAAATCACGATGAAAGCGACCCTTCGGAGTTTGGATTTCGTGTGAATCGATCCAGTGCGTCGGACGGGTGGGGGGTGGAAAAAGTGAAAAGAAAAAGGCACAGACACTCTCGCAAGAACGAGACAGAAAAATCTTTAATAAGGACTCAAGAACGAAAAGGGGTCCAAGAGGAAGACTATCGGACAGGTTACACAAAAGTAAGATGGATGACTCGTGCGCTTTCGCTGTTGTCTAATGCATTCGGTTTCACGTGTACGCTAGAAGGGTTGCAGACTACCTGAACTTAAATAAGGTCAGGTAAGACTGGGTCAGGACGCCATTTTCTAATATCACAAATCCCATCCCTATAAGATCCGGCAGTGGTTAGGAGACACAAATATCATGGACCAGTAGGTCATGTTGTATTTGACAGTTTCATTATATATATATATATATATGTATATAGAGGAAGAGCTACATATGGCATATATATATATATATATATATATACCGTATGTACACAAGTATTAAGGATTTCCACAATGTTGGAAACTCACCCAAAGGCTGACCCGTTACGCTCGTTACTACTGAAACTTCGTAAACTCTCGTGAAGTTTACGCGGGTGATATTTGACGTCACCATTGGCGTTCATTGAAAACTCTGAGCGGTACAGACGTGCACCACGTGTTGTCTTACGGCCATGATGAAATTTCGCTGGTCCTTTGAATTCCGAAATTTTGAATCCGAGTATCGAGATCTTTGGTATACAGATGGAAGAGGGAGAAACGACCGCGTTAAATTTTTCGTGTTGACAAAGGGAGCGAAGAGGTAAATTCAATATTTTTACCCAAGAGAAACTCGAGCACTAGGGGTTTTTGAGGGTTAAGGAAGAAGGGGTAAAGAAGGAGGGAGGGATAATCACGTGGAAAATTCGCGAAATTTATTCGAAATTTAATTTTTATTTTTTTATATCGGAACCGGAAGTGACTATCCGTTGTCTGTCCATGGCGAGTGAAGTGGCCGTGGGTACTATTATTATTATTATCGTTGAAATTAAATCGATTATTGGAATCGAAGTCAATGCAAAATCTCAATCTATGTCCTCGACCTATGTCTTATGTATATATGTATGTAAATAGGGTCTAAGATGTATACAGTATAGGTGAATTTCAAAATTTACTATCAGCATCTTAAACACGGTTGTGTCTCACTCTATTGCACGTAGTCAGACAGGGACACGACTATACTAGTAGCGCCGAAAATGTATTTTCGCACGATCGTCATAGCGATGCGTAATAAGGGGATTTTTGATTTTGTCAAATTTTGAAAAAAAAAAATTCTTTTTTTTTTTATGGACCAAAGTGACTTACCGAGTAATTGTTGCGCTGCCTGGAACCGTAGGTACCCAAGTGAAGAAACGAGAGGTTCCGGGCACTACCCCTCAGGTGCCCCCATCCGTTCCTGACTTTTTGTTCCTCGTCAGGACTGCAACAAAGTTCAGACGTTGTCAGTGCACATGGCTGTGTGTCTGCTGGGCGCGTAGGACTTGGGGTAGAAAAAAAAATTTTTTTAAATGAAAGGGGTTGGAAATATATTCGCTTGGGAGAAATGCACACGAGGATGTGTATGAATGACGTCACGTTTCAGTCGTTAGGAGAAGAGGGGGGTAAGCGAAGGAAAAATAAAATAAGGGCGCAAGGACATGTGTGAGTGGTACCATGTGGTATATATATATATATATATCGCAAAGTTGCTGATACATAAGTAATAAAGAAAGGGGATGAAAAATAAAAAAAAAATAAATAAATGCACGGTTCAAAGACGCTGACGAAAGGAAGAAATATTGAATGCGAAACTCGCTGGCAGGGTGCAAGGCTGAAAGGAAGGGGGTGGTTACTACCCTGTTAAAAAGTTTCAATAGGATAAAAAGCAGCCCTCTTATTTTTAGCAGCGGTAGAGCCAGCCCACGTTAAATCAACCCTTACTTATGTGACCCTGTACTAACGTCGCTCTAACTTCCGTCCCGACGCCCGGCGTCGGTCGGCGGTGCCGAGTTTGAGGTTTCTTTGTCAGACGTATCGGTCCGAGTTTCTCAGTCGTGAAAGATTGCATAAGATTTATTGAAATAACCCGTAGGCAGTCGGTAAGAATTTTTCAAGAAGAAGACCGAGGTTGCGTTAATAAAAAATGTTGAAAAAAAATTTTTTTTTTATAATACACAGAGTGCATAGTTGCGTTAAAAAATTTTGATTCCAACGTAAACAACCCCTACACATTATTGTCGTGATAAAAAAAATGATTCAGCGTACAACGTACTGGGTGGGATTGAAAAATATTTTTTTTTTTTTCCTTTTTGTAATTCCTTTTCTCTCTCCTCTTTTTAATTTTCCCAAGTGGATCTAACTTCCAGGTAGTAAGGGGACCAGGAGTATCAGAAGTGAGTGTAAATAATAATTTGCACTAATGGCAAGGAGGTAAGGGTGGAGGTTGAACCTTTTGAATTTGATCGCCATCTAGTAAAAGGTTAGGTCGACCATTCAAGTGTCGACTGTTGGTGGTTTTCATTGGCGAATTTTTTTTTTTATTCTTTTTTCTTGATTTACCATCAGTCCTGCTTTCTTGAAACGTTCTAGATATTAAAGTTCATCACGCGTTACTTGCATTCGGGTGTTTGCGAATTTTTTTCGCACACTTCACGAGACACGTGCTTTCGCCCGAGCCACTGTGGCGAATAGGGGATGGAAAAGTAGCAAAAATCACGGCCAAGTGCGTGTGGTAGATTTCAAGTAAAATGAAAAAAAAAAAAAGAGGATTAAACTATATGATCTTAAAGGACACGTACGTGCTCATATGTGTGCAACATATGTGTGGAACATATGTGAAGTCTTCTGTTTATATGAAAAGGAACGATTCATCCTCGACGAGGCATAATTTTTTTTTTCCCTGTTGTCAGACGAGAAAGGAAAAAGAAAGACTAGAGAGTAGAGAATAAAAGCAGCAGAGTGGGTAGCGAGAAGAGAATTTTTGGTTAGAAACTCAAAATTTCACGAGAACCACCCTTGGGCATCTTATTTTTTTTAATTATAGCGCATATCGAGTAGTTAAAAAGTATGCGTGAAATTGAGGTGTTGTATTTGCGAAAAAGTGAATTAATTAAAGTATATGTAATTTTATGAATTTTGAGAAATTTTTTTTTCATCCCCTATTCGCAACCCCTGCTTTTCACTGTCACTGATCAAGTCATTCCGATTCACATTTTCCTTTGTGGAACCGCCGATCAGGTTTCGAATCGACCAATGCACGGTGCAGTGTAGGTATAAATTTACACCCCTATGGGTAGCAGAGGGTGGATACCGTCACCTCTGCAAACACCCCTATTCGTACAGGATGCATTTGCGGTTACAGGGTTGGTATATATAGGTGTAGCTCTAACGAACCCATCAATTTAAAAGTGCATCGACCTGACACAGAGGGTTGTATATCAGCTGCAAAAGCCACCCTTCTTTCCAAGTTTCAACCCCCCTGGCACTTCTAACCGATACCACCGATATTGCTACACGGTAAAACTCGCCAACCCAGAAAGCACCAGGGTGCACGTTGGTATCCGACAGCCGTACGAAAATTCAGCCGGAAATTAGTATATTCATCCCCTAATCGATATATGCAATTTGGGTTCACGGGGCGCCGCGAGCGACGCCAGGCGTCGACGTGGCTGAGGAAATTGAACTGATCCTCCAGCACAGAAAATATTCTCAAATTTATCCCCGACCAACCCCCAACCCCCTACCCACTAACCCAACAATCGTTATTTTATGTCCCATAAGTAATTACCTCGTTTCAGTAACAATCGAGGGTAAATAAAAGAAAAAAAAAAAACATTTTTCTCAAATTAAATTTTGATAAATATAATATTAGATTTTTGATCAAATTCAAACCCACCCTTGACTACTTCGCTATCCTCCCCACAGAGCAACACGACCACTCGAGTGATTTGTTGGGCAGCATCGTCCATCGAGACTCACCCCACACCTACCACACTCTGACCATATGTGAGTAATAGACGTGTGGACCATAGTGCAACTCCCACTCCCACAGCATCTCACTCTTAGTCCCTCTCGACAGTGGCGCCACGCAACGGACTAATTTATTATTACTCGCTCGAAGAGAACCGCAGGTACCAATAAGCAGAACCAATAGTGATTTGAGGATGAATTTTTGTCGACTCGCCATTCAGCGTGGGCGAGTGACGTCACTGTCACGTAATTTTGTTACATTAGTAAAATAATCATAATCCCACTTGACATATTGCTCGTACAGAATCATCCAGTCTAAATGGACCATTTGAATTCGACGACATCGATAATTATTTATTGGGATGAAAATTATGAAATTTCAAAATATTTTACTTAAATTTATATTTTTGCAATACATTCTGTCGATACGAGGACGTGACAGCTTGTCACGTGTCACTCGTACGTTTAAAATGAAAAGACCTGTACGTATGATTATAAGGTTCGATCGATTTTATGTCTTTGAGGTAAATGAAGGATTACTCGACCGCACGCTAGGAAGCACGAGGAATCTGTTTTACGAATTTTTCATGAATTTTCACGAATCTTATGCTTGTTAATAATAACGAATATGGATTTATCATCGATGGAGGAATTTATATTTTTCAGGAAACATTGCCATGTGTTATTATTAGATCACCCGTTATATTCACGGGTCGATAGCAGACAAGATAAAAGTGCTCATCCTGAAACATGCAGCACGATACTTATCTGCCGGGCACGAAGATAAAGCCTGACTTGTCCGGGCGATTATGTGACTGAGTACTGGCAACATTTTCAAAATATATAAATGAAATTTCGTGTACGATATCGGACGTTTGTAGTAATTCGTGTATAAAAATAGAAGCTTGAGAAGACTCAGGGTTCTGACGAGGATTAAATGTAATAAAACGATAGAGATAACGGAGAGTGATAAGTGCGTGGAATAATGATAATAATCAATGGTAAGATTTGGGGGGGGGGGGGGATAAAAAAATTTACAAAGGGATGACAAAGATGACATTTCGAAAAATTGGTTTTAACTAGGATTAAATTATGAAAATTAATGTAGAAATTATTATTTTTTTTTTTATACATTATTCGAAAAAACAGCGTTATTCGGTAATTATTTTGTAAAAAATATTTTTACCCAAAAAACAGAAATACAAAAAATTTTATTACTCACAATCGAATCGACCGGCTGTCATCCTCGTCGATGGCAACGTGACTCAAAGCAGGAAGACTGATAGCCTCGCAGGGTGGACTAGTTAGGTCTAAGAAAAGAAAAGTAACTAGATTAAATTTAGAATTTTTATTAAAAATTTCGAAGTTACAAACGTAAAGTAGATGGTAGATAATTAAAAAAAAAATGTAATTATTCCAAAGCTTCGTATTGTGTGAATCCAACATTTATCCGAAAAATTCCCTATGCAACAGAGAATCAATGTCAGTCCCCTTGACTGACGCTGTCATAGCCTAGGGAATTTCTAACGTTAAAAAAGTCATAAATTATAACCACAATCAAACGGAAGAAAAAAAAAATAGACGAAGCAACAAAAAATCCCTATACCACAAAAAAACCCCAAACAATACTCACCAATACTAGAATCATAATGATCACTGTGTCTCCCATAAGGCGGGGTCTGATCACTATGCCCGTGTGTCCTCCTCCTAGGGCTGTTAGCCTAAAAAAAAAAAGCCCCAAAAAATTACAAAATCTCAAAAATATTTTCTCAAAGAAACGTACAACTGTCAAAGTAGAATTACAAAATCGTAAAGAATAAAATTTGAAATTCACAATGGCCGCCATAACCGCGTAACCACCCTTGCGTAACTCTCACCATATTTCTACAACCCCTATTTCCATATGCAGCAAGCAGGCGACTGGACGCTGTCCCAAGTATAGAAATGCATTTAAATTCTTATACACGCATCATTTACATATGAAGCAAGCGCAGGGCCAGTGCAGCGCTTCGTATAAATATAGAAGGGATGATAGCGACCTCCCGTTAAGGGAGACAGCCCGGGACGTTAAAGGTTGATTTATTAAACAGTAACACCCGGTAGACGAGATCAGTAATGGTTACAGTGTGCAATGATGCCATTAACCAACAGCCATAAATGTGTTCACCCCTAAGTGGGCTAGTGGAATACAACCCTTATCAGAGAATACGTCTTCTATGGGGAATTGACACGGTACAATGTATTTCTGTACACAAAATATATAAATGTATATATATATATATATATATATATATATACATATACCAACATAGTAGAGCAAAACTAAAAATAGGATATTCAATTGCATACAAAAAAAAGCATCCCTTTTGAAAAACTAAACTCGGTATAAAAATCCGACTGAAATGCAAGAAACAAGGAAAGTAGTAAGTGAGCGTAACTGAGCAGCCATTCTCAGCTGAACGGTATAACGCGTAACAAGAGACAAGTAAAGCCGTGTATATAGATATAGAGAGAAGCCATTTTGAATAATGGTATCTCGACTTTACATCGTTGAGCTCGTACAGTTTTACGGCCTAGTACGTAGTATCCTAACAGCGTTATATACCATGTGGTATATAAGCGAGTATCTACACACGAGTGAAAGACAATATGGCGGATCTTATCATCTATATTGAAATATCAGCAATGCCTTGCCATTACGCAACCGACCATCCAAGGCATTAAAGATTATACGAAGTCGCGTGTAACAGTGTATAACATACAGGGTGAGTGAAATTATTATAAATTTGAAAAATTTTTTTCAACGTAAAAAAAATGTATCCGTCGGTAAAGAAGGAGTAAAAATCGAAAGTTACGAATCGCAGTGGAATTTTGTTATAATTGTCAGACGTATACGTCGGTATGTTATTTTATTTATTATGCAATCATACCCGAACGTATCTACGTATGTAAATACCGAGCGTTAATGTCAGCCTGAAGAATGTCAGTCTTAGCGAATGTCTGGCGAATGTCTGACTTTTCTACTGTAACTTTATATGCCTTCTGTCGGACATACAAATTCCACGACAAATCAAAAAATACAGACCACCCTGCATACCGCCTATAAGTTTCAGACGTGAGCTTGGCGTTATTATTTAATCACCCGCTAAATCGACCTTCATTATTACCCCAATTAATGTTGCATGTATGATTTTCGCAAAAAAAATTTTTTTAATATATTTTAAAAATACACCCTATATATGTGTAACGTGCCGTCATTATTTCCAATGTGATTTTTTCTGGTCATCCGATAAATTCAACCATCTCGTTAATTCATTTCGGCACTGATATTAACATTTTGTCTCTCGCGTTTACTCAGACAATCCGGGACACCCGGTATGTTCACGGCGTCTGTGATGATTTTCGTTAGTGCACGGATCCCATAAGTGGTTACGGGATCAGGCAGGAGGTGCCTGGTCAGACGGGAGCTAGCGGTGCTTCTCGCATTCGCTGAATGCTTACGCGCCGTAAACGCATCCCAGCCAGTGGATTGATCTGTCCAGGCTGTAGGGAGGAAGGTCAGTGGGAGTCACAATAAGTAACGCTGGATCAATGGATAAGATAATTGTTATCGGGCTGCGTATTAAAAGCCAATGAGAGACAGTGGTTTTATATAGTTTACTTGCATAGTAACTGTTTATATAATTTATATAGTATACATAGTTTATATAGGGTGTCAAATAAGTTGTACGTGATGAATCGAAAAAAGTGGTATAAATAAAAAGGAGATTTAGGGAATGAAAATTCTATAATAAAAAAAAGTATCAATCGACACGTAACTGTTGTAGTTGTCTAGGGAAAAAAATAGAGAAGGCATAAGTCAAATTAAAAAAAATTGGATGAAAGATTAATTTTGAAATTTCAATGAGTAATGATAAAATAACCTGCGAGTCATATAGATATGATATATCGTGTATTTTGACCTTTATGTGGGTCCAAAGAAAAATGTGAAATATAAAAAAATTTTTTTCAACCCTTATTCGAAATACGTATCCATCGGTGGATATATGCGGGGGTGGGGGAGGGTCAACCATAAATTCAACTCTGACACTGTACTGGCCTCTTACTATCGGAAATGGTATTTCCATTCGATACTTCAATTTTTCTCTCGCTAGCAGACACAGGTAGGTAAATACTTGTACGTGTGTGTGAATGTACAGTCCCGTTAAAATATCGACAGTTTCGTCTTGACATTTCCATGTTATCGGCCGACGCTAGGCGTCGCTCCTTTCAGAATTGTCAAGTTCCGTCAGCCAGCGCGTACCGACTAGCGGAGTAAAATACCAGCGTGAAAAGGGTTGCTCGGCGAAGGGTGAGTTTATATGTTACAGGTAGCGAGAAGAATTCACCCTTAGGAAGGGATGGTGCACGGATAGATTGGCACGCTCTACCACAGGCAGTCAGGTTGAGTACGTGAAGCATTCCTGCGTAAAAGGTTTCCCTTAAAGGGTGAAAGGACTTTAGGGGTTGAGAAATACGAAGAAAAGAAGCAAGAGTACGTACGCGGTGTAGGGGGTTGTAAAGGAATGGGAATGAATGTGACCGTGAAAAAAAAGATACGACTGCACGAAAACAAGGGAGAAATGCAGCGGACGACGAAACAGCCCCATACTTGATAGTTGAAATCGGGGGATGAAATTTTTTTGGAAAATTCAACACGAACGAAGACACCGCGCGAGGGTGGTTTTTGTAAGAGTCTCAGCCAATCGCGAAAGCTGCTCACGTTAACCCATTTCGTGTAATGGTTATTAAGGGTAACTACACGTGACTGGACGTTAGACAGGTTTGTCTTGGTTAAGGGATGAAATATCAAGGGGGTGTCTGTACGAGTATCCCTTACTTAAGAATCGTCCGACCTCGCGGGTCAAGATCCTGGCTACTACGTTCTTCATCCCCTACCTTTGTTTACTCTCGGGCGGGGGGTGGCGAGGTTGAGACGGTGCTTTCAACCCCCCGACATCAAAGGTTGTCGGGGAGGGATGCGCCAGACACAAGATAGGGGTAGTATAAGCTCTGAAACAGTTTTCAGTCCCGACGGTACCCTTCCAATTCAGCGACATCTCGTTAGGGGGATGAACCGAGAAATCATCCCTTAATCTTATCCCAGTTTTACACTTGCAGTCTGCGTCTGGCTACTATCATCCCAATATATATATATATATAATAATATCGTCCACACATACGCTTATGCACGTTAAACCAGCAACTGCCGTGACCATGTAACTAGGAAATCCACTTGGCACAAGGGTGGCTGCAAGCGTAATGGCTGGATGCACCAGATGTGCCAGGAAACTGCGAAATGTACTAGGAGACAGCGCCAGCCCTTATCTCGACGAAAACGAGCCCAGAGAAAATGCATAAAAAGGCTGCAGTTCGTTTCGCCATTACTTACGTCATTATAGCAGTGCACTGTAGTATAGACAATACGATACAGCATACTGCACGTAGTATATATATATATATATATATGCGCACAATTCAGCCAGTAGAGAAGGTCGCTGATAACGATTACTGTATCAGACGACTACGTAATGCCCGCTTATCAGTACCGAACGATAACTAATATCGAGCTATACTAAATGCTAAGAACGGTATTGCAACTTTTAGAATCCTTAAACGTTAATTTAGTAATGCGCACAGAGTAGCAGTGCGTTTGGAAATAAAAAATATTTTTCGAGGGGCCATCTTCGTGCGACTTGCCACGCTAAAGAGTCCCCTGGATCTTACGTTTGACTCGTGCATCCACTACGGCAGCGACGCGACGCATTGAAAATCTCAGATTGTCTTATGCGGTCTCCGTTATCTCTGTCTTTTTCTTTCTTAGTATAAAAGTACTTTGACGCGAGAGAGACAGAATATTACCAGAGCCTCGTCACTCGCTCGCTCTTATTTAACCACCAAGCCATTTACCTTTCATCCCCTATCCCTCTCTTACCATCTACCCCTCTTTCATCCCCTATCCCTCTCTTACCATCTACCCCTCTACCCATACAACACACCACTGGGCTTATTTCGCGAAGGAAAAATAAAAGTCTCAAAGTCTTTAGGATCCGAGCGCATAGTATGCACCTACGTGCACGTGCATCTCGAGTTAAATGCACCTGCGGACAGGCGTCGCGACGCCGACGTCGCGGACGACGCTGGGGATAAAATCTGACGTAATAACTTTAGGTCGTAACATTAACTATAAGAATAACGACTTGTAAATTCGTGCATGTTAAAAAAAATGTATTAAAAAAATTTCAAAATTATTTTATCTCCATTTTTACACGTACAGTCCAGGTGACTATTTTACGTTGAAATACACACGAAGTAGGCCCCTGGTATACAGTTTGGTGTACGAGGTACAATTTTTTGGTTGAAAATTAATAAAAATCACTGCTTCAATTTCAATCCCCAAAACCAAAGTCAGACTGCGGATATCTGGGGAATTATGAGATTATTATGACGTAACACTCCTAACTGCCTACAGTTGCTTTCTTCGGCTTTGAATTTAATCTCTCATGCATAATTTCCGAAAAAAACTCCTTTTGTCGTTGCCGCACAACCCAAAGCCTGTTTCAGCAATGACATTCATACGGGTCCAGGAGACGCGTCACTGAGGTAACAAGACACCCTTGCGACAAGGGTGCAACGGTACGTGCATAGGAAATATACGTAAAAATCACAGAATTAAAAGAAGCGAATAATAAACAGACGAAAAATTGATTACGAATAGGTAAAAAAAAATTGTACTGATAAATTATAAAAATTATCAAGAATTCGGTACAGTCTGAAAAACAATTAGCGACCAGACATTGATTTTTGATTTATCACCACGTAAGACCCTCGAGATAAATTTCAATCAAGTACGAAATTACGTTAACAATTTAAAGCACAAAAATGTCTGCTCGTACACTCCCAGACACAAGTACATCACTGGTACAGTCAGGTACAATCGCGAACGTAATCTTCCATAAATAAACACGTGATCGCTCGGTGGATGGTTTGTACGTGATAATAAAATACGAGATGATACGTAGAATTGAATTTGAAGAAAATTTCTTATAACGGGTGACAAGAATAATTTTGTATTATCATTCACGTGCGAATATGCGTTTTACGATAAAAAAATTTCGATTGCATTGCAGGTACAGTCCGCGTGAAAATTTAGCGAAAATCTAGCTACCTGCTTATACAGTAAATAAGTACTGCGCGTTGCCGTATAAAAAAATTTTTTTAACGACAAATAGAAAAATCAGTTTCCCGGCAATCCAATCAATTACAATAATACAGCGAATGACCTACTACGTTAGTCAGACGTCTCGTTACATTTGCCCAGGTGATTGCGTCGCGAAATCGTATTCAACCTGTTCAGCCCCTAGGAATTGGGTTGCCTTGAAAATTGCCTGAACGCTATTTGCTACTTGAGGGAACTCGCGAAATAGCGAGACGCTCCTGATATACCTAAGGTACAGTCGGAGTAGAAGATACGTAAGTGCACGGTGGAAGGGGTTACTATTTTTTTTATTTTTTTTTTCACCATTATTATTTCTCCGTATAGAATTTCAGACGAAACTGATTGAGGTCAATCGGAAAAAAATGTAATAGTCCTCCTTTGGTACAGTCTGTGCAATTAGTCTGGACGAGGAAGGTCGGTTAAGAAACTTCGGTAAATTTGGATTTTCATTTTACAAAATTTCAACGTGACGAGCCGCGAGTACGATTATGCAAAATTTCTTCACCGTTCAAAATTTACGGAGTTCGTCGTAAACGTTAAAATCGAGAATATCGATATTGCGTAGGCCAATGGGTTATCGTTGCGGAGAAATTCGATAAGATTGAAAACCTGCCGAGTTCCCCTTGAATATTACGTGACTAATCAGCCGAGGATTCCTCAGACTCGCGAAGATGACGTCACGCTTCATTCAGACACGCGAATGAAGTAACAAAGTGACTTCTGACCTTGTAGAGAAAAAAAAAAGAAATCAACAAAAGTACGAAATTCGTAACATTGGAAAAAAAAAATTTTTCAAAAAAATCCCTCCAAAATTTAGAACTTTACAAAAATTCACCTTCCTTCCCATCGAACCAAACCCAAATCAACGCAACGTCCGAAAAAGACAACCAGCACCATAAGAAACAGCTGAATCCCCCAAGTTCCCTCGTACTGTCCCAGAATCAAATCCACCCTTAAGAAATGACAAAAAAAATTATCCCCAATATTATTCTCAAAATTCCTATCACCCTAAAAAGAGACTCAATCCCAATTAGCCGAAGTGAAGCTGACAGCCAATCAGTAGCCTCCAAAATATATAACCACTACTTACAACCTCATCTTAAATCCCTGCAAAGATCCTTCAATGTTCCACCGCGATAACCATTAAAGTAACACGCGCCCCTATAGTTGCAAGTATAAGGGTGGCAGGAAGTTTACAGATTTCTCAAGGATATCGATGCACGAAACGAAACCATCCTCCCCCGAAATCACCCTTCAACCCTACGGCATTCAGTTTCTACTTGCCTAGCCACCCTATACATACACGTATAAACACATATAAGGTCGACCCTAACCCCAAAGCAGCTCCAACAGGCTAGTGGCAAAGTCAGATTCTCCGAAGCAACCATTCCCGACACTGCTGGAATATTCGGCGGACACCCGTTATAAGGTCCCTTACGTGCGTCCAAAGTAATATATAATAAATTGCAAGAAACAAAAGCCCATCCAGTCCTTCTCACCCTTTCGGGCCACAGGAATATTACGTCGACACCCATTACGTAAAATCCCTCGCAGGGGTAGCAGACGAGTACAATTTTAAGAAACAAGAGCCCCCCCACTCCATACAAATAAGCAAATATTCTCTCGACACCCGTTACGTAACTCCTGGGTATTGCACTAGGCAGGGGGTTAAATTGCGAGGAAGAAGTAAACGTCCGACGGTTTATTAACAGAGCTTCCGGTGTATCGGGAGACTTAATTTGAGCCCTCGGTGTAATAGACGGGTAAATTTAGTGTCCGAGAGTAGTTGCGTTGTAAAGGAGGAAAAGGACTTAATGATAAGAGGCTTGTGTTATTATTATTATTACACGGTGTATAATATAATTAATAATAAGCGATTATATATATAGATATATCTATGGTATTACTGTATAGTGCTATCTGTGTGTATATATATATATATATATATGTAATAAATTATTATTATAGATGCAACTACTATGCAGTCTTAAATAATTATCTACCATCTATACCCTTGCAGCACTGAACGAAGTGCTCGTGTATTAAGATGCACTCACGTGCATAAATATCAAATTATTTTGTATGAAATTTTGAGTTTCTTATGCTGGTGTATTGTGCATGGGAAATCAGAAGAAAAAGGATAGAAAGCAAGAGGAGCAGGTACTGTTGGGTACGAAGGTAATGAACGGTAATATTATGTACAGAATGACAGGAATAGACATTCATATGTAAATGATATCTGTGTGGCTGTGACGTAACTTAAAAAAAAGAGATAGGAAAAAAATTTTGTGAAATTTTTGACATTAATTTGATTTTTTTTTTCTGTGGATTATTCATTGTGCATCGTGTGGATGCTTGAGGTATCGATTGAAATTGATTATCGATTATTTATTTACTGAATATCTTTCAATGTAAATATATTTAATCGGTTATTGATTTTATATGGGTTTTTATGTATTTGATGGACTGTGTATGTATTTTGTATGTTTTATTGACAACTGATCGATACTTGGGTTTGATTTGTACTTCTTGTTGGTAATGACAGATTGATTGGTAAGCTTGAAGGGTTTGTTATTAATTATTGGAGGACAATGTAGATGGACAAATTTTGAAAATCAATTGGAGTTGATGTTAGTGACTTTTTTTTTTATGTCTGAATTTTGAGTTTTGTGAATTTTCGAAATCCTCAATTCTCGAACGCCGGGTATATGGAGATGGATGGCCGCTCGATATTTCATTGACTGACAGACGAGAATGCCAGGTAATTTGATAGCAGTAATACGTACATGCGATTATTGCACGGAAAAGGTTGTCGTCGTGACTGTACGGAGGAGACTGTGAAATTATGAGGAATATTTGAAACAGATAAAAGTGACAGCTGTCAATTATACCACGTGGTCGAATGCGTATGCGAGTAATGGAGGCTGACGGAATTACGTGTGGAATTGAGGGATGCATTAAAATCGAGTGAATTTATTGATTATTTTTAATGACTGATGATTCAGTGCGTAATTGCGAAATAGAATTTGAATAATTTGCGATCGATTAAGGAAAAACTTCGAATTTGCCAAATCACAATGACAAATCGTTATATTAATCCGATCGTTGGTTGAATTATGAATTTTTAATCTTTATCGCTGTAACCGATAATACTGCTGGGGTGATAAGCTTTGATGATTGAAAAAGATAAAAGAATTTTTTTTTGGTGATTCATAATATTGAAATTAAAAGAGAAATTTTTTTTTTCAATTTAAAAAAAAATGGATAAATATGGCTTACGGGATTCTTTTCCATAAGACTGTAACTCCTGGTGATACGCGCACCGAAAACATCTTCCTCGAAGACGCTGGTATTGTCTTCGGCAACATCCTGTACAGGGTCATCCTCAGCCAAGGATCCGAGACTGTTGTACCATTGTGCACTACGCGTCCTATAGGGAGCCGTCTCGTAGACGCGGTTCAAGTCTTTGCTAAAGCTCAAGCTTCTCCTGATGGGTTCCAGGCCGCGGTTTATCGCAGCCGGTAAATCAGTACTTCCTCTTATCAACGCGCCGAACTTGCGACGAAGCGAGGGCTTGCGGTCGAGCTTTGAACTCTGTTCAGTTCTAGCCTGACCAACGCCAGAGACACCTGAATTCAACGTGAGCCAAATCATGTAAGGATAAGGATCGCCCCACGAGAGCAAAGGGTAAGTTATAATTGAAAAAAAAAGTTCAAATTTGAATTCGACAATTTGAAAAATCAAGTCAAACCCAAAAAGAAATATCAAACAGAAGATAAGACACTATACTCGAAACAATAAATCAATCATAAAATAATTAAATATATCAAACCAAAAAAAAAAAACTATCGTAATTTAACCCGTCGTTTGGCAAAAAAAAAAAATTTTTCTTTCCAAAATTCTAACATCAAAGTCAATCTCTACTGTTATCCAAACTGCAGAAAGAAAAGACATAAAAAAAAATAAAGTAACCAATGATTGAATCGAGCATCAAAAGTCTATCCAGAAAGATTCGATCGATCTGCCGCCTGGCGGAGCCCACCTGAGTCGGACGTCACTTTGACAGATTTCGACTCCCTAGTCGTGCGACTCGTCTGCGACCCTTGCACCTTGGCGGCTTCGTCAATAGATACGTGAGGAGCAACATGGCCGCCGCTGATTTTCACAGGCTTGCTCACTTTCTTCGGGCTCTTCTTGCTCTCCTTCTTCAGCGTCATGACGTCCCGACGTCTCTGTCGACGTCCCACCAATAACTCAAAGATTGACTTAGGTATTCACTCACTGTCCGACTCAGCCCCAACACCTGACTGGCACCCCAACAATTTAAATCACCGCACGCAATATCAACTCCATTCGACCAGCACCACACACACACACACACCCGGAAGTGACTGACACCACCGACTTCCGGTCTCTCGGCGAATTCCTGTATCACAGAAAAACCTCCCTTTATTCACAGTAACCCATAAAATCAATGAAACAATTAATTTCACCCCCTAATTACCCATAAATCAATACCGCATAAATTCACAGAATTTCCCATAATTAAAAACAATCAAATTCCCTAATTCTCCCAAAAAAAAAAAAAAAAAATTAAAAAATCCCATTAAAAAATCCATCACGCGTACCTATACAAATTTGACACACGTGTTCAACCGACGTAAAAAACAATCATTTTTCTATCCTACAAAATCCCATTCTCAAATTCCCACGCGTCACTCTCAGACATCGATCTTAATCGCCCAACGATTCATTAATTAATCTCATTTACCGTACTATAAGCCATATCACTATACATGCTATATACACTATACCCTGCTTTATCGTGACGCACGTTTCTAGTGTTTTGTTTGCAATAAGCAATACCTACGTAATTTACTGTTTTTCAATACGTCATATATATATATATATACTCTAATCTCTCCCTCTCTCTCTCTCTCTCTCATCATATTTTCTCCTTTTTCCTTTCCTCGTCTCTTACTCCACTTCCATCCATCCGCCATTGGTACCCCAGCCACTTCCAGTCCCACTTGATCAAAACGACCAAGCACACCAATAATTACCACCTGAACACAGCCGCAAAGAAGCTAAATAATAAGGAAAAGCACTCGCGACAATAATTTGATCGGTAACGATGGATGTCAGAGATCGAAAATTCCAATCGAACCTTGGAAGCCGCAATTGATTTGACAATTAAAAAAAAAAAAAGTCAAATCCATCCCCTGTCACAAATTTCCCATAAATAAACAGTCAAACGTCACCTGTCAAAATACGCACAGAAACACGTGGGGCCGTTAATAAAAATCTCCCCATCATTTCCGTTTCCGGTCAACACTTCACGCAATGACATCTACCGCCATTAATTCTCCACGATACCCAACTACCCCCTTATCACTTTCGTTTATCGGGGAATCCCGCAGCTGCGTCTCTATAGGTACTTCCGTCCTCGCGTATTACACACAAACAGCACAAACTGCGCGTGTATAATTATTTTTTAAGAAAAACCCGTCTTATCACACTGATACCACGATCGTCTGCTATTACTGTATTGTCGAATAGACAATAGCAATGGAAAATTCGATAATAAAAAACATCGTAAATCAACCCAAATATCTTCCTCGACAAAGACGCTCAAACTATCGTTTTATTATCTAACACAAAATACTAGGACGAGCAAAGACACTACTGATAACAGATAACGCGTATATCTTAAGACGGCTCAGAGTTGACCCCGCGGATTCAATTATTAGCTACGTCCGTGGTCAAGAAATTATCATCGGATACAAGAAGCACGTTGTGAATCGACCTTTAAGAGAAGCAAGCGCCGATAACAACGACAATCGCTGGTAAAAAATATTATTTTCTTTTTTAATAATAAATAAAACCGCGATTGGATCAAAGTTCCATCAACACCACGGATGACCATATGAAACCGGAAGTGACGTCAGTCCCAAAAAGTGACGAAGGAAGAAAAAAAGAAATATGGCCAACATACGTAGGCGAGAGCACAAATTTTAATTGTGACAATCACGTTGGTCGGGACCAGCAGCTATGTGAATAAGCTTGACGCGGCTGCTATAGCTAAAGGCTGTTTTAGGAGTTGCGGAAATCGCGGATTGCCTGAGTGATAAGCTAAACGCATAGGTACAGCTTGGTTCGTGTGTATGTAAAGTCACGTGGTGCGTATCTATATATAGATAGATACGTGAGGATAAGACTTAATGTCGACGGTCGCTGCCGTAAAGTACAAGCATATTTATACAGCTTGTGTATTCTCCATAACGATACTGGGACAAACAGTTGAAACGACAAATTTTAATGTCGTGTGTGAACTGATGAATTGAAAAAAAAAATTTTTTTTTGGAAATTCGCCAAAATTATATAAAACATAACAGACCTCGTATATGTGTATATATATATATATATATATATATAGACAGAGAGAGAAAGAGAGATGCCTAATGTCGTTTCCACGAGAGCGTTTACGATCGCGTCTACGTAATTGAAAGCGACGTTAACGTTGATTCTAATTGCGAGCGACACGTTTCATCTGCACGAGTAAAGTCACGGAGAGTCAGCGAAATTCGCGCGACGCGAGCGGCCAAAGGCAACGCGAATAAAAATTGCGTGAATAGCGAGAACTCGACGAAAGCAAGGATAATCGAGTCGGATAAGAAAGAAAGGTCGAGGAATAAAAAAAAAATTCCCACGAGAATCGAAAAACACAATGACGATTGCAAATAATTTACCGTGAAAAAAAAGAAGGATTAATTAAAAGAAAAAAAAAAAATTTTTTTTTTTTCCTTTCAAAATCAACCGATCGCACAATCAGAATCGATCGAACCCAAGGTCCACGTCACAACTAGGCAATTTTCTTATCGCCACCTCGCACTTCGTACGCGGATGACTTACACGTCGCGTTCACAGTGCCACTGATAAATACACTGAAGTAGTAACGACCAGCACCCGCGACACAGATCAGACGTCGAGAATTCCGCAACGTTAAAATCACAGCTAGAATAAATCACACGTATCACCTTGACCCGATAGCTTGTAGTATAACGAAATACCAAATTCGCCACGTACACATATGTACACACGTATACATATATAACACTGGTAATCTGACACGGCGAGAAAATAATAGGAAAAAAAAAAAAAAAAATCACCTTAAAATTGCAACAACAAAAATTATAGGACACGACTACGTCACGAGCCGTGCAGTCGCAGCGGCAAGCCGCACGCGCGCTACAGTCCGCACCAACGATAACACAATTATCAATAGGAGGAAAAAGAAAAATGCTAGCCGGATCAGCCGCGACTAAGGTAATAAGAGATTGAAGAGGTGGGATATATATATATATATATGTATATGTATATGTGTATATATATATATATATATATATGTATGTATATAATCGTACACGTTCGCAGGTCATAAGAGCGACCGATAAGTGAATTTTCGTACGAGGAACGTAGGACGTGGAAAAGCTAGGTGACAAGGAGAGCAACAAGGATGTAGGGCGGGGAGGAGAGAATGGAGGGGACAGACAAGGAAACAGAGGGAAGAGTAAGAGAAAACAAATTTACAATTGTAAGGGAGAACGCAGAACGGACGACACGTCCGTGCTGAGGAAGCGCGGCGAGTCGCGGCCGCGTGCATCGAGTGCAAAAATTCCGGCACTACTAAGCAAGAAATTAAGACAGGTAAGTGGTTGAGCGGTTTTACCGAGAGACGAGAGAGGAGAGACAAGAGATAGAGATAGAGAGAGAGAGAGAGAGAGAAAGAGGTGGGAGAAAAAGGTCCCCCTCTGGGACAACGCGCATTCGCTAGCTCTAACGCGTGATGTACGCGTGGTAATCAAAGAGAAAAAAAATATATTGGGAGACAGTGAGTCGCTCCAGGGATCCTCAACTTGTGGTATTATTAATAGATATAATATAATAATATATACGTATATACTAATCGTATAATATAATACCAATCGTGTCGTTGATTGTTGAATAATTGCTGGGATAATCAAGTATCTTGGCAATATATATATATATATATATATATATAATACGATATATTCGTACAGTACGTTTCATTTAGCCTTATCGCAGCATCATAGCGTGTGGCAATCTGTAATGTTAATTCCTGGACGGTCGGAGTGCGACTGATCGACTACCGGCGCTTTCGTCTCTATAAAAATCCGCCAGAGTGCTCCACGATCGAGTTACCAGTTTGACTTGAAAAAGGAAAAATAAAAATCGATATCTGCGTCGATTCAAATGCCCCGTTTGATTCGTACAATACGTTACTACTTTGTAACATCTGTTACACTATATATATAATTGGTGGTATAGTTAAATATATTTATAGCCAACGATATTGCCTTTACCCATTGCCCAGCATACTATTACCTGGACCACCCGCTATCACGCAATAAATATATAAGGCGCAGAAAACGCATTGTCACTACTGTTACAAGCGGTAGCTATACTAATACTGTGTTATTACCTCACTACAAAGCAGTCCTCTCATTGCACTATAACGAAAACAACAACAAAAAAATGACCTTGTGAGAATTCTCGATTCAATCTCCTCGACAGGCTTTCCTTCTAGTTTAATCGTTACGAGAAAATACTGACGACAGACAGTTGGCAATTGTCGGTAGAATTTTATTTGGTCACCTACGCGCCTCTCGTTATACGTCACTGGTACCAGGACGAAAAAAAATCTCAACGGCTCTACAACCGATATTCACGACTCTCCTTGTAGATTTGCATAAGAAAGTAAAAGCTTGTCGTGGCAGCCCGACTGTTATCAATGGAACAATAAGCGGCTACGGGTACGGCCGTGACATTCCATTTAGAAAAAGAAAGGAGAAAAGCCCACGCGACGGACATTCAATTGACAATGTTTGTAGAAATTAAAAAAAAATGCCCACGAGTTCATGGAAGTGAGAAAAAAATTCAGTCGCCTTTCATATTGAGAAAAATAGGCTATTTTGAGAATATCAAAAGAATTTTTATATCGTCTAGGCATCCGTCTATCTTTATACTTGTTTCTTCTTCGTTTTCCCTGTTTCTTCTCGTGTTGTTAGCATCCGTTACGTATCATGTGAATCGGCCTTTAACTGCTGGGAGCACGTTGGCGCATGCGCAGAAAGTCCGTCTTATGCGATATACCTGCGTGCTGCACGCATCCGGTCTGTAACATCAAACTGGATGCGAGTAATAAAGTTTACGACATTGATACACATGATGGGGTAGGTGGGAGGGTAAGGGTGGAGGTAGCGTAGGGTATTATGGATCGATTGATATCAATAACAATAAAATTGATTGCAAGTGGACATTTCCGACTTTAGGTTATGAAACTGCGCTTGACGACCAACAAGATATATGTAAACATACGTTTGCTGTTGCGCCATAGTATTTTGACCTTGTGACCTGATCTAATATTTTCTAGATACTTGAGGTCTGGCTTTTTTCTTTCATTAACGTCGTAAGACTTGCCATGGGTTCTTATGAGCCTCTGTGTATGTGTGCGTGTATATATGTATGTATAGATTTTAAACGTTACCTTCGATCAGAGTGAGAAACGTGATATCATTGATTTCGTCATACTGGCACGCGACCTCTATCACATAGTTAGTCACAGACTCGTAAGACCGCTCGCTCCTTTTTTAATCGGCCTCGAGTCCTCAAAATAATGTACCTTGGGGATCCGATCAATCGTTGACTAACGTAGTGACTCTGAATAGAAAATAAAGAGAAGAAATTTTCATAAAAATAGCAAAGTGAATACATAAATAAGAAAGGAGTCGTTGACTTTTCAAAAGGACGAATCTCATCGAATAACAAAATTGAGTGGATGCTTCGTTCGTGAAGTTTCTCAAAATTTCCGAGTACTTTTTACGATCCTATCAGACGTGAAACTAGTTGTGCGCGTAGTCAGTAATTTTTTTTTAACGAAACCAATAAATAACAGAGTCGACACAAGCGAGTGTAAAAACATCTTAAATGTTGGCAGTTTCCTTGACATGGCTCGAATAAAATGAAACAAAAAACAACATTTAATCCCCACCTAAGAACGCGAACAAGTAATTACCGATTGCGGACAAAAGCGTCGACGATGCCAAAAGATTTTCCTTCGGCAAGTCAGAGCGATTTCCTGTCGGCGGAAGTGTGAATTTAACTACGTATATACAGCTAACAAAGCGAAAGTGAAAACCGGAATCCATTTCGTATATCCGGAACGAAAGGAGTGGCAGTATATATGTGTGTTAGGGAATTTCTTTTTATATACCCGTAGGGAATTGACCCTTTAACAACGCGTCATTGTTCCTTGTGTCCTTGTCCGACGTTCTCTTCCATTCCTTAACCTCTTCTTTCTTCCTCACGGGAAAAGGATGTCTCCACGCAATACTCGCAAGGCTCATCATCCAAGCACAGAGAAAGGGTCCTTATAAGGTTGGAAGGTCCAAGGAGAAGCGACGCCTCCTCCTTCAGGCATACCGAGAAACATCTGCGCGACGAGATACGATGACACATCGAGTCGGCTGGGCGCAGCCATGACACATTCAGCCGTGTCCTCTGCGCATGCGCAGTGCATGTAAACACAGTCTCCGACGCGACACCACAATATAGACATACCTTGCGAAACGAATAGTCCGATGCAGAGAAAGAAATTGCTATGCTGATTTCAATTTCACTATTTTTCTATACGACTGTCCGACACAATACTTGTTACTTACGTTATCTACGAGGTGATTGTATTGTAAGTCTACTGAATTGGAATCGATCATTTTCCTTTGTCGTTCGAATCAGAAAACGTTCGGTGCATTCGGTACCGCAGGATATGGAAAGACATTTTAAACCGCATTGTAGCAACTCGAATGCACGTTTCAGATCTTTGCAAGCGACATATGTAAACAGTGTGTATATATAATCAGTACATTTTACGTAAACACGTGCGTAAAGATAACGTGACGAAATTATCTATGAGTGGATATGCAGTTTAATTCCATATGGATATTGCGACCACCCGTTATGGCATAAATCGAATAAAGTATCTTCTTGGTATAGTCTCGATTTCTTATTTTAATTTGACTCACCCGTTACGTGGAATGGCGTAGGTAGGTAGGATGGTAGCAGAAGGAAAAAGTCTCTCTCGGCTCTAACAAAGTTGCACAAGCGATAAGTGCATACAAAGTGCATACGAATTACCTCGTACACTGTATACCCGAGTCTAATACAAGCATATGACAAATTATGTTGACACCCGTTAAATGAAATTCTGTACTAGCATCCGGCCAGTTCCAATTTCCTGCAGATACACACCAAGTATCTGATAACTTTGGTTCTGACAAAACGAAATAACCCTAATAATCTACAGACCTGGAGGTTAATTATGAATCTAGTGATTTTTTACTAAGTCTAGTAATTTCGAGTAAATCATTCGCAAGACGAAATAACTATTTGACGTTTCTCTCTAACTACCATCTACGTTTCACTAACGCACCAAGTGGCGGGAAATTCAAAATAACCTAAAGACTGATCGGATCCCTTGAGATCTGTAATGTCTCGCGGATAGATAGGGGATGAAAAGAAATGACTCGGTCGCTCGGAAAACCATCCCCTTCCCTAACCCCCAACAAATAAGACGGAAATTCAACCCACCCCTCTAGATTCAGGACGCTCGTAGAGATTTGGCAAAAGTAGGCCGCCGCCTGTTATCGTCGTCGAAAGCAGTACGGAAACTAATGGAGTCCTATGTATATATACATCCATTGGAATTTCACCCTGTATAACCACCCTTATAGGAAGTTCAGTCCACGGCTTATCGTCACGCCGATTGGTTAAGCTGAACTTTCGACACCGGATGTCCGGTTTATGCACTACCACATGTGCATCCTAGAATCGCTATTTAGCAGACGCGAAACTAAAGCTCGATTCACACGACACGCGATATTACGGTAAAAAAATTTTTTTCATACAAATTTTCAAAAATACATCAAAACTCCCATTTACCGTCCCACGTTACGCAATCGCTTTTGAGTTAAGGGAAAATTTTTTTTTAACAATTCACGAAACCAGAGAAAAAAATCGATGATGGAGTTCAGACAATTTTTTCACAGCATCGAAATATTCCCACGGGCGTTTACAGCTACGTTGTCAAGTCTACACATCCGTATACCCTGTGCTCTGATATATTGGAATGCGAAAATATTGAGGAATCGAAATGCCCTACCTACTCGGTTCAATTCCACGTGTTCCCTCAAGTCTCACCGGGACGCGAGACTTGACTATATACACGCGGTACGCTCTGTAAAGAAAAACAGGAAACAATGAAACACAATATTGTCATGCTTTTTTTTCTGACGGATCTGTCACAGTCCGATCACACGTGTTACATCTACATTTTTCTATTTCCTTACAGAGTGCGTTAAGTATAGATTTAACACGAGTGATCTTTAAAAATATATATATATATATATATATATATCGATCAATTCAATAAGTATCGATTTTACGATAGAATAAATAAACAATTATTGAATTCGATCGCAAGTATCGCGTGACGTCACGTATTAATTACTTGAATAAAAAATTAATTGCTGATAAAAACATGCAAATTGGCTGACCCCGTAAAAATCACTGGAACTGATAGACGATGGGGGTAACTAATTTCAAAACGACAGTAGGGGTTATTTTAAGGAGCGTTGTAAGGGTTGAACGTAAACTCACCCTTATAAATTGAGAATTTTTCAAAGCACGTACCAGACGTCGCTCGTAAATTTGGACGACCTCGCGGGTTAAAATTTACACTTATTCAAATAATCGCCCTGCATTGATCGAGCTGATCGGTTGGGGTAGGTTAGGTTCAGGTAAGGTTAGGCTACTGGGATCGGAACGGACAATGCACGCATATTGCTCTTATTTGAGATTTTTAAGGGTTGTGGGGGTTGGGGATGCGTAAAATAAGGAGGGGTGGGTATCCCGAAGTAGGGTAGGGGTAGCAAATGAATCCAACGCTTTTAATTGATTTCGGGAATCACGTTCTATGTTAACGATCGAGGGTAAAGGCGGGAATATTTAAACGGTCTTCAAAAGGAAAAACGTGTCGACGATCAGACTTTAATTAAAGTTTGGCTTTATGGGATTCTCGTACCCTTTTTATTGGCCACTGTATATTTATACTGCCAACCCTCCAAGCCACTGATCCTTGCCAGCCTAAACCTCATCTTGGGGTATTACATTGCGGTAGCTATACCCTGATCGAAAGGGTTGTAACGAGGGTTGTAACAACCCTTGAAGACACCGGATGATATTTTTGCGACTTTTCGTAGTAATTGCAGGATAAAGGAAGATAAATAAAAATAAAAGTATCCGTAACGTTGGAAAAATTTCAGTGACGAGAGAGAGGGAGGCGTAAGAAATTTAGTGAAAAAAGGTAAAATTAAAAAATTCGTCTCTGTCAATTTTCAAAAAACCGCTGCACGGCATCGGGAGGGCGGGGACTTTTTTTTAATTCAAATTTCAGAATAACAATTTTATATTAAAAGAAAATCTACCAAAAATCAAATGCACGTTGGTTAAAGTCTATTATCACCTCGCGTTCGAGATACGCGTTTGACTGATAGCCAATAATAAAACGTCACCTCTGACCTCGAGAATCAGCAAATTATTTTCCGTCCGATTAGACGTTACTGATAAAAAAGTTTGTGAAAAAAAAAAAAACAAAGTATTATAACCGCGTCGCAAGTGTCATTTCCTTCTTTATCGACAGCGCAGCAGTTTTCAACTGACAAATTCAAAGCAGGTGGCAGTGCAGTTTTTCAAATTATTTATCAATACCCTCAATTCCGCAAGGCTGGCACCACTGAGTTATTCTGTACGTTGGCAATGTGTTGCAAAAAAAAAGTGAACGAAATATCGCCAACTCCTATGCAGTTAACCCGCTACCAGCTCACTGCAGTACAGTCAGCACGTATAACCGATGCGTCCTAATACGCGAACCTGGCAATGATGTGGGTGGTGAGGGTTGGGGTTGAGGGTGAAAATGAGAATAAAGTTATTTCATAGGGGTTCCCAGGCGAGAAATATTCCCTAACATAAGTGTATGTATTACAGCTCAAGCACCCCGTTAAATAAGATTCAACGTACAGGGAGCCAAATTGCATTCTGGGAAACATTCGCCGCCATTACTTTGTCCCACTTCCTGCTAATGGGCAAGTCGGACATTATTTTACGTGGGATTAAACGGAGTTTAACGTAACGACTTGTCCTCGACTTGTATTAACGTAAAAGAATAAATTATTACGGGTCAGATAATAAATTTACCTGAAACGACCAAAAAAAAAAAAGGTGAAAAAGATTTTTTTAACTTTCAAAAATCCACGTGGCAGCTGTCTATTAAATTTCCAAAAATTGTCAACCCCTCAGTCAAAAAAAATTACTATACAAAAATACCTAAGTCGCTCGACCATGAAAATTATGGATTATCGTGTTATCTAGTTTGGCACGACCCTTATCAGTTGTCCGACCAATTACGTGCTGGTATCACTATTCGCTGTTCTAATCCAGTAACTGAATAATGTGATACCAGAATAGCCACGTGGTATATGAAAGACCAACTACGTGTTCCGCTAGGGGTTGGGATTAGGAGTCCGACCTAATATCCCAAGTATTGCATAACCTGGGAAGCGCTTAGATGGCACAGGTATATTTAGTAAGAAAAAAAAAAAAAAAAGAATATTAAATCCAATAGGTATATATACATATATACATATATACATATAATATATATAGTATCGTTAATAAGTATTAAATAGGTGTCTGACTAGAAACTGGACTGCACTACTGATCAGTAGATTTTTCTTTCTACGTGGTCGGAATGGACGATACACACGATGGCGATTTACAGGTACATAGGTAGCTACGTTTCTACCACCTGGTTATCTCTTAGTGCTGACTTATTTGTTACTTCCGGTGGTAAATGTCTGACGTAACGAGTATCCGGATGTACCAACCCTCATGAAAAACAGAAGAAGACCACTTGGACGTATTAACGAAGATTTACGAGAAAAGTCATTTGAGGAATTGTCCAAGGTAGGAAATTACATGGAAGAATTATAGTGCGATAATGTCGATTCGTTAATTATTCCATTGATTATGGAATCTGTAGTTATTTTCAAATGTACCAATATATAACGTAATATTACACAGACCTGCAAAGTGATATGCTATATAGATCGACCTACCTGGCACGTAGCCAAGATCCTTGTCCAACTGTCCAACCGCACTGTCACTGTAGAGTCCAACCCCTATTTTTGTGTACTTTGACATTTTACGGTAAACTCGATAACAAAGCTTGTGGCATTAAATCTAATTAGTATAAGAAAAAAAAAGACACGACTCACATTCCTTACGTACAGTGACGATTCTTAGCAGCCTCACTTACCTGAAACAAAAATATAAATGTATCGTTTAACGTACGAGTATATCTATATGCACGGTCGTCGCACGTGCTCAATGTGATTTTTTGACAGATCCAAAACAATCAAGTCACCGGCAAACTACACGTGACACTGTATACATTTTTCTTACGCAATAGACACGTGCGTGTCTTTTGGATTGAAAAATTTATTTTTTCCATCTCTACCTCACGCTCTCCTGACCTTATGTTACCACGCGTTATTTTTCTTATGGACTGTATTGTTAGCAAAATGTAAAAAAAAAAAAAAATTTAACTTCCATAGCGATTATGTATTTTCACGATAGAGCGAGAGGGCAAATAATAGACGCGGCAAAGAACATTAGAAAGACACAGAGAAAGAGAGAGAGAGAGAGAGAGAGAGAGATCATTTAAAAATGATGGATCGTCAGATTTCCTCAAGCGTCCAACCCATATCCGCTTTGCCTACTAGAAGCGATGTGGAAATCTTTCGTTATCGTGATCCAGTCGCACAAGGGATGGCGCTGCGAGACAAGGGATGTATCTCGAAATGGCCACAAGAGGGATGTCTTACACGACTTTAAGGGTATAACCGTTGCTCGAAACAATTTGTCTCATGAGCGACAGTAATATCGCCGCCAGTAAAGGGGTTACCCAAAATATATCGAGGTTAGGTTTCGCTTTCGTAAGGGTTGGTATTTCAGGATGATGACTAGCCTATTGGGGTTGTTAGCTACCCCGGTCAGGGTTGGGCCGTATAGCTCTATTGCTGAAGGAGTACGAGAATAGGAGGTTACCAAGGAGCAAAGTGGGAGTAAGAGAGGATGAAGGGGGGTGACGTTGAGGATCGAAGGGTGAGGGTGGCTTAGAGGGGCGAAGGGGGGAGGGGGGTGGTACGGTTACTAATCACCGCCATAATGTCAGCTATAGGTTGCCGCAACCCCTCGAACATCCACGTTGACGTTCTCGAACGTTCCTAGACGCATTTTGCCGCATCCCCAATGTGTATCGCCACCTGTGTAACAGCCAAAGTCCAACCCCTTGGCGTTGGATGTGACTACCCTTAAAATTAATAAGAAAAAAAAAAAAATATTCTGTCACAGCATCACTGCCAGATCTACTGGGCGAGGGAGGAGTCCATTTTCTTAGTGAAGTCTTACAGCCAAAGGGAAGGGTGGGGGAGACATTTGGCAAGGGAGATAAAAAAAATAGGGGTTGAAAAAAAGATGAGTGAAAAACTACCCTTACGGTTAGAAACGTCGATAGATCCTTTATGGGAAGATTTACCTTACCTTGACCCCACCCCCCCGCCCGACTGTCTCATCCCCTCTGCCACCCTCATCCCTTTCGCTCCATCTTAACGCTGGACCACTCTCTCACGTACGAGCTAGCTAAATTACCGACTCGTACGTAATTGACACCCTTGTTAAACGGTAAATTACTCCTTGCAAGAGCCACCCCCACAGTCAACCCCCGTACTCCATCTTTATGCTGGTAGTTCACAAAGAGGGATGGGACCCGCTCGTTTCGATCGATTTGACAATCGATTTTCTGACGACGCACGGAATCTACGGTACGGACGATGCAAGGGTTGGAAATTGCATCGGGGGGTTGGTGGACACCCCGTGACCTTTCAACCCCATCGGGCGAATGTTTACCCGTGTTGCGATCATAGGTTGCACCCAGTCACTGTTTATAATTTTACACTTGCTCTCAGTGAAGAGGTTGGTATATATTACAGTAACCACCCCTAACCGACCTATCCTAACAAGGGACGAAGAACATCTGAGATTGACATATCGTGAGCTGCAAGCTAATGCCAACCCCTAATCAGACAAAATCTCGTCCACTATGTTGACAGAGGATTTCGACTACACGTACACTTACGCCATTACATTCAACCCCCGTGTACACACCAACCCTTGTTCTTCGCTCATGTTATTTTACGCTAACGAAGCCAAAAAGAAGAATTCAAAAAAGAAACAAAGTACACATGCACCAATTATTCAGTTCTGCCTCTGCCAGCTGCACGGGGTAAAACTACCCCTAACTACTACCACCGTTCCTTATGGCAGGTACTAAAAAAAAAAAATAAGAAACTACCCTTAATTCTGCTTCTTTTCATATTATATGTTTCTTCTATTCACCCTTCGTCACTCTACTTTAAGTACCATCCCTTATCGTTACATTCGCCACGTTCTCGTGACAAAGCCTCCCCCCGATCCTTCTCCTTGACGATGATGACGACATTCGCCTCTAGGAGACTGTCGCCAGGAACCAGCACTGTTCCTCGGAGAAACACAAGTGGAACACGACATTGGCTAATCAGTATCTCGTGCTAGGTTAAAGTTATCACGTTTGCTGATTACATGAATGTGTTGAAAAAAAAAAATATATATATATATATATCTACGATATATAAAATTAATAAATGTATATATACAATCATATAGATAAATATGAAAAATAAAAATCAACAACGAAATTTCCTATGAAAAAAAAAATATATATATATATATATCCCTAGTCACAAATTCCCCTAGATTTTATACATTATAAATTAATATATACTAGACGCGCGTTTTACTAGTGATTTTTCGTTTCACTCGTCATCCCTGCTTCCTTGTCGGTAAAATCTCATGGCGCAACCCTTACGTAACCAAGATAACGGTCCGAGTGGTTCGTTATATTCCAGAAGGTGAGGGTCCTTGAACCGAAGTGCCCTTTAAGTTTTTATCGTGATTCACCGATACGAACGCAGCCACTATTGATCGGTAGAAAGGATCAAGAGGGTGGGTAGTGAAGACACGTAGGAGGGATGGTTGTTAATAATTTCTTTAACAAAGGGGATGAAAATTCTTTTGGTACGATTCGACAGGGACGTTTCGTCCAGACAGGAATTGCAGAAGGGGATGAAATTGGATGGAAGACGTAGACGAGTCTAAAAGGATATTAAGGGGGTGGAGTCGGGGGAGGGGTGGAATCTAGAAACAGCAAGCGTAACGACAACAACAACAGCAACAATAGCAAACTTTTGTCTGGTTGACGAAAGCTTAAGGGTGCTACGACTGACGATTCAAGGTCTTTTTTACTGGGTATGGGGGTTGGAATGATATTGAGTGGAGGGTAGAGAGTGGATGGCTCAGCTGTGAAGCCCAGATTACTGTAAGGGATGAAGAAGGTTAGGGAACGACCGAACAAGAAATCACCTATGGTGGTAGTATTAAGTTTTTGAAAATCGAGTAATTCCTATTGTTGTGAGGTTTTTGTGGTAAGTCAGAAATTTGGGGGTGGAAAAATAAAATTTTTTTTTTTACAAATTCAAAATATTTTATAAAATATGTGTCTGATACTTCCCCGTGACGTTTTATCGTGTTATTCCGAATACCGTCACAGAAATTTTTTTTCAACCCCTATTTTAAGGGTACTTCTGATATATGACAGTACTGATTGTATTGGACTAGAAATGGAATGTTGCAAATATTCTCATTTTAAATGGTTCTTTATACGACCCTTAGCTAGACACGTAATTCATGCAATTAATTTTTATAAAAACCACCCTATACATTTTTTTTGTATACTCGACTAAGTTTCGCTCCAAGAAATTCAGCTGACTTTTGAGTCACGTTAACGATTTGTGCGATTTCTGAGAAACGGATATCGCTCACCCACCCCTGTTCTTTATTCTCACTTATTTTTTTGTTTTTCAATCTACTTGTGCTCAGGCAGACAAATTCATCCCTCGAATCGTTCTTCGGTGTGTTCCTCCTACTCTAATCCCTAGGGAGCGACTGGATTGGCTGAAAGAATTGACGAGATTGTCATCCTCGAACAGCGTGAATATAGTCAACCAAGAATAACCATTCCGATTCCACCGTTTCACGCATTTACGTTTACGATTGTTCGAGACAGCCATTGTAAACTGGATAACGTGAGGATCGAACATTTGGAAATATTGACGAATTAAGGTACGTTCACACAATGCAAGAAGGACAGAAGCCACCGAACGATTTGTTTCAATCAGCTTTAGGAAATGACGAGAAATTAGAATATTTTCTATCCCCCAATTCCATCCGTTCCATATGTTCCGATCAATTCGAGCCCAGCACTGGCACAGACCCATCGATTGACCCGTATGAAATTGAATTCGCGTGTTGTTAAAATGGAAAAGGTTAAAAAAGAAAAAAGAAAGCAGAACAGACATTGAAAAAGGACAGAAACGAAAAAAAAAGAATTAATAGAGAAAGAGAAAGAAATTAAATGGTAATTACCTAGAGAGCGAGAGAGAAAGAACATAGGCAGAGGTTGAGAGCATAAAATAGCGAGTTCCATTCAGGAAATGCGAATTTATTAGCACTTGGCACTTTTGTCACTAGAAATTCAAGTGGCAGTCGTACCAACCGCACTGGTATAGCATTGAGGTCAGCGCTGAATCGCAGCCAAAAGACAGATTGCAGATTTTCTTACAGGAGTAAAAAGAAATTGGCTCCGCCATCTTTACCCCTTTTTACCCTTCGCCTAATAAACAATCTCACCCCTCAACGTTGGAAAACTTTTTTTTTTCTAGATCGATAAGCCAAGAAAATTCGACCTATAAGTTCCTTGAGTTTCTAACCTCCCAACCGATATCCTTACCATTGAACGGCGACTATATGTTTGTAATGAAATTTACATGCGACAACAGCAACGCCAAAAATTTCCCTAGTCATCCAATGGCTTCGTCCCATCTAGGGAATTTGGATTCAAACTTTTTCCCTATGAGCGGAACTTGGTAAAATTTGTTTCCACTATAAAAATTATATTTTTTTAATGAATAGAAAAATAAGGGAAAAATCAAACCGGAAGTCCGTTGTTTCGACCCTCGTATCAATTTATGCTACCTTCCTGTGACAGTAGAGAAGACTAAAGAAATCCTTAGTGTCCCACAGGATCTTCGAGTATCTCGACTTTAAAGTATCCCGTCGCCATGAAAGACATCGAGTATCCTTAATAAAGAATCCAATCTCAACGTCAGTCTTTTTCAATAATGCAAATTCCTCAAGAGCTGGTGTAATCCTGGTATTACGTCACTCGACGGTGACTGTTATTATTATACTGATAAAAGAGGAAGAAAATGTAAAAAAAACAATGAAAGGACAAAGAAAAAAAAAAAGATGCCTAACCGCATTTATCGCTCGAGATTAATTCAAAATTCCCGCGCTTCTGCATTATATTACATACACTGCAGGAAATTACGGAAATGACGTTTGGCTAAGTGGCAAAGGAATAATTAAAAGAATCTAATGGTAATCAGCAGTCACGAGCCAAATGTCGTACAATTAATTGACAATTAGGCATTTTCTTCCCTCGCCCGGACAAAAAGTGTGTAGTTAAGTAACGGTTAATGAGAATAGTTAATTAATAATCTATCCTATGTCCAACACTGAATTGAAAGAAACGAAGGAATATTAAAAATTAAAAAATTTATGAAATTAACCTAAGTTATGAAGTTTGTAAAAAAAAACATTATTTATTCTGCTTACAAAAATTTTCACTAATTGTAAGTCGGCAAGGAAACGTGGCCAATTGTTAAAGGAAAAAAAAAAAAAAAAAAAATATTTTTCACTCAAACTCGTAATTCGTTCGACGTTAGGTCTTCGACTCTCCTATTCGTTTGAAGATATCAACAAACTGAAGATCGCTCAGGCGAATTAATTGGATGCCCAACGAAAAGCTGTAATTAGCACGGTACAATCCGGCAGATTCCCTTGGGGCATCTGTTCTTTCGCCAAACAGTCAATCCCTAAGATCCCTTCAGTTGCCTCAGTCAAACCCCCAACAGCCCTTCAACTCCTTATCTCATCTAGTGCTTTTTATCGAGAGTTAGGATTTAGAAGAAACAAAAAAAAAAGCGAACAACAATCCGTCATCGAAAACGTACCAATCCTGCAATTTAATTCCTACTGGAAATACAAAGCGAACGAGAAAAGTCACTAATTGACATTGGCTAAATTGTTACATGTAATTAAAAGAGTTTTTAATTAAGGGAAGGACGAGTCGATTGGTTTTTTTCTAAAATCTCATGCAGATTCCTGTATGCAGATACACTTAGAATTGTGAGTGTATATGAAAATAAATATGGCGTTTACATTTGAATGATAAAAATTTGAAAAGATATTAAATTTAAATAAAACCTTCGAGTTTCTGTAACGATCGGAATGACAATGATTGAAAATGGTAAAAATTTCTTAAAAAGTAATACAACGTTTGCGATGATTGTAATGAGATTTTTGTTTTGTCAAAAACTCACCTTTTTTTTTTTTGGGAAAAATTTCTAAGTCACGTAAACGATGATACGATTCACGATTCACATGTCACAGTTCAAGTATATAGTTTTTTCCCGTCGCTATTGCCGACTGCAGTAGTGTATAAGAGAAATTTGAAACTCTATGTCGATACGCGTGGGAAAAAATGAAATTGACAGCGATTTCGTCAAAGGCGAACAAATATTAGCATTCCAGAAGAGAAGAAGGATAGAATAAGAAAAAATATTCCAGCAATGAAATTCGAGCAGAAAAGCTCGCAATCAAGAAGTTTGACATTCTTTTTTTTTTTTTCTTAATACGAAAAAATTTTCATGAAAATTTTCATTGTTATTCGAAATGATTGATTCCTCGTGAATTTCTTCCTAAACCTTATTTTCCACCTTTTTCCTTTAAAGGGACAAGGATTGAAAATCAGCCAGGAACGCGGGATGTTTTCGATAAGACTGACTGACTGCGGCCGACCGCGTGGCACAGCACCTGACACAGGGTGGCACGCTACCCCCACTATTGTACCACCACCACCACTAGCCCCAGCACTAGGAGTAAAACCACCCCATGGGCAACGGCCCAAGAGCCACCCACCCCGACAGCTCACGAAAACCTCCAGGGGGTGCCTGCAGTACGTGGTCGAATTCAGGGGGCGATAAACAGTCGAAGAAAAGCCATGTATTTTCATGCTGACACGAGGTCGAGAAACACCCCGGTGAGTCACTTTTTTCTTTTCTTCTTTGAAACTTCACAATTATCTATCACGAACTTGCACCAGGTCTAAGTAAAGTAAAAGATTGAAGCGACGGATGAGATTTCGATTGAACAATAAATATTTGACTTTACGGTAGAATCGAGCGCTCGAGAACAGGCTTGTTACAGAGAATAATAAAAAGACAAATAAGACAATAGAGCCTGCTAGGAATTCCGCGTGAACTCCAAACATTCTAATGGCCATTTGTTAACGGGACATTTCGTCTCTTTGGAATTTTACGGCCGACATTATTCTGCACGGTGAACAATGAATTGTCTCGAAATTAGTAAGAGGGTAGAGAAGCGAAGGGGTAAGAAGAACACAAGGGATTGCGAGGACAGCAAAGTCGAAGACGAAAGGACCATTCTCTGCCATAGACAGATGGCTCAGACGCGTGCCCTGAATGGGTTTATGCGAGACTTTGAAGTCGGTCACAGGGCCGTACTAACTTCCGTGTAATTTGTGGAACCAGGCTTTAGTAATCCCTCGCCAGCACAAGACACCCCTTAAAGATATTTGGCAAAAGTTCATTACGCAAATAGCAGTGTAAAGCGATATAAAAATAAAAAGAGCTAACTAATTTACATTTAAAATCTGACGAGGAAGACGCGTTACGAAAATTACTGGGGAAATGTGAAATATCAAAATTCCATAAATTGCCCGCGAAGACTACCCCTCCTTTCCCCTTCCTCAGTACCACCCCTCGTGGCAAAGTATTCCATTAACAAAATGAAAAAGCCTATCGCCCCAACCTCCGAAATATCCATATATAATAAATGTCAGCAGCCTGTCGTTACGTCAGAAACGTCGCACAACTCCTGCATTTAAATGGACTGTCTAATGGCGGAGGATTCGATTTTTGACGCATGCGCACGACGGACGACTTAAACGAAGGTATAACGATAAATATTTTCCCTGTGGTAGCTGATTAAGGTACAGCTCGTTACAGCCTGACGAAATTAATCATCTAACGCAATACGAGTAAACACAGTGTGACATTGCGTGAGAGCCAGCAGATAAACATAGTTGGTTTCCCCGTCAGTTTAATCGCCCTCGTTTTATCGCCAAGTCGAGTTTATCGGCATCTTCCTTTCTGTACCTCTCGAGGCCGACGGTTAACGCCGTCAGTAGTAGCTAGCACACATTTCCAAGCACTATTCTAGAATAGCTACCAAAATTCCGTTTTATCAGGTTAAACGCATCTAACCTAACCTAACCTAAAACGATTCCGAGGCTTCTCGACCTTTAAATTCTTTACGAAAGATCCGATAGGGATTCGAAGGGAGAACCCATTTTCAAAATCGTAATACAAATCTCATAATACACAGTACAGACAGTACTTTCACATAGACGTGTGATTGGATTGATTTTTTGTTCTACCGTTTGATATCATCGAGCGCAATGCAGAAGAAATCCGTTAATAAACGTCGAATACAATTTTCAAGCAGTTCCGCAATTCGCTATTGATTTCACAAAATGGTGGCTCGAAGGTGCAGTTTGCGCCTATCTCTTGCTTAAAACGTAATATGTATACACAACGTGCACATGTAGCTACATATGTAAGACTAGGAATACGATTCCGGCACGTCTGCCGTCTACGTTCAAACGTATTTAAGTAGCACTCGCGTGCACCAGGACTCTGAATCACTGCAGGGCTTTGCCACGGATGGACATACAGAAGTGAAACGCATGCCAGACGTTTCGGGACACGAACTCGCCTATCCTTTTCGTTCTCCTCTTCGTCCCTCCGCTTCCTATACGTTATACTCCATCCCCTTCGTTCTTCATTTCTGTATATCTAGCATCAGACATTTTCCATTCCTCGCCATCCCTCCTTCGCTTCCTCGACGCACCCTCTGCGGAAACTGCTGCCACGATAAACCATACAGCAAGGCCAGGATGCTCTATTGACAATGAATGAAGAGATTTAAAAAAAATTGAAAAATAAAAATACAATCATTACTCGTTATAAAAGTACGTCTACCTGTGTTTGCATTGCTCATGGTAAGTCAGGTGGAAATAACTAGAGTTACGGTTCACGCGTTATCTGTTATCATTCTCGCGCAGTTTATCCTCGTGCTCGAGTTTCCGTTATAACTACTAACAAAGTTCTGTGGTTGCTTTGGCGGTAGATAATGGCTCTGTACTTATTAGTACACATAGCCATGCAACCCCAGTATAGATATATATACTGATATACCTTTCAGTATCTACCGTCACAGGGAATAAAATAATCAATGAAACATTGAGAGATATAGATATCGACTGAAACAAAATTACATATACTGGTTTGGATCCAGATTTAACGATAGTACAATCCATATGCAATGGTATATCTATAACGTTGCAGTGATGTCAGCAGCATGTGTCTCTATTGATATAAGTTGAATAAAAAGGTATCGCTCTTACATTAACCGACGGACAGTCTCCCAAGTCGAATAATAAATATTTATCGTGGAAAATATAATTCGTGAAAAAGTATCCAAGATAATTCGCATTAGCCCAAGAGCCAGTGTTTTCCTAAGCTTATCCCATGTTTGTTCGAGGGGGTAGTTCGGTCTATAAAGGATAAGTGGAGGGAGGAGGGGTGTATGGGGTAGGCGGTGGCACCATGCTAATTTCCGGCTGGCTAAATTCAAAGTGTACCAGACCGACTCTCGTGGATAGAAAACGTGATTGCGACAAGGTGTATCCACCAGCTGTTTGCTAAGAGTCAGAGCAGATATCAAGATATTTAATGAAAAAGATACATTCTTTTGCAGTGTATCTATAGACAGACAGACCTGGGTGCTCAAAAGTACAAATTGGCACAATGAGAATGTGACTGATACCGAAAAGATTGTCTATTTGAAGGCAAGAGAAAAAAAAAAGAGAATAAGACAAATTAAGCTGGTGTCCCAGACTGGTGGGTCGATAGATACGTCGCCTGTACGTTTCATCGTAAAAGATCAACATAAACGTAAACCATAAACCGGATGATACCATCGCTCTTCCCGTCTCACAGGAACGCAATATTTGCCAAGCGACTACGTGATCCTGACGTCATTCCATGGGAGATACGCATCTGCCGTAACGAGCCATTAGCCCTCCTAGGAAAGCAAATAGACTCGTCCCTCCTGCTGATCCCTGCTTCCTCTCACTTTTCTCTACTTCCTTTATCAGAGAAGTGACTTTTTAATCGTTTTATCGTCGTATCCAACGGGTCGACCCTATCGTGATCCTCGCCACGAATTTGCATGCTCGCTGACAGTCAATTGATCCGTTATCTGCATATTTTTAACGAGAGCAACACTCAGGTATACCTATACACGGGTATCTGAAGTCCGGATGTGACGTTTCATTTCCACACAAAAGCGTCGTGGTTTCCATGAAAATTTTTCATGGATTTACTGGTACGTCGATCGTCTGGTTGAAAATCACAGGGGATTTCATGCATGACAACAGCTGTTCTTCTGCTGAGTTATCCTGTAAATATACTATAGGATAGAGAAGAGGTTTCTGGTACGTGCTTCTATAGGAATGCCACGTGTTTACGGAAATATTACAGGAGTGTACCGAGTGACGGCGTGCCAAGAATATCCAGGAGATTTCTCGGATGCGAGGATGTCCAGGATCAGGATAGAGGACCGGTGTGCCAGCTGAGAATTTCTCAATGAGGATGTCGTATGGGTTTCTATGAGGAGTCCTTGGCTGCAGGATAACAGGTCCCGTAAAGCTTCCAAGTCATCGCCACCAGTCATCCCCTAGCCATAAGCCGTAATTGTTGGAATGTCTTATTTCCTGTAATAAAGAAATTCTAGTTCCCTTAGGTGGTCCTACGTAGGCACGAGAATGTCAACGAGAATAAACTGACATGAATTCGTCGATGAAGACTAAAAGCAGTGACTAAAAATTCAAGATAGACTTGGACTGCATCTAATAGTACGGACACACAGCCCTTGTCAAATTCAATGCACTTGGTAAATTTGACAGCTGTCATTGAACAAAATTTCAAATGTATATTTACTTTTATGGTAGGAAAAAAAAAAAAAAACAACTCTATCCTGAAACTACAGTAACCAGGTAATAGTGGAGCCTTGACAGGTTGACTGTCAACTCTGGCACTGCTGAGATGAACAGCCCTGTATATACGACATCAACTTTATTTAGTGCCTCTTTTTTTTGTAACTGCTTGCTAGGGTAAATGCTAGCCTAATTTTATTTACCGAGCGTCTCGTCCAAGGTACTCTAGTGCTAAGGGCAATTAGGGGACTGGCTAAGAATTTTCCTGAAATCCTCAAGCGACTTTTGACTCTGAGAACGAAGTCTTATTAGGGTAGAGAATGGGTAAAAGGGAAAATAAAAGTATAAGGGATTGGAATTGTTTTCGAGAGTCGAACAAGGCTGAGTGGAACAGCTAGTGGCCAAAGCGAAGGGTTGCATCTTGGTGCAACCCTCTTAACCCAGCTTCTGGGAGTGGCGCGCCTGGATTTGCAATTCAAATCAGTGAGTGCTTACGGCGGTCCTTTAAAACAGTTCCATTAGAATCACCCCCAGAATCCAGTTAGCCAGTCAGCCATCCAGCAAACAGCCCAAAGATCGACCTCAAGAGTAAACATTGAATACTCAAAAAGAGAAAAGACCAGGAACCATCCAGCTTATCGCCTAAGCAGCTAATCTATCAATTTGGAAACACGCCAAAACGGAATGGTAACAATGAAAGCCCTAACAACCCGTTAAATTACAGAATCCAATTAATGATCTGAGCGTAAGTAATTAGCCGGTTGCGAAATTGAACATCGACAAACCATATAGATACGATAATAATATCAGCCGTCACTCCTGTCGCCGCTATGAGTGCAGTTATTAAGCTTGTCCTTGCGCGAAATTAACTGGCAGCGATATGCAGACTGGCGAATCGTGGAGCAACGAGATTGTACAAGCATGTTACTCGTGTGGCACAAGAGGAGTACGTAGCTACATGCATTTCCTGAGGTGGTAGAATGCCAAGGCGTCATGTAGTTCTAATGAATCTCTAATCTTCTCCACAACGACAGCTAGTAGTATGAATTCCTAGGATGATTTCAACATTGCGCAGTTGCAGGTAGACAGACGCATCCTTCCTATCATTTAATTAAAGCAATCAAACACATCAGTATATATAACAACAACTGTCTACTTTCTGACAGATTAAATATGAAAATTAATTCCTTTACCTTTTTGAAACGTCGTCGACCTGCGCCACGCTTCTTCGTAGCGTAGTGTTGCCTGGAGACCTCGACCTCGACGCACCCAGGAGTCGACCTCGTGATGCTTCCTGGAAGACGATCATAAGAGTCAGAAAGAGCCTTGAACGATACTAGTTTTTAGGTACAAAATCTTTATGATTAAATTTAGTGAAAGAGTCAACTTCTGTCATTGATGACGTCCTGGTATTTACTAAGATTTTAAGTGGCGCACCCTTTCCTCTAGATATCGTATTAGTTGAACGTATTCTTTTATAAATCATCCCCAGACACCGTGTGTCGACTATAGGCGATTTTGTGGAAACTCCTGAAAGGGCTGAAGCATCCGGTGCCTTTTGATGACCTGGCTCCAGTGTGGACTCCACTTAATGCTGGTAATAAAGTGTCCCTCCATTATGGGGGTTGTTGGAAATCAGAATAGTGTCCCACTCGAAAATAGTGTGATTTATATAATGAAGTCCAGCCCTTTGTCAGAGGATGAAAAGGAAACGAATGACTGTGGCAAAGTACAAGGTCGTTTCCATGTGGATTCTTGCGAGGAAGGCTTAAAGGGTGTCATGTGTAACATCCAGGTCAGTCCTCCAGGATGTAGCCAGGAAGATCATCGACCCCGAAGATCATCATCCAGGAATATTCATCTCCAAAGAATTCAAACACAGACGCTGGAGCATTCTGAAGGAACACGAGGATCAATAGTCGACATTAAAAAGTTACACAAAATGAAATATTGTGTTTGAATTATATATTAGAAATATGCCATCGTGCTATTTTTGATATTAGACCCAGTTCTTGCCTTCCGAGAAAGAAGGTCGATTATCGTTGAGAAGCATGCGATGGAGTCATCAGCCAATGGCCGTCCTTCAGGACCTCGACCTGATCACGACCTGATAATTTCTAAATTAAGTATCCACCTCAAGGATCTCGCCGAAATCGAGCGTCGTGACGCCATTACACATCTAGACTTTTTTTCAGTATTATAAGACTCGATCCACCATTCGTTGACTCTATTAGAAGTATACGACTTTTCTATTATGTTACATTAACCCTCCGCCATCTTGAATCTAGGTCAAATCATTTTCTTCTAGTCAATAGAAATTCGGCAGGTCACACTGGCAACCCTATAATCATCTCATTGTCAGGGTCTCCTCTTGTTCTCTCGAATGTTATCACAGGACGAAACAAAAGAAACGGTCAATTTCTTCGATAGATATTATCACGGGTAAGAAGAAGTCGAAGGGAAGTCAAGAAAAAGTCTAAGAAAGTAAAAAGCAGAGAGACAAATCAACTCGATGAATTCGCAAGACACTACTTTTTGTAGGTCACAATTTCTTGGGAAATTCAAAGACCTGGTATACGATTGGCATCACTCGTATTAGATGTATAATAGCTGGTACTTGGTATCACTTTAGTACTATACATATAGGTTAGTTAATTGACCTATAGGTCAATACTTGGTATCACTTTAGTACTATACATATAGGTTAGTTAATTGACCTTGATCTATGTGATTGATGAAGATCAAGATTATCAAGGTGGTCCCTCGTGTTATCTACGTAAATATTAAGAGGCGAAATAGAAGAGGCGACACTTATGTTGGTCTGAAATGTCATATCAGACCAAGAACAAGCTCGAGCTTTTTCTCTGAGAATTACTAAGCGAAACGTGAGCTGTCGGCATTAATATTACGGAGGCTCAAGTTGTTGAAAAAAATTCACAATAATGGCCGCAACGTGAAAGTTGTTGGTGGAGAAAAAAGAAATTTTAAGCCAGGTTACATCCATGTCTATATGAATTTCAGGCACGCCTTCAAGTTCGACAATGTTTTCAGAGTATTAAGAAGACTTGTCTCGTTTTCACAATGGACCACTCTCCTAGTGCGGAAATGTAAAATAAGTGGGTTGCTTATACCAATTAAAAGAGAAAATAATTTAAGCCTCGAATGCAGAATAAAAGCATGAACATAGGACAAAACGTTGAAAACAGTTGAAGTAATAATATTTTTAATATTTTAGAATTTGGTAGTAGACGCTCCTGAATAAATCTTTCAGTATCAAAAATGATAACTGATATCTATCCGACCTAACGTAAGCTCACGTTACAAAGAAAAATCAATAGTCCCAAACCCAAAGACGAGAACCCAAGAGATCATCCGTGGAAAACCAATCGGATTTATCTCCCTTATCTGAACCAGTAGCCACGAGAACATCCCTTCCTCTAAGGGAGAGAAATGGCCCGATGAGAGTGAAATTGGCAGACAAATTAGAAAACGAAAAAGCCTCAGTTTTTATTAGGAATAAAGTAGTAAACGTTTCTCTCCTTCCCTACATTAACCCGTCCGTCCCAAATCCATCAACGTTGGCGTCGTTTTTGACAAATAATAAAAATTCCAAATGACTATATTTAACCTACATTATTTGTCCACGCTATGCCTATATTATTTGCATGAATATATGACTTTACCTATAACACAGAACCCTGAGCTACAAAACCCAAACACAGAAGCCCCATTCCGCACTGCGTAGCAGGCGTCATTATCGTCAAAGAAAACGATTCCTTGGCGAAATATTAAACTAACAAAAATAGACCAGACGACCTTCAGCAAAACGATACCATCTCAGCCAGGTTAACCGAGGAACATAAACCATGTAGGGTCAAGCGCGCCCTACGCCAGCGATAAGCCCGATGCAAATGTTGCCAGGATACCGTGAGGATATTCGCGGATCGAAGAACCTTATTCGAGGTCAATGAACAGCCGCCATTTTCTTTCCACGAATCAAAGTCCTAGTCGTCCCTCGCATGTCCCAAAGACGTCACAGTGATCTCCAAATGGGTGTAGATGATAAGAAACGTAGTCAGGATACCAGAAGAACTTGTTATTGGACGTCGTTGACTAATGTTTATCAGGAGACAAATTTATGGGTACCTAGAAATATGTAAGAATTAGAAATCGTTTAATATCAAGGAAAAAGCTTTGTGCTCATAGAACTAGTTCCTGGTAACAGGTATCATTAATCATCCACGTGGGTATTGACTTTGGCCGAAAGACGCCCATCAAAGGACGGTCATGGCTACCAGGAGCTGTCAGGTAGGTAATGACATTTCGTAAACAATTCTTTTCTCCTCAAGTCCTGACAAAATCCTCGCACTTGTCACCCATCGTCGAAGTATACGATACGATTAATTGACGCCTACGTAAGCCACACTGCCATTGTCCCAGCGCTCTTGCAATTATCCCTGGTATCCCGTTGACCTCGACTATAACTTCTTTATTACCACCGATTCTTTGGAAGTTTATCAACTTTACACGAAAATCCCATTACCCACCCGTGAGATTGGCCAGTTTTTACCCCTGGAAATGATCTCTGGAGAAGCCTATTGGAACCTTGGACTCCATTGGCGCGTTGACTACCTACACTTTTCTGTGGTAATTCCAAAGTGGAATGGAATGTCGATCTAACAATTTGGACTAGTTATCTGTCTAGTTCAGTGCTATAAATTCATGTTCTAAGGTACGACAGAGTGTGAAAGCAATGATATGGAAAGACGTAAGAGATCAATGAATAAAATTACTCTTCAGTGATCTTCAAGGTATTCAAATATCTGCGTATACCTCGTAACGTTTGATTAAAGATCCTGGACGGATTTAGTGGCGTATGAAGAATCTCTTTGGGAGCCATGAAAATATGACTGCGCCAACGATCTGTCGTTAAAGTTTTATCCCGCAAAGCTGTGCCGCAACCTCAGCAGATAGGATACATATATCGAATTGGGACTCCTGCCAATCAATTTATCTCTTGGCCAAGTGACGTAGAACGAGGGTCTCCAAAGGTGTAGGAACTTCACAGCACTTTACACTGAGTTGCCTGATAAGTCCTGACACGTCTTCTATGATGCAAGGATGAAGAACAAACAGGAAGCAGAAACTGGACAGAAGGAAAGACAGCATCATTGTACAGGAAGCAAAATGACAGAAAAAGAATGAATCAAGCTTAATGGATATTATGTACCAGTCAGCAAGGTTAGGTCTGGTGAAATAGAATCAACAATTGCCAATATGACAGATCAATAATTTGAATCCATCCAAAAACATTTCCCATTTCCCATTTCCCAGCGTCTATTCTTCTTCACTGGGTTTTAAGTCTTCACGTGTAACAAGTGATTTTTATCTAAGTGGATATTTCCAGGGCATCGCTTCGATTCCACCACCATTCGTCAGGAAGAGTTAACGTCCGTTGAAAACCAGACCGATTTACATTCAGCTGCCGACATGCCACATTCTTGAGTTCAGGATTCCCCAGAGAGTGAACCAGCATCTACGTAGGTATACTTGGACCACCGGAAGCCATTGTAGCCAAGCGGGAGAGAAAGATGAATATATAGGTGGAAGGGGAATTTACCTTGTCCATGAAGAAGATCATCCAGACGTCGAAGGACAGCAGCGTCGCGACGCTCTGGAAGATTCGTTTCCACTTGCAATTTTCCTAGAACGATCCAATCCGAGTACCACTGCTTTTCTTTCTTAGCTGGCATTCTTAGAGATTTCTGAAAAGTTAGAATAAAAGTTTAAAATAAACATCTCAACTTTAAGGCAGAAGATACCTAAGGTCAATGGGACAATAGGAAATAAAAATAGTGGCAGCTGCTTTATCCTACAATAAATTAATTTAGCATTAAACGAAACACTTGCAATTGTAAAATTTATAAATAATAAAATTACAACTGTTATAACCTAACCTAACCTCTGTCATAAACATTATCATATAAGTACTAACAGGTTAGAACATCTAGTATATCAGATTATCCGAAGCACCTCAATGCTGCATTGCACAACTTACAAAAATGTGAAACTCGTGCAGCTGAAGTGAAGAACTTCGAGTTTCGAAACGTCTTGAAAGAGAGAAAAATGAGAAGTGCAAGAAAACGAAAAACGTACCATCTCCTTCTTGAGCGAGGAAAGACTCAATTTCTTGGAGAGTAGAAGTTGTGAAAAATGCTATAGGTAACCTTAGTCCATTCCCAGTACAGTATAGCATATAGAGGTCCGTCCAGACACAACTGTACAAGCCTGTAATACAGATGTTTCAAGCAAGATAAACCTTTGGATTGTACCAACAGATTGTACAAGAAATAAATACTAATAAAATCTACTCTAAGCTTTACTGAAACTACTTCGTGTTATCGCGTTAATTTAAAAATTCCCTCAACTGCATTCAATCTCGTGTATTCGTGCTTCACACGTGTCATACGTATCGTAAGCATTTATATAGACACACAAGTATTCTCACGCCCAAATTGGAATTGACCGTAATGATTTTCGTTTCTGCAACGTGGCAGCGCCGATTCACGGTTTACGGCACGTGAATTATGCGACATGACAAAACGATGCAAGGTCCATGAATTAAACTGCGGGCTGACGTGTTCCGGTATGAAACTGGAATGGTAACAGCTTGCGATTCTGTTACCACAGACAGGAATTAACTACCAGCCTCCTAGTGGGTTACGGGTCGATTTGCGTGTAAAGAAAAGAGAAAGAGACGATATAAACAAAAGAAAAAGAAAAATTGTGCCTCCTTCCAATGCAAAAGCTGCCACGAACATTGCATCACGGAATGGTGACGTTTGAGAAAATGGCGGCTGCTTTTTAACCACTGCGTGTTTTCAGAATTTAAACAATTTAAACGAAGAAAAAATATTAATAAATTGACAAAACATACAAATGTATTGCGTGTGACTGAATGCATTGTATTTATTTGTGATTAACCTTTTGGCAGTTAAGTCAAATAAGCATTGTCATTCGTTCAGGCTGGTAAAGCTTGTCCCCGTTTTATTCAACACGAACAATACACACGGATGAAATTCTTCTCGTATTAACTTCTGATTTTCTCAAAATACCTTACAACGAGAATAACATGGACGAAGGAGATTGTCTGAACGAATATACCGAGGAATTGAACATCATGCAAAAACGTACTGAACGTCAACAACGGATATCGTAATACGTCATTGAAGAATTAAACAACATTGCACATTTTTACACAAGATTGATAATCCCCTGACAAGGAGATATATAATGCTTCACCTTGGACAGGTTAAAGAAAACATTTCCACGATACTGATAGAAGACTATCAGTTAATAATGAGACTAATAGCAAACAATACTGTCACTCAGAAGCAATAAAGATACAAGAAAGACCAAAAAACTTCCTAGCGTCATTCACTCTACGTGCAATAAAGCAATTCAGTCATGAATTCTAATGAATAATTTTACTAGTCGATCATACCTTATAACTTTGATGTTTTCGTTGGCTCTCAGTACAGTCTTACACTGGGTTTCACACTTATAACAAAAAGCTAGAAACTTCACTCTTTAATGTAGTAACAGTATATTGTAGGTTAGGCGCGAAGTAAATAGGTCTTTTACGACACGTAAAATCTTTTACCACTCCGACATACTGCCAAGACTCGTAGATTAAATCTCCGACGAAGATCTAACAAAGTATCGAAGGCTGCTGTCAAAACACGAAATGTCCTTCGTTGAAGATCTACAAGAACTATGAAATTGAAAAAGGGTGTCGTGACGCGAGGAACGCGCGTAGGAAACTTATCCCGTATAAAAGCAACCGAGTAACCAACGGTTACTCCGAGCAATGGCCTCTACCTTGACTGTGGTTTCGGGCCCTGAGGGCACATGGCCTCGACAGGAGTCCCTATTTATTATATAATCTCCAACCGTCTCTCCAGCACGTAACCCAGAAAAACAAGTCCGCAGAATGATCGTGTAAAGACGTGAGAAAAAAAATTGGTGCACCGCGAGTTCTTGACCGAGAAGAAAAAACGGCAGTTTTGCACTATACTCGGTTCTTTCCAATGCATACAATTTAAATAAAGATATATTTTTAATATCAACATACATACGTATTCTAGAAATGCAAATTGTAAACATATTTTCTCCAAGCCACAAACCATACATTTGCGGCTCCGCAATGTATCACAAGAACGAAGAATTTTCAAATTTGCCGATAAAAACATTGCGATGTTACCGACCGTCGGCAACTAGTGGACATTCGGTAATATAGTTTTCTGAATACCGTTTTAACTTGACATTTGATACCATTATATAATACACAAAATTTACATTTTGTATTACGTGTTTCGACTGTTCGTTCTTCTTATTTTATCTTGTAGTCGACACCATCTCTCAGTGCATTCGCAATGTCGGTGTTTCAGTCGATAACTCGATCTACAGGCATCCAGAACAGTCAAGCATACGTGACACAAATCCTGGTAAAATTCCTAGTCTATTTATCTTCTGTCAACGACAAAACGTCATCATTTACTTTTTCGTACCCTTCACGATAAAATTCCATAAGATTACAGTGCTATCTAGTGTTATGATCCACAGTGCTACAAATGTATAGCAGATATTCCGTAGATTTCTGTGCACTCCCCCACTCCGCTTATCAGTTACTTAAGATACACTTAATATGCCATTGGCTATGTAACACTCACTTGTAAAATCTGTTCTAGAGGTATCGCACAGCAGTACAACCAAATTCCTCGAAGTGAACCGGTCATTTAGTACAAGTGATAAAAAATAAATTACTTCTAATTTTATCGTTATTAGCTGCACTGCATTTCGTATAAATCTTTCGCCGTCCTGTTAGAAGAATCCAAAAAGAGACATCGACAAAATTCCAATTAGTCGATCGGCCTTTATGGGCAAGAACACTAAAATAGAAATCATGTACGTACATAATTTTATTAATATTTATTCGAATTATTTACACAGAATATTTACGGAATAATGTAAACCGATATACATAGTCTTAGATTTTTCAGTTTATTTTTTTTTTAAACTTATATATATCTTATTTGCGTATTTATCATCAACGTATCCTACTGATTCGTAAACATCCATTTCACGAAAGATCTAATCTTTCAAGTTGAACGTACTTATAATTACAGTTCTCAAGTATATCGACGTTAACATTTTCTCTCTTGCGCCTTGAACTTATAAATTGCCGTCAAGGTTTAACTCAGCAGCCTTGGGCGTCGCGCATTGCGCTCGTAAATAAAGTTTATGCAACTTTTTTTCATACTTTTTTCTCGAGTCAAAAACAAATGTTTCTTAGAGAAATGAAATATTACGTAATATTGCCATAACGTATAAACGTTTAACATTACTGAAATATGCAAACAACATGCTTACTTAAATATCAAAGCACCCAGTATACCGGTTAAGAAAGGACTTTGCTCTATTTTTCAAATGAATCATACAGTTTGGAAATTTAATGATAACACAAAGATTTCTTCCTATCTGTCATTCTGGATCTGAACAAACGATTACTTATGATTATCACAAAGATTGGTGTTTGTATTAGTATTGCAAAATAAAAGATTGTTTGTATAATCACAAACGTTTTTATTGTAGAACTCACATTGTTGTATCACAGTAGTTTTTTTTTATAAATTGGATAATTGGAATTTAATGACTTAGGAAAAATTTACCACCGACCTATGTGGAGGGATTCCACGATTTGGAGGCTGTGAAGAAAATGGAATACAGGACACTAGGAAGGACAGGACTACGAGTTAGTAAATTGTCGTTTGGCGGTGGACCCTTAGGCTGTCACTACGGGTAATTAAATAAATAAATACAAATTACTCCAAAATGAGAAACACCAATTCTAGGAGTGACTCGAAAAAAAGATAACGCGAAGATTAAAATATATTAATTACATAATAACATAAAACCAATGAATAAAATTGTATAATCTTATTGATACAGCAAACCTCTATTAATGGATTTTCATTTTGTCTGTAGTAAATACGACGAGAACGAAGCAATCGAAACGATAAGACAAGCCATTCGTCAAGGTATTAATTACATAGATACAGCACCCTGGTATGGCCAAGGTCAGTCAGAAGCGACTCTAGGAAAGGTAATTAAGAAAAGGAATAAAAATTATTGAAACAATGAAAAGACAAATGAAGAATTAATTCCTTATTTGAACAGGCGCTGAAGGGAATACCTAGAGAGGCTTATTATATTGCAACAAAGATTGGCAGGTACGAGTTGGACTTTGAAAATATGTTCAATTTTACCATTGAAAAAACAAGAAAGAGCTTGAAGAGAAGCCTGGAATTACTGGGCTTGGATTACGTCGACGTAATTCAAGTTCATGACATTGAATTCGCTCCTTCGTTGAACATGATAATAACGCAAACCTTGCCAGAACTGTCAAGACAAGTGTCCGAGGGAAAAGCCAAGCACATAGGTATCACCGGATACCCTGTTTCGATCCTGAAAGAATGCATTGATTTGAGTAATATAAAAATAAGTTGCATATTGAGTTACTCACGTTTTACACTGATAGACGACACTTTGGAACATTACATTCCTTTCTTCAAGGTAATTATTGTTATCGTTTATTAGTCCAGTTCCAAATCTACTTCTTACTGTGAGATAATAATTTGATTACTGTTGTCAGGAACATAATATTGGAATTATATGCGCTTCTGCACCTTGCATGGGTCTGTTGACTAATCATGGACCACCTGAATGGCATCCTGCTTCTGAAGATACAAAGAAGAACTGTGCGGAAGCTGCAGAGTACTGCAAGGTCAGTAGAATTTTGTATTGAAAGTAATGATTTGTCTATCATTATTAACTATTTCAAATTGCAGGAGTACAATGTTGAACTTGGAAAATTAGCCGCTTGGTACTCCATGCAATGCAAGGATATTGATACGAGTTTGATTGGGATACAAAATATGAAAGATTTGCAATGCAATCTGCAGGTCGTTTACGAGGGGATAAAAGATCACGAAATGAAACTACTTGAAGAAATCAAAGAAAAGCATGTATACTATTTATTACATATTATGAGTATTAATCGTACAAATATTTTTGGTATAAGGTGACAAATTATTGCATGATAAAACATGGGGAAAAAATCTTTTTGTTGTCATATAAAATCGTTCACAATGAATGCATCTTATGCAACAATTTTGGCATATCAATATATTTGCTTGGCTGTACATTCTTTGTGAAGTGCCTGTACAAATGGAATCAGTATTGCTTTTGTCAAAATAGCCATTTATATCATTATTTTTGGGAAGATAACGAATAGATCCTATTGGCCTCATAATGTCATAGATCATAATTATTTTGGTTTGGGTAAAAGGTGGTACGATTGGAATTTATTATAGTGAGAAAAAGGGCCTCTGGAATGAGACGAATTTATTGGGCATCAGGGAGCACGGAAATCGATGACGACTCGATTTCATTAGGACCAACTGGAATAACGTGTCTATAAGTTCCACGTGACATGCGAATGAACGGTGGTAGTATTCATGGTAGCCGGTTTAATTTGTTTTGCCTGTCAGGACTAAATGTAGCTTTGACACTTTCGAAAAAGCACGTGGAGACAAAATTATGCGAGAGAATTAAATTGATCTTTTTGTATTTTGTAATAGCTCTAGATATCGGAGACTCTTAAAGTGTATCATGTGACGTACTGTGACATAATCGACACTTTGCCAAATGTATATAAATCGCGAGAATACGTCTATCGAAGTTCGAGCTTGCCGAACCCCTATCTGCCCTGGTAAGTTGGGAGCAACAAAAAATCAAAATCAAGACAGCTCGTTCGGTCTTGCATTGATTTTGTAATTCTTGATATGACAGAATACAATATATATTTTATCAAACATTCTCTGAAATTAGAATATTAGCTGCTGAGGCATTTTTATATTTTTATTTAATGACTTTCACTATTCTTTAAATAGATTACGTCATCTTAAATGATTAATTTTATAAGCTTGTTTCTAGTTTCATGATTGTTGAATGTCTGATATGATGGAAATTGTTTTACATTGCTCTTTATGCATTTTTCAGTTATATGAAGAAACTGTGTTATGCATTTATTATATTTTCATTTTGTACTTTATACAGATTTCTGTCGAAGATCAAGGACAAGCATTGGGAAGGTGTCGAGCTTAAGAAGTACTGGAGTGCAATGAACAAATAGAAAATATATATTCTTTGTTACTATATGTATCCTTTGTATGACAATATCGTATTACAATAAAATTTGTGAGAAAGCTTTTAGTTTCTTTAGAAAGTTTTCTCTTAGTTTTAATACTGAATATTCTATTTCTAGTAAAAATATCAGATCTGTGTATATATATTATGTATATAGGAAGTGTTCTAGAGTTTGTTATTGTTACCATAAGTGTATTACAGAATGAGTTGTAATTAAGAAAGATAATTAAGTTATAAACTTAAGAACACAGCAGAATGGTGGAAAGAACTGTAAAATTCTTCCCATAAAAGTCTTCTATCTCGTCAGTAATACTTTAATTAACTGAAATCAAGTTAATAACAAATGTAATAGTACATTTTCGAAAATGCACATCAGTACCAATTATAACATGAAAATATCATGAAAAATAAAGGATCGTTTCAAGATATTCTCGTGTTAAACAAAGCTTACATAGTTAGCTTTGGTATACCAATGACAGAATAATATTTCAGTACTTGAACTTATACCTCTTCAGATATCAATGGAATAAAAGAGAGTTCTTGTATGAATTAGGAACATAATCATCGTCCCCTGGCTTAATCTGATAAGTTAACTCATACATAAGAATAGTGACAAGTGATCCAACAATTAGCTTATGGTACATTTGTTTCAACTCGAAACCTTTCTTAAGGCACAATTCCCTACCTCCCTCTGTATACTCCGAGGCAACACAATTGACACAGCTGTAACCTTGATCGATTGCAAACTGTACAGCTACATTCAAAAGGCACGAAGCTATTCCTTTTCTCCAATAACGCTCATGAACGCAGAGTCTCTTAATCCAGGCACCCTTATCCAATCTATGACTTTTTGTCACTGCTACAGAGCCTACAATCTTTTTAGCCTGTGAAGAGATGTCAATGTTAGCTTTACGAAATTGATCTTCTGTCATCACTGTATAATGAATGTCCTGTGGATGACGGGTCATAAGGTATGGCTCAAATGCCTCAGCCACCCAGAATCCTGAGAATGCATTTGACATATAAACCCTGCCAGAAAAAAATAATTAACAATCAGAATACAATTTTCGTCCACAAGATTAAATTGACTCTAAACTATGCAATTATGCACCTTGGAATGTTGTTTATTTCTTGGCCGATCTCCATGGCTTTTGTTGTGTGTCCCATGAATGTACCGATATAGGTTAATATGATAACAACAGGTATTACTAAAAGGCACACAGTGAAAGGCACACCAAAAAATATAAACATTATAGCAGCGAATAATATCATCAGCTGAAATGTTATTTCTTTAAAGAGATTTCCAAAAAATGCAGTATGCATAGACGACATAACACCATCCTTAATTATTTCTCTGCAGTGTATCTCATCACCAGGTTTATAGCTACGTATTACTACTATATGACTCATTTTATAACAAATTTGTTATCAATTCTACTATGAAAAAATATTAAACTCTCTCACTGCACTTATGTCAAACTGACTTCACAATTCTCCTTCTTTTTCGACTTTTCAAGATTAGGGTCAAACATTTCTCAATAGTTATATCTTTGTGCTGCCAAACGTCCTCAAGTAAAAAATTTGAACAGGAATCTAGGGACTTCACAGATATACTGCGGTCCGTACAAAAAACCCTAAAACTCACTATTTCAAATAATAAAAGAATTACTAATTAATGAGTAAACGATAAGGGAGAACTGCAGGTTATAAGACTTGTTTAATAAAACGAATAAATAACATTTGTATGTCAAATTGCGGGCTTGAAATTAATATCGAAAAAAATGTATATCGTCAACCTTGTCTACTTCAATTTTATCTCTGCCATCTACATCCATTTGATTTCGTAGTTTCGACGGAGAACAACGTGGGAATATCTAAATTACTCCAAACGTATAATTTTTAATATAATAATTCAATACATTTCTTAATTAATGTAATGGGTATTATATATATCTGTAGCATCCTTTAGTGCAGTTCGTAAGATGTTGAACTTGCCCATAAGAACGTATCAAAGGAAAACTGCAGCTAAGCAAACATCTGTACTTTATAAAAATCCTTCAATTATTTCTCGTACAAATACTCAAGTTAAATCCTCTGAAAATAAGAATATAGAGGTGAAGGAGAAGGTTAAAAATGTTGATGAAACCTTAGACTATGATCCATTCGATACTACTTTTGATCGACTTGCAAAAGATGCTGTGTGAGTATATTATTTAATTGTTGTATTATGTGTGACATTGCCATTACAAAGGTTTTCTATACTTTTTATATTGCATGCAGATTACCACCAGTACCTCCTATACTTGGAAAATCACATGATTCTTGGTATGACAGTAGTGACAATAGTCTACCAATATATAATTCATCATCGACTTCTACTGCTCAAGAGCTGATACGTACAAAGATTAGAACTCCTGTAAAAGTGGTGAGAAAAGGGAAAAATAAAAATAATTTAATGACTGCCGTGGTCAATAAAGTTACGAGAAACAAATATCCAAAGGTTGTAAAGAAGGCTAATCAGAAGATTGGTTTAGCAATGCCAAGTGTAAGTGAAATAGACGTTCGTTCAGAAAAGAGTATCAAACTGAAACGCAAATATAACCATAAGAAGAAGGATAATATTATTAAGGTTAATGAATCTAAGAGAGATGTAAAACGTATTTTCTCACAAATTTCAAACCACAGCAGTAATAACAGTAGTATTATTGATCATCAACTTATAGTAGAATCTGTATCTGGCAATAATCACCTAAAGGTTACTAAAACTGGATCACAAAGCTCAGACATGTCAGAAATAACTCGAGTAACGAATATGGAAGAGGTACCCGCAAAACGTAAAAAGGCTGTATGGAAAATGAAGATTGTGTTATCTCCAAATAAAAAGAAGATATTTCAAGAGAAAAACAGAAAAAGCAAGAGTGAACGAAACTCTAGCAGTTCACGTGCAATTAATGATGTTCATATACAAAAGCAAAAAAAGTTGAAGAGCACAGATAACAATGTTCCAGCCATACAAGATAATCAGAACCAAACAAGCATAGATCATCCAGTGAACAAACCAGAAATAAACTTTTCATCCAGTATGAATAATATTTCAATGAACAGTTTAAATGACACAAGTCATCAGATAAATAAACCAGAAGTGAGTAGTCCGTTCAATAATATGGACAATATCTTAATGGACAGTTCAAAGCGGAAATCCATCGATTCTTCAAAACCATTAAATAGCATAAATGCTCTGGCACATTCTACACCGTATCCTAATTCTAATAAGGGTTCAGATAACAAATGTATGGATCCACTGGAACTGTCAACTAACATAAAAGCTGTAACTCATTCTACACCATATTCTAATTCTAGTAATTCAGCTGAACTGACCAAGCGAACGATAACGATTAAACCTTGCTGTGTACAGCTAGAAAGATACAAAAAGAAGAAGACCAAGCAAAAGTATTCAAAGGAGTTTGAAAAAAAGGAAATTTGTATTCCAGACTTCAGTCATTTACCTGCTGAAGATAACACATACAAACACTTTGAAACTACCGAAAACAATTCACCTCAGAGCATTATTAAACCTTGTTCAATTAAAATATCTAGAATAGATGGGGATAAATTTCCGAAGCCAACGTCTACAACACACGAAACTAATCGACTTCAATTAGATTCAAAAAATTGGACGAACCAATTCGATATTAAAGAGTGCAGTGTTAATTTATCTCGGATAAGTCATCTTGACTACAAAAAAATTAAATTACGAGAATCTAATCTACCTTCGCGAAATTATCACAGCTTAATGTGTAGTACACCATTCGAGAAACCAGTAAAACAATCACTTATGAAAGTTTGCTTTTCACCCAATGACAGTCTTACTTCTATCAACACAAAGAAACCAAAAATTCACGTTGAGAATAAACGTATCAGAGAAGAGCTGTCAAAAGAAAAAACTGATAACTTCCAGGACGTAAATGCTGTAAGAAAGAATCTGCATACATACTATAATACTTCTGACGTGGAAGAATCCAAAGGAACAAAAAGCAATAGCAAAGTTTCGCAAGAATCCTTATCAATGGATGAACAAAAAACAGTGGAATTGGAACCAAAACCAAATAAAATTAAAAAATCAAAATCTTCTGTGCAATTTGCATCGGATCAATCAGAAGATAGTATCTATTCAGCAACTACAATAAATTATAATTCATCTTCTGGAACTAATCCATCTAAGAAAGTCTTGGGCGTATCTTCAGATACAGATGCATCGCAAGATCTGTTTGGTGATACAACAACAAATGAAGAAAAATTAACATCTTCAAATGATAATACAAAAAACAAAACAGATGCGTTTCGTTCAAAGGGATTTGCTTATGTTACTAAAAGAAGAAACAAGAAAAATTCTTCACAAGTCCCGTTGTGTCCAGTATTGAAAAGTGATATTTCTACAGTTAGCATAAAATCAAGTAAAAAATCTTCAAACATAGAAAACATATCCTTCGAAGACTCATCTTTATCTCCCACGGAAATTATGGAGAATTCCCAAGAAATTGATACCGACACCTCTATTAGCAATCTACTAGGATTTACCAAAGTGGATTCTATCAGTAGAATTAATCATTCCAATAAATCATTCAAAGACACAAGTAGTCAAGAGACCACAGCCCAGAGTTTATTAATGGACTCTGAATATTCTAAGAAATCTCAAGAGATTCTTGAACATTGTGATAGTATTAAGAACAAAGAAAGTGTTCCTAAGGAGTCAGAGAAATTAGAAAAATCAAAGAAACAAAATAAACATCTACAAGATGACAGTAGTTTGTTAAGCAACACTTTGGAAAGAATGGAAGTAGACGATGTTACCGATTCCTCTCCATTAACAAAGCGTTTACATAATTTAATAATGATAGCCAAGTCAAGACGAAGTTATCACCATTGTAATTTGCAATTGACATCAATAACAGAATCTTCATTTAGGGGATTCCGCAAGGATGTATCAACACATGCTTCACAGAGCATTCAATTGTCATTGGTTGATGTATCTTCAAAAATTTTGGATAATAGCGAAAATCTTAATGTATCTGCTAACAGTTTCAATGAAAGAACATCGGTATTCCTGAAACCAGGGAAACTCTGGGCCAGATCTCTATCTATTTTGAATAATGTTCAAAAAGATGCTGACTTGGATGCGCTGTGCGTCAACAAAGGCAAAAAGTGGAGGCAAAGTGTCCAGGCGATTCTTGCCATGCAACAACAAAGTAATTATTATATTTCAAACATAATACAGAAAGGTATTGCTAATGATCTTTTCAAAAATTATAAAATATAGTAAAATCTATCGTAGTCTACTGCGTCTCGCTAATATAGTTAACGAAACAAACACCACTCAAGTTCAATTAAGCCAAACAAAATTTGAACGGGTGAAAAGTTAACCCAAAATAGCAATTTTTTTAATTATATGTTTTTTGCATTAAAATTTATTTTATATTATCTTGACTACGCATTTTCACAACTTCTATAAGAATTTATAAATATTTATGTTCCGTCGTAAAAAAAATGGAAAACAAGGCCAATTTCTTTTATATGTTTCACTGATTATTCTAGTAAATGGGTGAGTTTCAAATGTATTTTATTTTAATTAACAGCTCCTTCTAAATCAAGCATTTCTGGGAGTACAGGAGTTATACAAAGCTGTCTAAAAACAAACGACAATGACAAAGAACAGGAAACGCATCATAAAATACGTCCAAGTATTAACTGTTTACCCTATTCACAAGTGAACTCAACGTTTGGATCTGCAAGTCCTGGTCGCCACATAAGACGTATTTCTATTAGAGTTGTGCCTGATAGTAAGAAATTCAGTCATTTCAAACATTCGCCCTTCTTGGAAGCTTATGGGCTAACAGCCAGCAAGAACAAAAAAATTTGTTCTCGGTTATCCACGCAAATTGGTAGCAAACTTTTTTCATTCCAAAAACATTTTCTTTTCATTTTTCATGCCAATATTACATAGTATAATCAATTTTAGCACCATTGAAAGAAACTGGTGTCTACAATGTCCAGTATAAAAATGCAGCTATCGAAACCATTGAAACTGGTCCTGTATTTACAGCCAGAGAAGTAGTATTGCAGAGATGTAATCAGGATGATTATATACCATTCGAAGAATGCTTCCCTAAGTCGTAAGTATTATAGATTTGAATAAAAATGATGTATACAGCTTTAACCTAAAATTAAAAATGACCAATTTTCTTTGCAGATATCTGGAGCATTGTCAAAAAATCGGTGAGGGTGTCTATGGAGAAGTATTCGTCCACGAAGGAGAGAAGGAGAATTCTGTTATAAAAATTATACCAATAGAAGGAAATGAATTAGTGAATGGTGAGACACAGAAAAAGTTCAGTGAGATACTTTCAGAGATTGTTATAGCCAGGTGATTTTTGAATTTGCTGATGCTTTGCAAAATCACAACAGAACAATGTAATTAATCTTGTTGTACACTTACAGAGAGCTTCATAACCTCAGGTTCAATGATAAATACAACAGCAACAGTTTTGTTGAAGTGAAGAGCATTCGTTGCATCATTGGAAAGTATCCTGAAAAATTAGTTGATCTATGGAAAATTTATGACGAGGAGAAAAATTCTGATAATGACTGTCCTTCGATGTTTAATGACAATCAATTATATATTGTACTAGAACTTGGACATGGTGGTCAGGATTTAGAAGCATTTGTGTTTCAAAATTCATCACAGTCCCATGCATTGTTTATACAGGTATTTTTCATTTTGACTTTACTTCTAAACGTTAACAATATTTTTCTCTCTAAAATAATCTTTTTTTTTAACAGACTGCCTTGGCATTGGCAGTTGCTGAAAAATCTCTAGAATTTGAGCACAGAGATTTGCATTGGGGCAATATATTGATATCACATACTGATGAGACAGAAGTTCACTATAAGCTGAATGACAAGAAAGTATCATTCAAAACTAAAAATGTTCAGGTAAGACTTGCAGAATTAGTATAAAATTAAAAAAAAAACGTAATGCAAGTTTAACAAAAATTGTTCCTTATTCTTTCAAGGCTGCAATTATAGACTTCACTTTGTCAAGAATGTCGTATCAAGGATGCTGCATCTTCAATGACCTTGCTCTGGACCCAGCGTTGTTCGCAGCACAGGGTGAATATCAATTTGAGATTTATCGACTGATGCGCGACAAAGTCAGGTAAGTAATTAAATAATTATTCATAATTGTTTTGCTATCTCAATTTTTGCGTTTCTCTTATAATCTCGACTTGCAGCAACAATTGGCAGAAATTTGAACCCTACACGAATCTCCTCTGGTTACATTACACACTGGACAAAATGATCACAGCAGTGAGATATAAGAATAAGAAGACAAAAGTTCACAAGAATTTCATTGGCCAATTACAGCAATTAAAAGATGTCGTATTGAATTATAATAGTGCTTTTGATTTTGTGACAAATTGCGAGCAAGTATCGAGGCTGCAGTGCGGCAACTAGGGATCATCAGCTTTAGCTTCAACTTGAAGGAAGTTGAGGGTCATAGAAACAAAACAAACCAATTCCAATATGTGCCTTCTAAAACGTATCTCTAAGTATTAACCAATTAATGACTAGGAAAAATCATCCTCAACGAAGCCAGAACGTCGTTAATCGTGGCATTTTACTAATAAAACTATATATATATATATACTTAACGAGATAGTAAAAGACTTGTAAAACATTTTAGTACATTACTTGAAATTTCATTTAAACATGGTTTCGTATATCTAATAATATCGTTTAAAAACTGTCATATTTTACGTTATTACCTCTTTGCATTCATTACATTCTTTACTGAATTGTTCTGTGCCAAACGTGGCCGATAAAGATATTTTTTTATTATTTATGTTGTCTCTTAAGTTCATCAATACAGTAGGGAATCTGTATTGGAGCCGTGATAGGTATCCAGCAGGTACATACGGGTTCCTGATCGACTGATTGTTCTGAATTACTTTCATCTAATGATACTAATGAGTTTAATATAATTGTTTAATGAAATATTATGGTCGCATGATTACTATACCATGTCCAGCCTTTAAATCCTCTTCGAGAGTAGCTTCGTCTATCGTGACCCATCGCAAAATATTATTTCGCATCTCTGAATCCACATGATCCAATATCAGTGCAATTTTATTTAATGGTTTAGACTTGTAGATATCCTGTACTTTGTCTGGTTTAGATAATGTAGAGGATGAAGATGCTTCTGAAGTATCACACTGAACTTTTGTACACTCACAGCATGTACAATGAGCAGTATGATTATTGAGTTCTTCGGAAACTCTTTCAAGTTTTCCTAAACGATATCAAAAACAGTGAAAATAAGAAGTTCAATATAAATGATTTCTAATCACTGATACCTTCGCAGGCTTGGCAGTAGCAGCATGCACACTCATTAGGATGACAGGAATAGGAAGATTTTGGTAACAATGTAATGTCTGAGTAACAAATGCTGGGTTCCTTTCGATGCTTTTCGTACTGGCATACACCACAGATGCAAAGCTCAGGATTCATATCAGAATTGAACGATGCCAAAGAATTCATAGCCTGATCATCCCTACACTTGCAACAGACACATGCATAAGGATCTTCAGGACAGATCTGAAAGTATAGTAACAGGAATAATATTTCCATATAAATTGTTTTTCCAAATTATATACCCTAGGCCTTCTACATTCGATTGGTACTGGATCAAAATATTTAAATCTGATTTTTGGCATAGCTTTTCCTTTGAATGCATTATGGACGTAAGGAAGTTTTAATGGCTGTGGATACCCGTAAGCTGGAACATTATAGTATCTCTGTTTATAGTGATCGGCTGGATAAAATGCCAAATTCAATCTGTCATCAATTCTATAGGGTGCAATGTCTAAATTATCTTGTACCAATACACCAGACATTAACATTCGTTTAACAATCTAATAAGACATGTAATGAAAATTATTATGTCATAAAACATATCCTTAAATAATTGCCTGATAATTACTTGTGCTGTAAGGTGACCAAGGTTGTTACCGAATAATCTAAGATGCCTAATAGGGGTACTTTTCTTTATCGAATTCAATAGGTCTACACCTCCCTCATCTGATATTCTATTATGAGAAATATCCAATAATCGAATTCTAGAGAATGGCATGCAAAAGCTCAAAGCTCTAAGAACCGATGAATTTATATAATAACATATAATTAATGGAATACATGGAATAAGAAAAAATCTGTAAATACAATCATACCGAGCACCAGCACTAGTTATAATATTATGTGCAAGAAGAAGGCCTTGTAATGCTGGTCTTTTTTTCAACCAATCAGCAATTCTTTCCATTCCATGATCACCTATATTATTTCTACTCAAATCGAGTAAATGCAGAGTATTGTTGTGTTGAGCATCTATCAACATAATTTCTATGTCATGACAGGAAAATCCATATTTTTGTACATGTAACTCGACCAGGCATTTGTTAAACTGTGTCAAGATAGTATAGTTATGCACTATCCACTGATACTATTTCTAGAGAAAATCAATACAATTTTTAATATTTACTCTCAATAATTCTCCAAAAGCACTTGCAAAATGTTCTGTGTTAAAGTAGTATTTGAATTCTGGATTGGGTCTGCTGATGTCTAATATCTTTAGAGTGTCATTATATTGACTTTGATCATTTCTCATGACTGTTGTGAAATATACTAGACTAGATATAGTTTGATCCACTTCAGCCACATCTAGGTAACGTAGATATGGATTTTTGAGCAGTAGCAATGCTACTTCCTTGGCAGCCTAAAAATAAATCTATTAGAAAATATAAAATGTTGTATCAATGTTCCTACATCTACACCAAATTTATTTCCGTTTAATCGAAGACTCTTAAATTGTAATTTTTCTCCCATGAGGCACATATGATCTATTCCAGGTTTCTCTATGAAATTGTTTTGCAAATTCAGTTCAAATATTCCATTGTATGCCTAAAATATATTTGAGTTATCTACGCAGAACAATTTATCAGGAATTACAATTTAAATTACACTTATGTGGTCAATTAAATTCATAAATCCTGCCGAGTGAATTCTATTGTAGGGTAAACTCAAGGAGACCACATCCCTGTTGCTTCGTAGAAATATTAACAAGTAAGGCACATCCCAGTCTTCGAAGCGTCTCCTAAAATATACTCTTGTAATTTTTCATAATACAATTTTATACTGTTTTAAAACAAACCCTATTCTTAAAATGAGATCATTTCCGTGTAAAATTAATCTTCTAGTACCATCATAGTATTTCTCGCAGAAACAAGAAAAAAAGAGATTATTCATTTGAACCAGATTTTGGGATGAGTGTATTCGTTTTGGTATTTCAGGTAAAGTGTTATAATCGTTATAAAAGTATGACGATTTTCTAGTTTTCCATCTCATGGTAAAATCTGTTCTTCGTTCTTGAATTATATCATTTTCAAAAGCTTCTTTAGTACTTGCTGAAGTGTCCTTGCTAATTTTTGCAATCTCTTCCTGTACAATTCTTTCTGCCATATCCATCAGAGAACATTTTGAATGCGGTGGAGCAATTATCAAATCGCCATAAGAATCAATTTTTATATCCTCTTTTTGTTGCTCCAGTAAAAGAGCATAACACAGCTTAATCATATCAGATTTATTCAACGAGCATTGGTCATTATCAATATCCCTTTTCACTTCCATTTTTCTGTTCTGACAGCTATCAAAAAAAAAAAACTTATACCGTAACAAATTTTCCTGACTTTTCCAGATACCTTCACACCATGCTTGAAGAAAATTAAACTGTTCCTGTTTTTCATTATTCAATAAATAATCAAAATGGTAGATTACGGAGTTCCCAAGCAGGAGGAAGAGGTCGAAGTTGTACCCATGCAGGAAATGTTTGCAGGTATCAACTACAAAAATATAAATTTATTATAACTAATCAATCTGTGATCACAGCATATTGTCAAATGGATCCGATATCGGATGCCAAAGGCGTAAAACTCTTACCACTTTCCCAAAGTGACAAATGGTTAATATCAGCAAGAATTCTTGATATGCACACAATTACAACAACAGAGACAGGTACGCTCTTCTTCAAGTTCAAGAAGCGTGCACTTTCCTACGATGAATATCTTGAATACCTGGAGGACTTGGCCAAGTCAAAGAATTTGGATATAAATTATATAATTTATCACATGCAAAGATCCGGTAAACCAATGCACCCTCGCGACATTAAGAAACACTAATTAAATAATAAAGAATAAATTTGTACAACAGATGGTCTTTCCATCACTCCTATGTACAATCTTTATTTCCAATTTATTTTATACAAGCGCGTTACGTTTCTCCAACTGACCAGAATTAATTATCAATATTTACATCTGCAATTTTCAAGTCACCAACTGTGACCAGAACGCCAATTCATTATGGAAATACTAAACTTTCGATACAGCTCCTAATATACGTGGTCTTGATTTCTCAAGTCTCTAACTTATGAAAACCAAAATTACAATATTAAAGATGATCTGAGAAATTCCATAAATCATACCATTAAAGATATGCAATAAATAATCCGTGAGCAAACTCCTCGGAAGATCGTGTATTGAAAAGAGAAGAAAATATATTATTACTCGTGTCAGTACTCATTTTTATGTACTGCACAGTAATCGTTAATAATATTTTGTATACGCGACGTAAACAAACCTTTTTGAGAAAACTCAAAAGATTGCAGCCAAAACGAAATACACGAGTCCGTTAATCCCAACAAACGTTTCCTCTAGTCTATCATTTTTCAATTTTTTTGGCTTTTTTTGGTTGATTATTTTCTGATATATTTTGTATATGCGCGAACCGTCGCTTGAGCTAAACGAAAAGTTAACAATAAAATAATTCTCAAAATAAATTCAATCAACAATTTTATACCTCGTTATTAAAGGCGCATGAATCACAAAAGGGGTTAATGTTCTCTCTCTCCCGTATCATGCATGAATATAAACGAAGAAAAAAAATCAAACGCGTCACTTCCTTCCCTTTTGTGGTTCAAAGAGTATAAAAATTCAATTTGAAAAGTACGAAAGCTTTATATACTCGTTCTGCAGCAAATATTTTTTTGAAGGCAAACAAAAAGAAAAAAAAAAACAAAGTGATTAACTCTCTTTTGGTTATTAAGTAACTGTTTCGCGTGAAGCATCAATACTTTCGCAACCTTAAACAAGGCTGTATTCCTGTTAACTAAGAATCTGTACATCTAAGTGCCAGACTGGTGATTTTTGTTTCATTACTACTGAAATAGCGCCTGCGCAGTCTCCTGGTGATCTTACCCAGCAGTGTTAATTTAAACTCTCTACACCGTTAGTATAGAAAAAAAAGAAAATAAATATCAGGCGTTTCGCTGTATCCACTTCAAGCCATCCCTAACGTTACTCAATGTGACTCTACTAAGAAAACTTGCTATAAGCTGATACTCTGGCATTGTGCGTCGTCCACAGGAACGCGTCGAGAGTTCGTGACGATATGAATTCTGCCGTTTTATCTCCTGCTTCTTGTCGTCATAGAGCATTTCCGGTTGGTAATGATCGAATTTACGACCCTCGCAAAGTACCTTTGTGGTCAAGCTTAACAACCACTGGAGAATCTAAAATACAATTGATTTTGATGCTACTGCCTGTTTATTTATAATTTACGAAGAAAGTGTAATTGTTTACCTCGTTACTTGAGGGCAGCTTGCTTTCGTTTCGAAGCCAGGCGTTTGGGGCCCATAAGTACAATTGTACTATCGTAGCTGCTATTTCAGGACTGAGTCGCTGTAATGAATATAGATTTAAATATAAAGTTTGCGGATTTCTTTAATTCATCATTAATACTGAATGGAAAAAACAAGTGTATACCTTATACATGCTTCTGCTCAATATATTTTTAATCAAAGCAGCTATAACTCCAGGAACGGTTTCCGGTAGAGCCGGAAGCGCATCATCGGTGTAACTGTGATTCTTCAAGGCAGCTTTTGCATTCCTATCCTCATAGAATGGATTTCTCTGACCGAATATCTCATAAGCAATGGTTCCCGCTGTCCAGAGATCAGCTTTTGTATAATTCAAACTGGTAAAAGGACCTGGTTCAGCTGTTACAATTTCCGGTGGCATAAGCGCTATGTTTCCGCCTTTGTCAATGTCGTGACTATTGTACGGCATATAAAGACCGTGATTCTTGTCGGCCAAGCAACAACCAAAATCAGTGATTACTAAGGTCGGACAATTGTCTAATTCTTCAGACAAATCCAATAGAATATTGTTACTCTTCAGATCTCTGAAATTGTTATATTGTATCAGAGAAAACAAGTTCGACAATCGTCTATAAATAACATCGGCATTGATATTGATATGGATGCAGTTACGTAACTTTGAATGAAGTCATAAGATTAAATAAAATGAAAAGGATATCTGACTCACCTGTGTGCAATGCCATGAGCATTCATGTGTGCAACACCCTCCAGGAGTTGGGCGAGCAACAAGATGGACACACGAGTGCTAACTTCACGATCGGTCATATATTGTTTCAAGGTGACATCGTATCTGAAAAAAATGTAATTAATGACTTCCTTGAGCTGATGATTGTCACGAAAAGTATTATGGTAATCAATGAATATTATTTTAGATATGAACCTTTTCATCAGCAGAAAGAGACTCTTGTTTCTTCCTGATCCATAAGGATTGATTCTTTCAGGAAGAGCATCAGGATACATTCTTATTGATCCTGGTAGTGCAGGTACCATATCAGCGAAGACATAATACATAGCTACTATATTTGGATGCGGAGGAAGATTTCTTTTGTTGTCAGCCATTTTTTGTTCCCAATGTGCCAATTCATCATTCCTATAGTGCTTTCTGGCTGGTACAGTCTCACGGTACATTGCTCTCAAGATTGCAGTGGCATTTGATTCAACATCGTAATTGAACATCATCTTGATAGCCAGAGAAAAAGTTGACAAATTTTTGGGCTGGTCGTCGATGATTATTTGATCGGAAACTTTTTTTTCTGATGCGTCTTTGAAACGAGCAGCGTGAACAACAGCAGAACATCCTTTTGCAATGGCTGGGCCAATTACGAAGTCTTTCAGACCTGCTGGTGGTTCTTCGATAGTCGTAGTTTCGTAATTTTTGTCGTTTTGTGGCGTGTTCCATTGTACCTTCGAAACGGCTTCCTAGAACCACAGTCAATAGAGATTCTAATTAGGACCATGAGATCTTTCAAATGATTAGGGATCAGTGATGGCAATATATTAGAGATAATCCACAATATGGACCTAGTGTTTGGCAGCTTAAAACGCCTTTGTCATTGGCAGTACAAAATTGGACTCTGGCCATGCACTTGTTTATGGTAGTGTGACATCATCATCAGATAAAGGAATCGTATTGAAAACTATAATTAATTAGAGAATAAACTTATAGAAGAAGGAATAAACCATGGCTCGTCACAGTGCCAGTGATCTATAAAAAAGAAGTGATACTATATTCCTTAAAAAAAAAAACATTCTACAATAGTTGATTCTTTGACATACATAGTTGTCTGACATATCCATACCCTAATCTCCCAACAGACTCCTTCCAGTTCGTCATCCTTTGTGAGTATTCCTGTACCAGATGCCAAAGACACTCCGACAAGAGCAAAGAAAGGGGCAGAATCTCCAAACAACAGACGACTGGCTGCACGTCGTCGTAGATCAGCTGCAAGAGTATTCGTCACCCGTTTCAAGATATTATCAACAAATATTCGTCGAGCCTGAGCTCCCAGGAAGCCGAGATGTCTCCCTGCAGCCGAGCCATTACCACTAGCCTGAGGCACGTGGCCCTGTGATTTGCCTGAAATCAATTAACATCTTCATTATTTGAAATGTGATGTAATGCCTTGGTGATCCATATCTCTATAATAGACATACATTACAGAGTTTAATTTTTTCATCAATAAATACGTATATGAAAACAGATTCCCAGAGACCATTGCGCATAACTATGTGAAAAGGTAGTACAGTTTAAGTGTATCAAATCCTTGAAATTTTACTTGTACCTGGATAAATAAGATCTAAACTGCATCAGAAAATCGTCTACATGAGAACACGAATTGCTTTTAAAAAGTAATGCATCACTCACCTAATTCCACAACGTGTATCTTGTCGAGCTGGCTTCTGGAATAGCAGCTATTATATCGATGCTCGGGATTCCTGAGAGAACGCAGAATGACCCGACCATTTTGCACGAGACGTTGAGCTGCCGTCCGAATCGACATCTCTCCGTACTCTTGGGCCGATAACGCCCAGCGGGCAGGCCCAAATCCCAAAGTAAACGCCTTCACGTTTACACTTAGGATCACAATTACTGGATGGAACTTCTAAATATCACGAAATGAGTCCTTCGCGACTCTTCTGCCCCGACTTTTCGGATCACTTTGAAACTACGTATAGGAAAAAATGTTTATCACTATTTATTCATAGTTCTTGTATGATATTCATACGGTCACGCCAGTGGCGTCATCTGTGTTGTCAAATACAATATATCTTACGTTGGTAAATCAGTATGAGTTGTAATACGCGTTCATTTTTATGTGAAAATTTATATGCCACCAATTCGTAAAGGTATAGACTTTAATAAAATATTAAAACAGAAAACTAAGAAATTATATATTTGCTATTGTATTTTAAAACATTTTGATAGGCCCTAACTGACGATTCGCAGAAGTCACGTCAGGCCGCGTAAGATAAAAATATGTATATTTCTTATACATTCATACTTTTTTTTCATAATTATTTTTTAACGATTCTTAATATGTTTACAGAACTTTTCCATAATTATCTACAACTTGATTATAAACTGATAATTACGAAGGCCTAATTCTTCACTGGCAATGAGCCACGATTTATCAGATATATTCTACTGATCTCTATTAATTCTATAATTGATCTATCGTACAACTGACGATCCTACAGATTGTATAAAAAATTTCTATGATAGTAAAAAAAGTTCGGTTTTAATTTTTCTGTAGAAACGGTGAAAAATGAACATATGCGTCAGACTTTAAATCGACATCAGGCTTTTTTTTCAGAAGAATTCTAAACGGCATGGCTTTTTCTGTACTTGACCCACGTGTTCGAGGATCATCGTATGGGATTGAACGTGTGACAGTGCGCGCGTTCAGCTAACGCAATCAGGCGCAGAAATCGTGACTCGATAATAGCGAGAGATAATGGAAAGTAGTGGGTGACCTTGCGAGCTTGCCGATTGGTTCGCTAAACCTCAGCTGACTCAGTAGAACAAGAACTACAGACGTCCTCTACAGACAACCGGGAGGAAGCCGATGATTAAGGACAACCACTTGTTGCTGCCGATTCTTTACACTGATCGATCTCATTTCATCACTAATAAATTTTTACATTAATTTCAACACTATGGCAGAGCAGTAAGTATATTTAAAAATTAAAGTTTATCATTTAATATAAACGACTGTATCTTTTATCATGTACTGTAAGTGACTGCTTTTAATTTCATTTGTCAAGTCATTTCAATGTCACCTGTAACAGATTTTGGAGTGATAATGACTTATCGTTGTAACGACAATGTCATTGTAAATTTTGTTAATTATAAAGACAATTTGGACCAAGCCTTATTCTTTTGAAAATATTTTGTATGATTGTCTCTGTTATTACTATGATCCTGATTTTCAAAAATTACATAATTTATGTATATTATGATTCAATACGATTCCAGCACTCTGCTAAATTTTAAGGTTTAGTGTATAAAGTAAATCGAAAGAATTAACAAAATTGAAATGTTGATATCGTGTCCTTGTTTGTAATGAACAATGTGATCATAAGTTTAATATATAATATAGTCTATAGAAACAATATATATTCTTTGGTTTGTAGGGTTGCAGATATTGCCTTGATTGGATTGGCAGTGATGGGACAAAATTTGATTTTAAATATGAATGATCATGGTTTTGTGGTATGTGCTTATAATCGTACAACAGACAAAGTTAAGTCATTCCTAGAGAATGAAGCTAAGGGTACAAAAGTTATTGGAGCCTTCAGTCTCGAAGAAATGGTTAGCAAGTTAAAGTTGCCACGTAGAGTGATGATGCTAGTAAAAGGTAATGACTTTATTAAATGACATAAGACATAATTACTTTTAGTCTCAGCTTTATACAAATTCGTCTTATAATGTAAATAGCATTATCGCTGTTATGTTAATATCAATATGTAGATTAATTCCTAACAGCATTCAAATATTCATTAATATTTTGTTATAACGTCAATAATACCTCCGTATATACGTCATTAAATATTCATCAACGTCACTCGTTATGTAAGTGGCACTTGAGGAAGATATTGACAGTACATTAACATTGACTCTTGGATCTTATCTATGTTTAAATACGAAAATAGTTTCTCTTAAAATTATACTTTTAATTTCTCAGTTCTAAACCCGAATGTTTTATTATACAGCTGGACCTGCTGTTGATGCCTTTATTGAAAAATTGGTCCCACTTCTATCCCCTGGTGATATCATCATTGATGGAGGTAACTCAGAATACCAAGATACTCAAAGACGTACCGAAGAATTGGAAAAGAAAGGAATTCTATTCGTTGGCAGTGGAGTCAGTGGTGGTGAAGATGGTGCGAGATATGGACCATCCCTAATGCCTGGAGGAAATCCTAAAGCTTGGCCACACATTAAACCCATCTTCCAGGTTAGCGAAGTGTCACAATAAAAAATAATTCATTACAATTTAAAAGTACACAAAAGCATTGCTCTTTTTCATTTTTAGGCCATAAGCGCCAAAAGTGACGGAGAACCATGTTGTGACTGGGTCGGCGAAACAGGTGCTGGACACTTTGTTAAAATGGTTCATAATGGAATTGAATATGGTGACATGCAGCTCATCTGCGAAGCCTATCATATTATGCGCAATGGAATAGGCATGGAGCCCCAGGAAATGAGTGACGTATTTGCTGAGTGGAACAAGGGTGAACTCGATTCCTTCTTGATCGAGATCACTAGAGACATTTTGAAATACAAAGATGAGAAGGGATACCTTCTGGAGCGCATTAGGGACACAGCCGGTCAAAAAGGAACTGGAAAATGGACTGCCATTGCTGCATTAGATTACGGAATACCTGTCACTCTAATCGGCGAGTCTGTATTTGCCAGGTGCCTTTCCGCATTGCAGTCCGAAAGGATAGAAGCAAGTACTGTCTTGGATGGACCCACTGCTCTCTTTCAGGGAAACAGAAAACAATTCCTAGAGCATCTGAGGAAGGCGCTTTATGCTTCTAAGATTATCTCTTACGCCCAGGGTTTCATGCTGCTTCGAGAAGCTGCCAAGATTCACAACTGGAATCTGAACTACGGTGGCATTGCCCTCATGTGGCGTGGCGGATGCATTATTAGAAGGTAATATTCACTCTTCGCAGCTTAAAATTCAGTTGCAAACTATTACCATGGATCGAATGTCAGTTAAGTGTAGTATATCACTGCTTGCATTTGTCCTGAATAAATCTACAACAGCGTCATTGACCTCTTGTTGAATGAGTCTGAAAGTGAATGGTAACGAATGTTGAATGGAGGTCATGGCCCCCTTGAACGTTTCAAACAGAATCAAGTAATTATTAAATTTAAAAATATATAATAGTACTGCCTATAGGTATAAAAATTCATTCTAAAATTAAAACTAAGCCATTAAAATTATACACCAGTTGCGCTAGAATCCATTCACTGATGATATCCATCTGAGTAATAAAAAATGAAAATAAAAATATCATTACTAGCTAGTATAGCGTGTACTTCACGTAATCTGTACATACTCCTGGTATCCAATTATGGTGAAAGCCATATCAAGTACAAGGTTGAACGATGCGTGTCGAAAAGTGACTTTCGTTTTACTTAACTTCAAATCTCGACCGGATCCTCCGGTACCGTCGAATCCGTTACAAAAACTTTTTTAAGAATAAAGGATTTCATGTTGTATCAAATAATTTTTCCTTATAAATTACAGCGCCTTCCTGGGTAACATCAAACAGGCATTCGACAAGAACCCAAAACTCACGAACCTGCTACTAGATGATTTCTTCGCCAAAGCTATGAAGGAGTGTCAAGCCAGTGCCAGGGTGGTCGTCTCCACCGCCGTTACTCTAGGAATCCCAACACCAGCCCTTTCAACCGCCCTGGCCTTCTACGACGGCTACAGGAGTGCTCGACTCCCAGCAAATCTTCTTCAGGCCCAACGTGATTACTTTGGTGCCCACACTTATGAAGTTCTAGGTCAGGAAGGTAAATTTGTTCACACCAACTGGACCGGTCATGGCGGTAATGTTTCTGCCTCCACGTACGACGCGTAAGGACTATGACCACGTCATGTGGTGTGGATTTCTGAAGAAATTGTCTTCTTTTTTTCTCCCTTTGTTTTTCCTATCATTACATTCCATAAGAAATGATGTGATTTTGCACGGCCTTGTTGATCCTTGTTAAATGTAATGAAGAAAAAAATCTGCACGAATTTATCAGAAACAACGAGGTCAGATGTCTTGACACGGATTAAGATCCTCTTGTTGGATCAAGTGAAAGGTTCATGATATATTATTACATTAGAACGTGTTATTATTTCTGGACAATAACTCGTGCTCCTCCTGACGTTCGTATTATTGTACGTTATCGCAGTTGTTATTTAAATTATTTTAATACGTGTCAATATCAATAAAATTATTTTACTCTGGGACATATGCACGAGGCTTATCTATTATATATTATTAAGAGCGATCTAGATCAGCATCTTTTGACGTATTTTTATTTCATCTTTTCTGTAAGATGAATTATGGTAAGTACCTGGTCTTAAAAATACATTGAATCAAAGTCTTAGTATCTTACAAAGGACGATACGTGGTTTATGTAATTTTTGTTCTGAAGATACAACAAATATTTCCAATTTGAAATGTAAATCTAGTTTTCAAAAAATTGACAATTTCAAGTTTCAGGAGAACTCAATAAGACGTGTGTGAGAAACTAACGTTAGTCCCTATATACGTGTTATTGTTCAAGCAAACGGAAATAAAAAGAGCGTCTACTAAATATGCCTTTGGTTATGAAACAACTGCAGAGGAAAGTAAAACCGTTAAAGAGAAAGTATACAATGTGTCGTGCGTATATATTCACAAGAGTAAAAGGACACTTTATAAACACGTTGGAGGATCGTTCAGAGTAAAAGAAAAAAGATAATGAAAATGAAAAATTATTCCGCTTTCTCGTACTAACTATAGATCGTAAATATATGCGGCAGAATATTTTTATTTCATCTTCAATAAGCAAGTTCGAAATTCGAAATTCCGTGAATAAGGCGTACACGTGAAACCAAAATGGTGGCTTTCAATTGGCACGTACGTTTGTTGCTAGCAAATGACCAATAACAAATTTTGCCGTAACCGGCGAGCTTAACTTTCTATCGGCTAACCTGTTCCATGATGATTAGTAATCGGTTAACGGTAATTCAACAAGGAGATTTCCAAGCCGAAATTACTTTGAGAAAATATGTAACGTTCCAGTAAATCGAGTAATAGTAACTAAAGTGCTTCGCTCGAGCGACTTCATTTTATATGGTATCTAAATGTAGCTTAATTATACTCTAAATTTCAAACACAAACACAACACACACTACAGGCCGATTATAATACACAAGTTTCAAGTAAACAGAAATTAACGGGATCAAGAAGGCATTGAATATGATGACGAGCCTGACCCATCTATAGTCGGGTCGCGACATTAGTTCCGCTTTGAGGGGACTTGTTTACGTTGAGGTTCGTAAGCAGATGGCCCTTCAAAGTGGAACTGATATCGCGGCTCGACTATACTTTACCACTTACGTACATAAATTTAGGTAGTGGAATTAACGCTATGTTGTGATTTGACCTTTGACATAACAAAAACACTGCGTTGAATATTGATTTTGTATTTGGCAATTTATTTCATAATTTTCAAGTCGTAATGATTTAACGAGACTGATCTATTGGAACTGTTATTTTAGTGAAGTAATGAAATATCATTGACCAGCATAATTCTTAAAGATACGTATACAAGGGAAATAGAGTGTATCGTCATTAGAGAAGATAATTTAGTGACTTTCATATATTTTCTTGGCAATTTCGTTAATAGGTCAAATACGTGAATGCTCCAAAATCCAGAAACAAAGAAGAACCGTTACTGTATGAAACTGTTTGTTGCTGAAGTTGATAACTGAAATGACAAGTAGCAGTAGGTGTATTGTTGCGAAATAAGATGAGAGGAGAAGACTGCTGATGACTTGGAAAGTAGTTTTTTTTTCTCGAGTTACATAACAAAATATAAGAAAGCGTCCAGATGATTGTTTGACTCAGGATTTCAAAGCTTTAGCTTGAATCAAAAGTTGAAACCAGATAAAAACGAACAATCAGACTGAAATATAGTCATTATATTTATAAGTATCAGTTGTAAATGGAAATCGAACTCCATACACAAGAGGATGATTAAGTGTAGTCGAGCTCTATGTCTTTTAAAAGGAAAGGTAATACCCTCGTAAAAGACGTCTTTAACTCCTCGATGATTTCTCTTTTAACGCATCTTGCGTGTGACAACGTAATATGACCATTTTGAAGATCGGAGCATGACGCGCCTGAGAGCGCGCGTTCCTGAAGCTTTGTAATTTTACAACGCCCACGTGCTCCATGTTATTTACACGTGTAGATAATTTTGTGTTTTCATGTTCATAAAATTCCGTGTACGATTAGTACAGAGAGAATTGGAAATGGTTCCCATGAATAAATGGTCGAGTGATTCTCTTGTACTCCATATGGTAGGTAATTTAGTGAAATTGATGCGTTTTTTTCCTGTTGCTGTTGTTAAGCAGCCTTGGTAAAACTACCTGGGTTATACGGCCCTGGATGCCGTCGACTTTGGATGCCAGAGAATGAAGACCGAAGTGCCGGCAGAGTAGACCGCGACATTCATTTGCAAAATGGCCGATCACAGGGAACGAGACTCGTACTACTCGCAGTCGGATCCGCGCTCGAAAAACGATGATCCGCCAAATTCGCGACTGTTTGTTATCTGCCATAAGAGTCTTGAGGAAGAGGACCTCAGGAAAGCTTTTGAAAAGTTCGGAAAGATTGAAGATATCTGGGTGGTTAAGGATCGGAACACTGGCGAAAATAAGGGTAATCTTTTCTACATTCGCTAATCAATAACTTGTCTTTTATGGTTTTATGCCGATGCCTTATGTTCGTGGATATGTTTGATGATTTGTGGTGGATTGCTGTGTTATTTATTTTGTTAGTTTGTTTTGGAGAATCTTGGAGCTCTTCTTTATTGCGTCGCGATCGCTTAGAGTTATTCGCAGGAAATGTCAATTTTTAGATAATTGCCGGTCGTGAAAAAGAGTTTATTTTGAACATATTTATATTATTGAGTGTTTTGTGGATTCCTGAAAAAGTTTAATGAGTATAACAAAAGACTGTCTTGAAATGTATGATTGTGTGTAAACATAAACACAAGTAGATCAAAATAATGTTTCAAATTTGTGCAACTGTAATGTAATGCGATTTTGGAATTTTCTTTGAAGAAGTAGAAATATTTAATTATGCAGATATTGTTTTGAAGAATATCTTTCATTTTACTTGTAGGTATTTTGTAGTACTTTGTTTTTATGTATAGGGGTTACGTATATTAAGTTTTCCAAGACATCAGAAGCTGCCTTTGCATTGGAAGAGATGAATGGGAAAATGCTTGGATCGGTTGGGCGTCCAATTAAAGTTATGATTGCATCAAAGTAAGTAATTAAACTACCTCAAAATATCTTACATTATGCAATTATCCTTAGGTTGGGATTATATAAGCTAAATTATTCTAGTCGTGATCAAGGGTCAGTTCGAGAGACCAACGAAGAAGAGAGATGGGTTCGACTGTTCTGCGTATTACCAAAATCAATGACAGATGGTGAACTTCAACAGGAATTCTCCAAATTTGGCGCTATAGAATATGCGACAGTAGTCAAAGACAGAAACACAAGTGAGTCAAAGGGTTTTGGCTATGTAAAATTTCGAAAAGTCTCGAGCGCAGCAAAGGCATTCGAGGAATGCGACAGAAAATACAAAGCAGTATTCGCTGAGCCAAAGAAGCCAAAGCCTGACCATGGCGATGCAAAGTATAGCAACGGTCTGTCAATGCCCTACGACAGTATTGCTGGTGGATTCGGTTCCTCAAATTTCGGCAAGAGTAGTATAAGCCTGGAAATCGCAACAAATTATCCAAACACTGAGGGTTATACACGTCTGCAAGTAATAGCTCACCCAGCCCTAAATCAGGATCAACTCTGGCGACTGTTCGACATTGTTCCCGGATTGGATTACTGCCACCTGAAAACGGATGTGAGGTATCGAATGCCAAGGGGACAGGCGACAGTGGTTTACTCAAACTCCAGCGCCGCTGCTTACGCCAGAGACAAGTTCCACGGTTTTGAATATCCACCCGGTCACAGAATGATTGTCAAACCCGACCTAACAGTACCACCACAGAAAAGTACCAAAGCAGGAAGTTCGAATCTCGGTATTGGTCCAAGAACAGATTTGGCACACTTAGCAGAAACCATCGCTCAAGCCACATCTTTGATTCAAGCCGCAGGTCTTACAACGCCGAGTGAGTATCTGATCCTGACCTCCCACTTTGGCAACAAGTCCTCAAAATGAATCATAAAAAGATAAACAAGTCCCCTTATTTCTATATTCTTTCAACTGGCTGTTCAGGTTTGGAGCATTCAATGACCATCAAATTACCTAGCGTACAGCCTATGGCCAGTATAGACGCTGACGTGGCCAAGAGGTGTTTCATTGTTTGCGGACCGCCTGTGCCTCCCATATATGCGATGAAGGACGCTTTTTGTAGGTTTGGCAACCTAATAGACGTTTACATGCTCCCAGGGAAGAATTGTGGATACGCCAAGTATGCTAGCGTGGAGAGTGCAAATAAAGCCATCGAGGTATGCTATTAGACGCCTGTCAAAGTGTGGGATATAGTTCTGGAAAAAATTTCCATAAAAAATTCATATATTTTTTTAATCTCATTGAGTTACGTCACTTCCGTTATTCCATCAACGACGAATATTCTGGTACACTTATAAAAGTCACGAAAAATCCATAACGACTATAATAAAGCAAACAACATATAATTAAACATATCACGTCAAAAATATTCCTCGCGTTTATAACACGTCGGCTACCTGTTCTCAGGTTTTACACGGTCAGGAGATCTGCGGGTCCCGATTGAAGGTTTTAGAAGCGGAAGAACGCAATGTGGGTGATGATCGTAGGAAACGACTGAGAATGGACGAGGACGAAAATTAAGGCCCATTTTGTGTATTACGTAAGTAACAAATGAAAAGAAACGAAAAGAGAAACGAAACAGGACGCGAGCAAATGAAAGAAAAAAAAGTAGAAGAAAAAGATGTTGAAAAAAAGGGCATGCGCATAAGAGGTCTATTATATTAATACTCCCTGACAATTTGTTCTTGACGATCAGCATTATTTACACGTGTATGGGAACCGAGTAAAAATGTAATTTTTCTATTTGTCTCCAGAGACTGACTGGTATACACAAGCTGGACGCACGCAACAAAAGAGACGAATTTTAAGACTCACTTGACCACGTCGGGCCTGCAGCCAAGGAAACTACTCCAACTATACCTACTTTTAACTATCGTTTACGTTCGCAACTTCAACGTTACTGAAACATTAACGTTACTTTACTTATCCTTACCTTACCTTACTTATCGCTACACCTAACGTCGGACCTTCTGATATTATTATTTTCAATGGGCCTGTGCGAAGAGTTAATCGAGGCGAGGTCCATTTTTCGGTTGAATTTCAAATCTTAACGAGGATCAAAGTTTTATTAAGGTCGGAGCATTTTAATTCTGCATACTTTGCTGATAATATTATGCGTACTCATTTTTCTCTGTTCTTTGCACATCGCAGAATACTTGTTGTAAAACTTATTGTATGATTTTAAAGCACTTGTTTACGTTTCACGCATGACAAATTTATTAATGTTAATTCTACTGACAGATACGTAACGTATATCATAGATAATTGTACAAGATTATTTAACGAATGATCTGAATCAAAAGGCTCGTTTCTACAATGTGTAAAAAAGAAAACAAAACACTGACAAGCTATGTAAATTCAACGTAATATATTTTATTTACAGGATAAACTATTCGCACAGGCTTCTTAGGTGCGACTTGCCTTAGGATTAGCAATTGGACTATAAACTTTTCCTTTCTGTTAATTTAAAACTCGTGCGATCTTACAGTACGGTGTCACATATAAATTTGCCAAAGGCCCAAAAATATTTTACCACGAACTGATGATAAAAATATATATATATATATATATATCCGTACTAACGACGGCATTTTTTGGACAGTTAAACTCAATCCGACCGTTTGATTCAGGAAACAAAAAGAAAATTGCTTCAAATCGATCAAAGCTATACATGGTCGATGTATCCTCGATACTCGTGGATACGAATTCCAAAGCAAGGTATATCCTTGAGCATAGCGTTAAAACTATTTTATACCACAGGACAGCACACACGTAATATCGATAGTTTATCAGTGATAATGTAAAATTTACTTTTATTTATTAAATTGTACATTCGTCAACAAAATGACGGCCATCAACATCACAACAGTAAACGACACGTAGCACATAAGTAAAATTCAAATCTCCAAATCGGTTCTTCGGCCGTTAATTGTATACAAGTTATATACAAATTTTACACTAAACCAACTGCCCCTGGGCTCCTGCTTATCAGTCAAAACAAAAATTTTTTCAAACCGAACCACCATGTTGTATTATAAAGAAACAAGTTTACCATTACACGTGCGACAGCGTCTAATTAATGAGGATGATAGTCGAGGTACACCAATCATTGCCAATCGAATTATCCTTCGACAAAATATGCCAAGTGATAGGTACGAGGCGAAAGAAAAAAAAGAAAAATATTAAAATAATTCTTGTAGGTAGTGATAGTACAGCTAGCGATAGGTACACGTTAATGACGATTAATGTCTTAATATGGTGGATACATCTTGTTTTGGAAGGATATTATATATATACATAAAAATATATATATCGTATACAGAGTAATTAAAGATAAGAACAATGAATTATATTTCCACGCTAATAAATTGATACCGAGAAAATTTCGCAGTCTCGTATTAGCGAATTCACTTTATAACGCAACGCGTGCGTATGCAGTGTCGAAACGACAATTTCTTGACATGAGAAGAGAAGGGGATGAAAAAAAAAATAACTTTTTACATTTGCGATCGTGCTTGCACGTTAAATGTTTCCAGGTGACTGTAACACGTAGAGACATGTCCTCGTGGAATCAAATACACATTCTTTACGAAAAACATAAAGAAAAAGAGATGAATGGAAGTAATGGATTTTATTCGCTTGATGACTTTTTTTTTCTATTTTAACGATTGACCCTGACGCATCCTACTGTATCTATACTTATTGAATTATTGTGGCTATACTATCTTGTTGCGTCTCACGTTCTTCTTTTATTCCTTACAGATAATCACAAGCTGCCACTGATACCTGTGAAACAACCTGTACCTGAACTACTGTGATATCAGCTCGAGTGAGCTGAGAGTGACAACTACTTTATTTGTTTGTACATATAATTTGAAGAATGGACAATAAATTATATTTTTAAACAATAAACTTTGTTTGCTAAACTATATTCTTCCTAATTCAATAATAATTTGTCAACCTTATTCTGGTTTTTAGATACAACTTTGTTTTTGACCTCATTGTGTCTGAATTTTGATTTAATTAGAATCTAATATCAGGTTTTTTTGTGATATATAAATTTTTATCAAAATGTCTCAAAATTTTGTATCTGTTTGTAGTGGGGGAGATTATATTCGATACATGATTGTTTTTTTTTTTATAGATCAAAAACAATGAAGTACAAGTAAACCACACGTGGATAATTGTGCAATTCTTTTTCCAAAATATACACGTGCATGGTTTTGCAATGAAATATGATTTTTGTTTTAGAATTCATTTCCGTGATTTTATCGATAGAAGCATGTAATTCATCTATAAGAGAGTTATCTCTTATGTGAGTATCTCTTATGTGAGGAAATTCATTGAACTCATGGACCGACTATATATACATGTCTAAATAAGGGTTTCCGGTAAATTTATATCGCTAAGGATTGTTATATGTTTGATTAACCATGGGGTGGATAATTATTCGATAATAGATTGTGTCTATCTGTAGTAGGGATATGTGTGGCTGTGTGCATCAGATTTGGTAAACATATTCAAATCTATTTTAATCGCATTTGTGCTCGGTAAGTTAGGGCAGTGGGGGTTGGTTTGCTGTTTTGCAACGTTACAGCGATTTCCTGCGTCCAGAGTGGGAGTTAAGACTCACGTGTACTGCTGTGTGATATCAGTAAACCTTAGACAGTCAATGCAGGCGGACGAAACGCGTTCATTCTGTGAAAACATTCAGAGCGCATATTGTGTCTTAGGAATATTTTGATATAAACAATATCCAAGAAGAAAAAATATTGTTTATACATTGCTAGTGTATTACGTCCTTCTCTTATTACTTTCATGCCAGTTATATATTTCTATTTAATATTGCAATGTGGGGATCGACTCGTTTTTCGAATTCTTTTACAACGAATGTTCTAATTTCTGCGTAATTCATAGAAACACGTCGGACATACTTTTTATTGTCTATTCGAATGGGCGGGAAGTGATCGTTTGTGCCTTTGGTGCTTTTCGTACTGATAGGATCTTTTAGTCCGGATTTATTGGACCTTGTATTATTGTATTGCTGTCGACGAAACAACGAACGAACAATTATTCATCTTAATGGGAAAGATGGAGGAAGCCTCGGCCGAGAATGTCAAGGTTTCTGATTCAGGTTATTCCAACAGTTGCAGTAACAGCCAGTCCCAAAGAAGGTAAGAGACTTATTTTATTCTTGTTTTTCACTACTATAGATGTTTATTCACATTTATTAAAGCATATCAGTTGACTTTGCTTAAGGGTTATGTATTCAAAAAATACCGTTGTCGCTTCTATGCATTTTCGGCCACGAACTGCCAAGATATGAAAACCTCTGTAGATTCCAAGAATCTTTAGTATGACGAAGTGGAAATTTATAGAATTCATACTTTTTAATTACTGATCCTTTAAATAACTCCAGATGCACAGATTTGCTTAGACATATATTTTATTAATTGCCATCAAGAGACTCGGTCGAGTCTCGCGTTACGTTGACTTCAATTTATTTTCGAATCTTCTCCTACCGATCTCTTCCATCATTTTACATTCTAACTAGGAATAAAACGAACTTATCAGTCTTATCTCTAGATAAGTGCATCTTTAATGCATTGTCTTCATGCGTTCCTCGTACAAAAACAATACTAAAATTTGTTTCCTCCGATCTAACAATAACATCGATTTCTACATTCATCAAAACGCACAAAGATAAATTCCTAGAGTAAGAGTCACCATGGCGTTTCTATATATTCTATAAAATCATTCTTAACTCTCAATCGAAGGTCGGAATCTCTCGAATCAACGATTCCCACTACATTCCGTTGAAGATTAATAAAAAGTATGTAATAATAACAAAAAATATTTACAGCACGTTTATCACAGCCATTCTAATACCAATGCAATTCCAAACATCATTGTCTTGTATTTGTATTTATAAGTAATCCAAAATTACTCAAACGTAATATCCAGCGGTATTTATACCAAAAGAACGATTAATACTTATATTCTATATTTGAAAAAGAGCAATAGGTCGTCCTGTAATACAGCTGATATCTTGCATAACCATTGATCAATCTATATTTATTATGGATATAAATACAAACCGACATATAACCAGTACAGGCAATACAGAAGTTACAGACAATATACAATTATTATTATTACCATCTCTTGCGAATAATAGGATGGAGGGGATGATAATGATGACAACTACTTTAACTCACCCCTAGAACATCCCTCAACACGAATCCGGCTTATATAAGTTAATAATAAAATGGCGTTTATCTGCTCGTCGCAACGTTTCCAGATATGCAACAAAGCATTGACCATGTAACGCCTAATTATAATTTGTGACAAAGGCGCATATGTCGCTTTTATCAAAACTCTCATTGAAATCTGAAATAATGTATTCCAGTATCTCGTAGCATTGATAAAATCAATAATGAAGTTGACCACGTGAATTTGAATGTTGACAATTGAAATACAGTAAGAATAAATTACATCGCGTACAATTCTGATAATTTTTAATTAAAAATTGAATTGGGGGTTAGTACGATTGCGTAAGGTATACTTTTTGAGGTTAATTCAAAATCAGTGACTGTTTAGCTAATATAGGTTAGTTATATGTATATACTGGTATATTAGCTAATATATTATACATATCTAGTATAGGGTAGTACCTTTTTATGAGGCAACTTTATTATTGGAGTAGCACAAGAATCCGTGACTTCTGAATTAAGGCGCGAAATTCAAAATTTCTAAATACCAATTTCTCAGTGTTATTAAAACTCGAATTTGTTAAATTGCTTACCTTGTGCAAGGCAATCATATTAATGTATGTAAACTGATTGAAATTTATTAATGGTGATAAAACCGCGCACTAGTCAAATATATAAGATTTGTAAATATTTTAAATAATTTTTTATAAACAATATGCATCCGTACCCAGGACACGCGTATGCAAGTACAGTAAATATATCATGGAATGACTTAGCATTGACACGATTTCTATGCTTGCGACAAAGACAGAAGTGACTAATGGCGTAAGAGAGGAAACAAAATAGGAAACTCGAACAGCGTGGTTAAGGCTAGCCGGTTCTCCTAGTTAGCGTCGTCCATTGTTTTCGTGCCTTTCCAAGTATAGATAACCTTATGTCAGCAAGTGACGGAGAGTGAAGAAGTAAGCCAGGTAAAATAGGCCGGGGATACTAGAATCAGGGAAGCATAATAATAATAAGTTACAAATATTATTAATCGTAGACAAAATTGTCTTGAATATTTAAATAATAAGCGTCTTATTTATTTTATTAAATAAATAAATACATTTGTATATCTATCCAATAAATATAAATTTAATAATTATTATTAAACCATAAATCAATGCTTTAACCCAGAGGGTAATCGTACACTCTTAACAGCTGTCGGTAACGTAGAATTAAATTAAATCAAAAGCCATGGGTACCAACTTACGGAATTCAATAACGGAAATTCATGCCCGGAATCTGAACAAGAGCAAAAATGAGAACAAGAATGAATGCCTGCTGGTTGTCGAAGTCACGGGGCTTCGAACGTGAGCGAAAGTCACCCTTATGCAATGATTTTCCCGGTGAAATGAGGTGCAACAAATATATGCTGTAGTAGCGATTCGATAATGAGGACAGTGAAAGGCTTAAGAGTCCTCGTAAGGCTCCTTTGTGATTCAAGCTCCGTGTACGGCCACTGGAGGAGTCACGTTTGCCGAACACGTGTAAAAAAACTTTTTCGCCTGAAACTGGTCGCCGCGTTAATTCTTGTGTCAGCTGCTCAATCGCATAATTTTTCAATTATAAAATCGGCCAACGTGACGAGGCCATTTTCTTATAGGTTGATCGATCTAACGCACGTGTCAGTGCAGTTGCATTTTGAGCAAAGATATAACGAAATTTTGATTTTATTGGTTTTTAATTTACTGTTTGTTTTTTTTTTTTTAAATGCGACAAAATAACGAAGTTGGGGTAATGCATTTATATATATATATATCTTTTGTTTCAGTGGCGAAAGCTTTGTCTCCAGAGACGGCAACCTTTCTGAGAGCAGTGGCTACTGCGGTACGCGCCAATCAACGTTCGGCTCCAGGTAACAATTATTTAAGTTACTGTGATTTGAAAATTGGCGGGAAAATATAATCTTGAGGAAAATGGACGCTTATTAATATTACACGTATTTGGGATCCAATACGTAGGGATGGTGTAAGGGGATGTAAAATTATAACATTTTGTGGGTTGAATATGGTGGGAAATGATATATATATATTAACAAAATTTTTTTTTAAATCGCTAACTTGCATACGACGTGCTTTGTAAATAGACCCTAAAACGTCAGGCAATTAATAAAGAATCAATAAACATACCTAACGAATGATAAATTTCCACGGTGTGGAAATTTAAATTACTTGCTTACTTAACTACCTGTATATTTATACGTAGAAAATGTGCAGGGTGATGTTATTATTATCCCGATGTAACGGTAATAGAATTACGATCTGAACGTAGCAATGAAATATAACCCTCGTAATTCATCTCATGTAATAAGCATTTTGTTGATTTACAAGTTATTTATATGAACGGTTAAGGCCTAATGAAATTATATAAACAGTGGTATCGGCAGTGTCTTAAATAATCGCCTAAAACGTTATAACGAAAATGTATATATAGTTTTGTGTGTATATATGTCCATATGAAAGTCTAAAAAAAGGAACTAGTCCACGTGACTGAGCGCGATTAGCTGTTTACAATTATGTTGGTATTCCTGTACGCTTTGATTAGTCGGTCATTTACGTGAATTCGCACCCACATTTATACACCAGGGACGCGAGTAAACATTATCAGACTGACATTCACTGCTGGCGATGCACGTGTCGACCCACGTGCACGTTGCGCTGTATCAGCGACGACTGACTCACTGGCTAGTTGCGTAATAGACAGACGCTATGGCGAGTCAAAGTCGAGGTGAAGATTTATTATTGGAATAAAGATACGTTATTGAGAATGAAAATTGTTTGGGATAAAGAGATGCTTAAATTTTTTGGGTTATGTATTTTTTAAATTTTGGTTAACATAATTTTGGTATCTGATAAACGAGGGAAGCTACTGTATTGTTATTTCAATAAATGAACGAGTTCTATGAGTTTTCACGTAAAAGAGTCCCCTGGACAGGATTTCTTGCTCGTGGAACAACTGTAAGATGTTGGTCTGGCTTTGGGACTTCTAATTTTAGGTTATCTCTTTTATTTTCACCTTGCTTTTGGCACGCGGTTTTATTTTAGGTTATGTTCTTAATCGCGGTTAGGGTTATCGAATTTCAATTAATCGAGCGATACCTGTCATGTATATATATATATATATATACACGCAAGCTTATAAATATGCTTATATTAGACATTGCGAAACAATAGGCTACGTTGAAAAGGGACGCGGATGATAAGAGACGGTTACATGAAAATGGCCGCGTCTCATTCTGACAGCGAATACTTGAGGTGGAAATACGAATTCGAAGCAACGTGATTTCGAGTCGAGTGTCCCGTTGGGATAACTCGTAAGGTTTATTTATAGCCAGAGGGACAGTAACAGGAGAGCAGATGATATTACCGAACGCGGAAAATACGAAAATATATTTGAACCGTGTAAAATTGACTGGGAGTGTGGGACGCGGTTTCGTAAGGGAAACGTGAGGTTTGTTAAGTCTTTCTTTTTTTCGTAAACAATTAGTAACGACGAATTGAATTGCCGAGATGGAATATTTGTTACGGATACAATTAATTGTATTGACTATAGACATACGCTGTCGGTTACAGTTAAGAACAAGGAAGAGTTCGGTACAAGATGGCGGCCGTCTAAGGTTCCATAGAGAAAGCTTATTATGTTATGTAGGAGAATAAACATAAAAATGACCTTTCTCTAGTCTGTTGCGCAATACCAGAAGACAGTTTGTCCTGATTTAGGTATAGGTGGTCTGTTCTATCAGGTATAAGTAAGCCTTTATCCGACATATGTCGCATAAAGGCTTACATAAAATCTGCATAGAGAAATAATTCTTTGTTATTTAATAACCTTGTTAGGAATTCAAATGAAACGTTCCGATGGTATTTACTGGTAAACGCACGATACGTTACACACGAATGCCAGCTTGGGTGCTGATACGTAAATGAATAAGATGAAAAAAAAAAAAAATTAAATGAAAATAATTTTTTTAATTATTTCGCTTTGGGTGGGTGGTTGGGTCAAAAACGTGTCACATGGTTTGAAATCGCAATTTTCATTCTATAAGCGACATGATTAATTGGCTTTGACGATTCTTGAACGAATGTCAGAGTTCCCGACGGTTATCGTCACATGGCAGAAAACGTGGCTTTACGCAATGGGCGACGGGGCGTCGTTTTCAAGTAGCGAGCGACGCGCGTGATTCGTACGAAGGACGGCAACTGATTTCGATGTAATTTCAATAGAGAAATTTTCAATAGAGAACACGACTGAAAATGTAATTAAAAAAAAAAATGAATAAATTGAAAAATTAACGTGAAAACGAAATCTTTGAAATTTTTTCTCGAATTCAATCCAGTCACTCGCGATTGCCTGATATAATTAATTGCGTTGATAATTCATCAAGGATCCGCGCGTAAACTTGGCTTTTGCTTTTATCCGTCTTCGCGCTGTTTCCGGCAACCCCCAACGGCTACCCTTAGATGTTTAATTAGCTGATCTTGTTTTTTTTTTTTTCTTTCTTCTTTTCATCTGTATTATCTATCTGCACGTTATCATAGCAATGAGACGTTGCCGCAGCCAATCAGCAAAAAAAAGGACAAAGAACACAAGAAGAAGAAGTCCAAGACGACTTCTACGACGATTAACGTCGCGTCGGACGTTAATCTGAACGGCGCTGACGGATCACCGCCGGAAGTGTCGTATGCCGCTGGCGTCAGTCCTGCCAAATCAATAGCCAAGAAAGCAGGTTGGTTGTGAGTTAAAAATCCCGAGGATCGGCCGAGAGGACACTTTGAGGAATAAGCAGAAAAGTAGGGAATTTTTATTTTATCGGTCCATGAAGATTGTCTAATGACGGGTTAGAAAAAAAAAAAAAAAATGTGTGACACGCAAAGTGTCACAGCGAAAAATCACGAAATTATGTAAAATGAAAATTTTTTTTTCTTTTATCACTGCTATTTTTTTTCAATTTCACTTTTACCTCGATTGGGAATTTTGTGATTTTAAGATATTATTGGCAAGTGCTGCTGGTACCCTGGCAATTACTCTGATAAACGGAGTCTCGCGTCTTTTCCATTAATTAAAATTAACAAGGATCCCGGATTTCGGTCTGAATTTATGAGATTTGCTTATTTCGCCCTTACGTACTTTGTATTTACGTCGAACATTTCGGAAACGTGACTCCGGCCCGATATTGGACCACAAATACAATTAAGTTGTCGAATTAAAGTCAAAGGGGTTAATTAAGCCGAGGACTGTTATCGTCTGTAATAAATATTACACCGTGTTTACGTAATGATATACAATTGTTCGTGGTATATTGTCATTATTATTTCATATAACGTTGTGCTGTGTACTCGTGCTGTATAACTCGTAGCGAGGAGGGGGTAGGATTGGGTGGGACAAATTGAAAAGGATATACCAGAAGAGGAGATTACATAAGCAGGCGATAGCCTTTATGCAATATTTTACATAATTTTTAATTATTCACTCGACACAGCCATTGCTGCTCTTATCTGTTTCCCTCTGATTCTCCAAAACCCATTAACCCTTTTGGATCACGTTACGAAATTCTCGGTAGTAACGACAGACCAATTATACTATTTTTAGCAGCCATCCAATCGTAGTTTACATAAACGTCCAATAATCGACGAGAATATATATATATTCAAATAGCCGAATCAAATAACCGCGCTAATGATTCATTCAATTCAGGTGATGCGTTTGTCGTGAATATAGCGACTTATTAAGTCTAACCGTTACCACCTGAAGTTAGCGCACGTATACGATTCTCATAATAAAACAACGTTCAGGCGATACGTTCGTACTGAATGACCCAGTATATAAATCCTTTGCTCCGTTATTATCATCATTTCAACGAAGTACCAAAACAGCTGTTAATTAATCCGCGGAAAGAATCGCCAGTGGAAATGGCAGAACTTGAAAGAAAATAATACATATGTTTCGACCTTTCGTTTATGTTTAAATTCACGCCTGTCCGAAAGTAGCCGTGCAAGGAGTAAAGGGGGTACGTGAATTTTGAGTACGTAAAAATTTTGAAGAAAAATAGTCGAGGAGTAACAATTGCCTTGGTATCAGCTTCTCGGATCGATCGTGACTTTCCCTCGTGACCGAAGCGTCGCTTACGGTTTTTGTACCAACGTTTAAATACGTTGGCGAATCTATTGTCGGTATTGGACTGTGACGTCAGAGACGTGCAATCGTCAATGCACTGCTCTGTCAACAAAAGGTCCTCGTGTCCCTCCGTCATGGTGGATCGAAAGCTTAACGTATTCCTGTTGTCGATAAATCTTGAAAGGATATAACAAGTATTTTTGTTGATGGATACTAGAGGAAGTAGCAGTCGTAGAATTGGTCGACGCAACCAATCCTGGAGAACACAACAAGGAATCCGTGTTCAATCCTGAACATGGACTTGGTACATATCCCAATACTGTGGACGATTCCAGCTCTCAATTCAATGTTAGTATATCAACCAACCAGTTGGCAGTTATGCAGAAAAATTTGTATTATTAAAATATTTACAAGGATCAGAGGTTACGTAGGGCCTATGAACGTTTTCTACGTTACCGACAGGTCGCAAACGTTCTCAGACCTTTTATACGACAATACCCGACTGTAGGTATTACAGTGGCAACGGGTTCTTGCACGTGGCCATTCGAGGAAGCAGAAAAAATTTCCATGTAAAATCCATTTTTAACTGTGCCATAAGAATTTACGTAAAATTGCGCAACTGCTCCTGCAACTGTCGCGTGTATGTATAAATTTACGTATCTAATTCAGTGGTTGCGTAAGAGCGACAGAAATGTCACTTTGTGTACTGGAATAAAATTTTTATCCCTCGCGATTCTGTTGTTGGCAACGATTATCGCACGATCGAATTTTTCGAATAGATTTTACAAAGTTTCCTAAATTTGATACTTATCTTTGAATAGTAATTGTGAACGAAAAGTGGAGATTTTTGAAAACGAGAGAAATTCGTGGTTTCGCGAATCGACTCTTTTTTTTTTTAGTATTTATCAATTGTCTAAATTGTATTTGACATTTTTTTATATCTAGGAAGGATTTTGCGCGGTGATATCGATGCACGATGGCCTCGTACTGTACGCGACTACTTCACTGTGCGCAGCTCTGGGATTTCCAAAAGACAGCTGGATCGGTCGATCGTTTATGGAATTCGTTCAGCCTAGAGACAGAGACATACTAGCCCATCAGATTGCCGTTGGCATAGCGTCTCCACACGAGGACAGATTTAAAGGTACGCTGACGTGATTACGTCTTTGAAAATGATATTACGAGATGTTTGTTATCCAATGAATTTTAATCGGACGTAATCGGCAACGATCGTTGAGGTAAGTAATTTTGACGATCGGAAGAGACGTCGTCTGTATGAAAAAAATGGTATAAAAAATTGCAAGTTCAGTGACGTTGTGGATGATGATTACTTTATAGCGTGTCTTTGATTTGTGCTGTAGGCATCAGTGGACAGAGGACAAGTTTGTTTTGCCGTCTGCGAAGATACACGGAAACAAAATGTACGACCAGCGGCGCTAACGTTCATCAGAGACTTGATCATACGAGCCGCTATCTTCCGTTTCAACTAACCTTGACATTTAGGGCCTTCCGGGAAAAGACGATGGGCCAACAGCAGCCTACAAGAATGCTACTAGTCGTTACGGCTCAGCCGGTTCATTCTGCCTACAAAGGTAGTTCGGTTGGAGATCTTCTCAAGAAGGATAGCTCAGCCATTAGGACTTGACACTTGGCAGCCATTTTGTCTCCCAGTGACTTTTTCTCTGTCTCTTGGATTTGGTATTTATGGGACGAGGGATACGGGAAAGACTACGAGAGTCGAGCACAGCCAGGTCCTAGGGCTGATCTACCGTTTTGAGAAAGACATTAGCGTCTTAAGTCATCAAGGGGGATTGGATCGTTCGTCGTAATCATCAGAGTCCTTGAAGGCTATTCAGATCATTTGGAACGATGGAAAATGTCATTTAGAGAATAACCAATGAGTGAGGTGTTAACTGGACTAGGCACCCTAGTCAGATGTCATAGATGAATTTAGTAAGGGTCGATGGAATTGATTAATGATTGTTGTGAGGGGGTTGGAGGAAAAGGAAAGAATATATAGAAGGAAGAGTGAGGAAGAAAATGAAAAATGGTAGACTAGGTGAAAAACCAGAGTGTCATTGTGTATCGTTAATCCGCAGCGCCTGAAGAAATGATAATGTCTTCGAAATTCACGAGCCGACATACTGCGACATGTCACATATCACATGTGGATCCCAACGTAGTGAAATACTTGGGCTATCTACCTCAGGATATAGTGGGACGTTCCCTCTTTGACTTCTACCATCCTGAAGATCTGCCATTCATCAAAGACGTCTATGAGACTGTGAGCATGAGTCCAAGTCCTGTATAGGATTGGATTGAAAGTTCAAGTCAGAATGAAATTATGAGAGCGCGAGCCTTTACCCTTGGCAATGTCATTTTCGAACAGGTGATCAAACTCGAGGGATCATCCTTCAGGTCGAAGCCGTACAGGTTTGCCGTGCAGAATGGAGGTTATGTCGCACTCGAGACCGAGTGGTCATCCTTTATCAATCCCTGGACAAGAAAGCTAGAAGTTGTCGTAGGTCAACACAGGGTCCTAAAAGGACCGGCACAGCCGGATGTCTTTCAGCCGGCTAACGAGGCTGAACGTCAAACCAGGATCCTGGCGAACATCAGCGAGGAGGTCCTTAAGGAAAGCAGGATCATACAGGACGAGATACGGGCTCTACTTCAAGAGGTATCGTCCAATAGCTTCAATATTAGCCAAAATGAAAGAGACCAAAAAAAAGAGAGAAATGTCTTTCACTCATATCCTATATTTACTATACAATATACTATATAATATATGTATATTGTGTATAATTTAAATATCTTTCTTTTTTTGTTCCGTCTTGTCTTGTCTCTTGACTTGTCGTCGTGCAGAGTATCGTCCGAACGGATGACGTCATGGATAACGACGTAGCCAAGAGGTGCAAGGACCTCGCCTCCTTCATGGAGACTCTGCTCAACGAAGTTCAAACCTCAGGAGTCAGCAAGACCGACGTCGCCGGAGACGGCAGGAGCTTTTCGGTGACTATTAAGCTACGTTTTAGTATCGGCGACTTACGGTTTGCTAGCACGCCTGAGACGCCTCTGGTGATATGCTACTTATACGTATGCGCTGCTGCATCCACGGCTCACCACGTAGACGGGCGAGCCGCCGTCAAAGGTATAGACTTTTGTATACGACTAAACGCTATGGGAGGAATGACAGCGGTCAGCTGATCGGCAATAAGTCTAGTCAACGATTAACATCCTCGTCTTGATCTTCGACGATGTATGCAAGATGCTCGGTTCTAGGACCCGTGAGAGATTTGGCAGATTTGTCATCAATCATCCAACACGTCATTATATTTTTTCACTGGTCCACGAAACTAGTACTAACGCATGCTGATCGGTAGCGAGGACTAACTCATGGGGCATCTGCGATCAGATGGGAGAATTCTTATCCACGGATGATCGGTATTTTTAGGATTAATCCAAGCTTAGTATCATTTATTAATATTGATTAGCAACGCAGTGTTGATTCTACGATTGAAAAGTTGTGGCTGTGCTTCAGAGTGATAGGTCAGAATACTTGTCTAGGGTTCAGGCAGGTAAGTGGTCGAATTAATAAAGAGATTTTATAGCTTTTATTAATACGTTTAAGGTACGTAAGGGTAGAATGCTTAGAGAAGCTCACTAAGATAATTAAAACCAATTCTGCAAGCTCAGGAGCCAAGTAGCACCTTAGAACGATGCTTCTGCGCAGGATGCTGATGGTCGATGCTTATAATATACTTAGTATAAGCAAATCTTAATGATAATATCTACCCAAGTTGTTTTGTACATAGACACAGACCGGAGGGCAATGAAATAACGTATAGGACCGGTAAAGGATAACGTCAATTTCAAAACCTTGTAGGCGTGTTGGTAAGTCTCCAATGTATACATATATATTTCATGTAGCCATACATATATACTAGAACAAAGCGACGAACTTATCAATTGAAAAGTCTGTGCTATTCAATCACGTCTGAAATGCTCTTCCTTTGTCTTTCTATCTCTCTCTTGGTCATGCAGTAAGTTGTGCATCATTAATAATTTGTCGCTTTTCAAACAATTATTATTTGCTTTTAATCGCAGTGTTGTTCCTGCATCAAAACGCATCCGACAATAGTTAATCACAACAGATCACAACATATCATCATTACTGTGTGGTCCAGAGTCGAACTCATCAGGCACCGTGAAAAACCTCCTAAGGATTGGATAAATGTCTCCTTACCATTCGTCGCATCCCCAACGACATTGGTCCTTAAGGCATCAGCCGAGGACTTGGTCCAAACGAGTGCATCATTCAATCTATAAACTATCTGTCGTCTGGATACGTTTTGTTCTAACCACGAAAAATCTTACAAGGATCCAATACCTAGTCGTACCTGTCAACTCCTGTGATATGCAGGCACAAAAAATCTTTGTCAATCCCTAATTTTGGCTGAGGAAATGATTATTTGAAATTTTTCAATGTAAAATTATCAGTGACCATACATACAGTCTATAAGTTCAAAACAGTACCGTATGTAATACTCATATTAACATATAATATGTACCCAAACAACACAATGTCTAATAGTCATCTTGAAGGCTTCTGATGGGACAGGAATGACCTTTTTTTGGACATCTTAAAGATTACTTTCTAATGGACATAGGTGTTGCCTTGGTAACGACATGTGGACTGTTTGCCACTTACAAGGTTTTGAAACTAACGGATACTTGACGAAGGTCTTTTACGACTTAGACTACACGTACACGTAGTGCATAGTATGTAATACAATGTGTAAATATGCAAAAGAGATATATGTATAAGAGAGTTATTAAAGCGCTGTAAATAATAGCGCTTATAAACAATGCCTGATTAATCGATTATCGATAATTATGGCGAGCACGCAAGCGATGGCTTTTTGATGCATTCAGGCTTTAATACGTCGTTCAGGAGGATATCATAGCGATTTTAAATAATGGCTCTGTAACACGACTCACCCAATGCGAATCAGAATCGAATCGTGAGAGAGCACTTTACTCAATCGCTACAATATACTTGTGAAGGGATCACGCAATCCCTTGTTACAGGAGCATGACAGCATGATGCTGGGTGAGTTATCGCCGCATCACGAGTACTACGACAGCAAATCATCCACGGAAACTCCGCCTAGTTACAACCAGCTGAACTACAACGAGAACATTGAGAGGTTCTTCAAGAGCAAACCACTGGTTACAACCTTGTACGGAAGTGACGAAGAAAACGTCCACTCGAGCGCACCTAGCGAGGAGAGAGAGAACGACAAAGCCAGTCCTACTTTGGAAGGTAGAACAATTGTCTGGTTAAATTGTTTAATCAGTTATTATCAATATATAATATTATTGCGTAATGGCCGTGTGAAGTTTCTATGAGCAACAATAATACAGTACGTATTGTACGTGTTTGTTTTGATCTCGTTTAGCTAGAAAATGCATGACGCCGATCAACGGTAGTGGCGCCAGTGGGAGCGGGAGTGCTGGGAACCTTAGTAGCGGTTCGATCAATCAGATGAGCTCTGCCAGTCATGGCGGCACTTCGAAAACGATCTCCAATGTTACCGAGACGGAAAGTTTCAAGCCGCCGACATTGACCGAATCGTTGCTGAATAAACACAATGAGAACATGGAGAAGATGATGGTACAGAAGCATAAGGAGCTTCGTACGAGTATCAAGAACAGCGACAGGTTCAAGGATGCGAAGATGGAGATTACTGTTGATAAGGTGCCCAATCAGTCACAGCATGTAACGCCACCTCGTGGTGTTAAGAGAAGTGGAAGTCATAGTTGGGAAGAGGAGAGTTTTAAGGTATTTTATTTTTCAAAAAATATTGTTCTCGTCGTTGAGTTATTTAATGATGAATTAATTATGGTGGATATTAATGAGGTATTATTTTGTAGGTGTCTAAGTACGATGAGATCTCTAGGACTAACACTGCTGGTCCAGTTACTACTAACAAGAACATCGTGATCAATACGAACGTTGGTCAGACCATCGTTGCTCAGACCAACGCTAATGTCAACATATGGCCGCCATTTTCTGCTTCGATACCACCCTTACCGTTGGGACCGGAAACTCATGCTTCGCCATATAAGTGAGTGATTAGGCTTGAGATATGGTGATATGAATCAGGCAACTCTCTCGTTATGAGAATGACCGAGAAATTATTATTTCAGTCCGTGCTCTCAAGCTATATCAAGATTCCCGGCATTCCCTCAAATAATACCAGTGTACTACCTTCCGGTTTCTCATAATCAGAATTACGACGGGACTTCAGAGATGAATCAACATAAGCCAGACGTGGCAGCACCCTCTCAGCAATCCATCCAGCCAAATCCGTACAGTAGGTATCACGTGAAGCCACATGAGGCCGCATGATAGATGATATGCCATACTTCCGGTCAAATGCACATGCACATCGAGAGGATGTGTGGACCTTAGAGGTCAAGGTGTTATAGGTAAATTAGTACACGTATCATCGTTCATTATCACGCAGTATTAACCTTCTTGAACGTTACGCCGAGTATACTCGAGGTAAATGCTATTGAAGTACTATGAAGTAGAACCGCAAGAGGGCTAAAGAGAAAGGGAAGAAATAAATGTAACGATGAACGGAAAGAGTCGAATTATGACTGACTTACATTTTAGTTTTTATCTCATAATTGTTGAAAACGGTCTTAACGCATTTTGAGTCGATGCAACAGAAGGATTTGTAAAGAAAGAATCAGTATTTGTTCCAGTTCCATATATGGCAACAGGAATGACGGGTGTTATGTATCCATCAGTGAAGGGTACCCCTACCCCGACGACCATGATGTATAGACCTTTTTTAATACCTGAGCCTGTACCAGTCGCACGAGAGACTCCCCATCCTATTGCAAACAAGCTATCGGACCGGAAGCGACCTGGGAGCCAAGCTACTAGCGTCAAGGGCGAACCAGGAAGTATCATGGCGATGTCCGAGTATTCGAAGAAGGTATTTGTTACTAAACCAGTAAACCCATTAACAAGATCATCCTGGTGGTTATTGTTATTGTTTGATCATATCTTTTTATCGTCCTCTCAACAAGGTACTTTCTCCTGGTGAGCTTGTCTCTTGCCAGAGCATGGGCGACTGCTCTAGCAACGTTGATCATCAAGCATCGCACATTCAGAGAAGACAGACAGGTTATAACGAGGACGAATCGAGTTCCTCTAGTCTCTGCAGTAGCTTCCTCAAGAGTAGTGATAATAGCTGTAATCCGTATCAGAAAAGTACCAAGTCATTTCCGGAAGTACGTAATATAGCCTCTGGGCCTGATGTTGTTTTTAATTGAATGAATGTACTGATTGGTTTCTGATCTGTACAGCGGGACGATGGTAAGCAGCACTGTCATGGAATGGTCAGGAAAGAACCGCCCTGGTTAGAAGGTGTCGATCTCACTCCTGAGTTAGTCTATGAGTATCAGGTCAATCCGAAGACTCTCGATGAGGTCCTTAGGGCCGATATGAATGCTCTTAAGAATTTTCATCAACCTCTTCTTGTGAACGATCAATTGAGTCAACTTTACTGCGACCTGGAACTCGACGGTTTTTGCACGAAGCTGATGCTCGAAGATGGCATAACCTCCAGCGGAAGTGACAGTGGTAGCAGCAACAATGACGCGATGCATCAGTCTCAGGTAATTTTGAGAGTTTTTTATTAAATTTAATAGGATTAGGTTAGACTTGAAAGATTATTAGTTTTATTACCGCGTGCGTGGATGAGACTTGCTTTTTATTTGAAAAGTATTCATAATTAAGCACAATGTGTCGACAGCTCTCGAGTTTTCGTTAATTTCGAAACTTTCCGCACGGACGATACTACACAACCGGAAAGAATGATAACCGCACTAGGAATTAAAAACCAACATGGCCGCCACGTGCGATTGACAGAACGTAAGAAAATTAGTGGAAAAACATACATCTTTCTTATAGCAAACATGCAAGAGACGCACAATCAAGTATAGCAAACTGGCGATGATCCACGAAGAAGACGCACCGTTTCCACCGCCTCAAATGATTCTGTCGTAACCAGTCTTCACTCTTGGAATTCACAAAAAAATCCAATGGAGCAACAACATTCTCAATATGAATGCGACCTCATTTTCGTAAACCACCAATAATTCTCCTCAACCGGAATCCAGATTGACCTCAGCGCGAGTGCACGCCTTATTTTACAATCCAGACTCGGAGAACGAATTGTTCAGTTTCAAAACTTAAACGCGTGCAGAAAAACATTACAATGTCTATTCTCACGTACATCTTGTTTCCTTGACTGTCCCGTTATGAACTTGGTATTGCAACAGGAATATGGTCTTTGCACAACCAAACGTCAAGGCGCAGGTGTTTATGGCTATGAAATTGTAATGACAAAGACTCTATATAAAAGCAACAGCTATAAACGCGCGAATGAATGATAACTTTTAAAATAGGTATAAGGTAGGTCAAGCTAAGATTAGACAAGCTGGGTCAGGGTTCACGGGACTTGTTAATTGTATTCTGGTACTTTAGAAAGAATCGTATCGAGATGCTGATTCAAATGAAAATAGATATTCAACGACTGAGAGAATTGTTTCAATTAAGAGAATATATTTCGTATGAAAAAATGGTCCAGTTCGAGATATTCATTTCTATCATCATCTCGACCTAGGGAGGCAAAAGTACAAAAATAGAAAAGGACAATTCGCCATCTTCGTCAGTACAGTCAACATGACTATAATAAAAGTTATCAACATTTTTCTACATGTATTTATATACATTCGGAACACTGAATTTTTGTATGACAAAGGACTATAAAAAATTATTCAATTCCGACTGTTATTCGAGATTTACTCAAATATTATCTGGCATGAGTTTTCGAGTCGATACGTGAATCGATTAGATAGCGAGAAAGAAGAAAGCAACGTGCGAAAATTAATTGTCAGTCACGCTTCCGTTTTTGGTAAATGTATTCAAGGTATTCGTAAACATTTAATCGTTAATTGCGGAGAACGTGGATAACATTTAACACGTGACTAATATTTATGAATTCAATACCGTATGTGGTGGCGCCACTTACGCACAGTTCTTACCTTGCTAATCTGATCAATGTTTCCACGGTTCGATTTTCTGGCGCTCGTCGATGACGTCAAAAATAACGAGACACGTTTTCAAATACGGAACGCGAGCGTTGGGTCGAGTTAAAAATTTATAGAGCAAAAAGAAGAAGAAAAATGGTTTTCAATGTCTGCTTTATCGATGAAACTTCATGTTTAATTTCAGTTTCCTTTGCTTGCTGTCTTCTTTCTTTAGCGTCTTCTTTTATATTTCTGTATCAGAACTCGATCGCTATATTCGCTTACCTTGACTTTGTCAAATAAAAGTCGGATGCCGGGATTGTAATGTGAAGCGCAGTATACGATTTTGGCAAAAATCATTAAATGGCCGATCGTCAATTTCTAAGAAAATGAGACAATCGATGGGTCGAAGAATCTTTTGAAACGCTGTACGTCTTGTACCTCGTTAATTCAAGAAATATAAGAATACATGTACAGAGTATATCAAAATTTGAAAGAGTCTATACTCGAGAGAATTCGAAATTTGTAGTAAGAAAGTTTTAATAAAAATGACTTTTTTTTTCTTGAAAAGTAAAGAAACTCACTACTTCTCACTAAAAATTGTTTTCACTCGAAAAACAACCTGAACGATTATGCTACACTCTGATACATGTCAAATAAATTTCTCTATTGTAAATAAGAACATAAACTTACTTTATCCAGCTACCGTTATTAACGGCTTCTAAGGGACCAATTAACGGAGGATCTTTTGTCCTAATTAAAACTAAAATTAATTATCGAAAGTGACTATCTTTCGATTAAAATGCTTAGATCATCACTTGTATGTGAAATTCTTTGGATATGTTAAAATGGGATCTAATTGATGTTTCACAATGATTAACAGAAATTCGTATCGATTAATCACTCGAAAGATCCTTTCATTGAAAGCAAAAGGTGGATAAAAGAAATCAAAATATAATCCAAGGAATAGACACATCTTCGTTAGACACTGAATAAATACTCTAAAGTTTTAACTGTGACGATTCACGTTCGGTGATCAAAACTTGGGAAAACCATAACTTGAAAAAAACGTTGCCCGCACTGCGAAACGTCACTTTGACAAGTAAATCATATTTTTTATAATATCTATTGATGGTAAATAATTCAAGGTCAGTATCGTAGTCAATCGATTTCGAGGCAATTTACACGAGGCGGACGACGACGCCAAGCGTCCACGTCATGTCCGCCCGTTTCGCCTTTAAATAATCGACGATTTTTATTTCTCGGCTTGAACGAATTTGTGTCCTATAATAATGTCGCCTATTTAAACGAATTAAAAAGCGATATTAAAAACTCGACATAGGTCATATACAGGATTATTCACAAGTAAAGAAAAAAGTGCTTCAACTCTATTTAAATCGTCCATTTCACATATGTAGTAAACTGAAATCCAGTCAGTACCGTTACTTCTGAATAACCCTGTATATATACAATTAATATTAATATAATTAATTAATATAACACAGATGTATATGCAGCCTCTAAATCGATTCTAGTCTTGAGCCTAGTATTATTACGATACCATACCTCATATATACATAATATTGTAATAAGAAGTAACATAGATTCGCAAATGGATACTTTTGTCAATTATCAATATCAAAAATGCATTCCTCTTGCCGTATATAATTAATCAAGAGAACATGAAAGATTTAAATTAACCAATTTCCACAAGACAATACACATAAATTATCTACGAGTTAATTGTCAAGGCAAACTGTAGTGTACTCCCTCTCCGCTGTGCTGCGTTAGCGCCACCGTCGACCCCGACCAATGAGAACCACTGTAGGACAGTCCGTTGACAACCCACCAGCTGGAAACAACGTGGCGCAGCAGAGAGAGAGAGAGAAAAGTACCAATCAAACAATAACATTTCTTATTTACTAACTTTCCTGCTTATTATTCTATACAAAGTATCCATTGCGTGATCTTCATCTAACACGCAATTGTTCGCGACTCATTACGTCACTTGGGCACAAAATACATATTTTTGAGAAGTTAACGTTATTTACTACCAGAAAAAAACATTGTACGCCAATTATAATATTATACACCAATTTTATTCGCTAAGCATGTAACAAATACTAAGGGATGACCTTAAACCCCTATATAGTTGTCATGCAATGTTACGTGATTGGATGCTCACTGGATTAAATAAGAATTCTAATTCAATGATCGTTCAGCCATGATAAACATACCTATGTTTGCCACTTTTATTCGTAATCTGTCTGATAGCAGGCAGAGAATCACGTTACCTGTGGAATTGCACCGTTACAGGAGAATTCTATTGAAATTGTCTTTTGACAAGGACATTTTTATTAATATAATTAAAATTAGATATAAATTATCTACACGTATACGCAGAGACGGACAATTGTGCACTCGTATTACTCTGTTATATATATATATACACACACACATATATATATGCGTGTTCGTATGAACTAATTTTTATTTTGGTTTCCTTATTTTTCAAAGAGACTCCAAGAAACTTTTCATTTTTTTTATACAACATTCTTATTGGACGCTCTTGATTAATTTTTTTTTAAGCTCTAATTAATTTCTATTTGACGTCAATACTCTTATTGTTATCTAATTACCGATACGACACTTTTGTAATAAGTTAATTGTCCGGTGTCATTATGATTATATATTGTTTCATTTTAAATGTTCGTATCACAATGTTCCATGCTTTCACGTGTGAGAGAGTCGTTACGTTTTCTCCGATGATAAGGAAGGAATTTGGAAGAAGTGTTTTTTGAAAGAAGTTGATAAGAATTCATAAGTCATTGGCATCAGAGCAATGCTGAGTGACCGATCATTCCAATATTCAAAAATATACCGTTGCGCGTCTCATCCAGCCCGATGAACTCGCAGACTTTCCAAATCCATTGTTACTCTTCGAAATAATTTTGAGTCCATCATTGAGTGACGTACTTTTTTGAATTGTCGAATGATCCAGCTTGCTCCTTTCGGTGGGGAATATTTATGTCTGTCAGTCTTACAATCAAACGTGTGTACGACGTCAGTACAATTTATGTACAGTCAATCCAAATTATTCGTCACTGCTTCAACAAAGATTTCCTACCGGAAGGTGTAGGCTCAGTGGTCACATTGGATGCGCAAAAACGAAATGAAAAATTGTACGTGAAAAATGATCTGACACATAAAGCCATTCGTTAGAACGTATAACGTAAGATATGTGGCTTTTGGTATGTTTGACGGATAAGAAAAATTCTTTCTAACCTATGAGGTATTTGTTACGTCATACGTGTAGAGAATGGCTTTGTGTGTCAGGCAGTATTTGAACGATGCTTGGAAAGTAAAGTGCAACGGGTTACAAAGAGTCTATGGTGTTTACACTAGATATAAAGTTTAATTATTAATACGTAAAACATGTCCTACGTATTATTGTATCTATTACCTTTGTACAAGATTTTGATTTACATTAAATTGTAATATCAAAAATAAAACGTAATGTATTCATCGCGAGTTCCCAGTGTCTGTTTTAAACGGCGACTCTTCCTTTGCGGATCACTTGGTTCACTTTGTTCAGTCTTACTTATATTGTTTGTCTGCCTTGTACTTCTGGCTGGGTAGCAACTTCCTGCTTTGAAACCTGCTTAAGTATTTGAATCCATTGTTCAAAGTGGGTAAAGTTCTGTACCTTTTTTTAATTTAAAAAAAACGAGACTTACTTTTACTTGATGAAGACCTTTGTCACGTTTTTTTATGTACTTTCTGATGAACGGGGCTAATAACATTGGGTCTAAGCTTTGTACGTCTTCTGAAGATATTAGACTGACTAGTAAACCAACACTTATAGTGACTATAGCACCAGTTGCGGTGTACCATAAGTAACTAATGTGGTACACTGCCCAGGATTCCCTGTAATAGTAATAATTTTGAATTATGAAATTGTGAGATTTGTTATTAAAAAGAAAAAAGCATTTTTCCATTTACGATGTGACGTCAGAATCAGTTCCGTTAAGCATTATGTCGGGTGGTGAAAAGAGTATTAGGCTTTCAATCTGTTGGAAGGAATACGTGCATCCTTCGATGCTTACTGGTTTTTCGTCAAATCTAAAAAAAAAAATGAAAATTTGAATTTATTCAAATTTTTACTAAATATTCAATCCTACCGTAAACTTCCGCTTGCTATGGCTGCTTGAGCCGAGAGACTCATCCAGCCCATAAAGCTCAAACCGAACAGTCCACCAATAAGGGCTCCCTGTGTAAGAAACTGATAAATCCAAAATTTTTTTTAAAATTATTAATATATACCTTAGCATTGACCCAAGGTAACAGGACTCCCATTGTAAATATACCAAGGGATGGACCACTGGCTATCGAATCCAAGCTGATTGTCAACTAAAAAAAATATTCTGGTTATACATTTTTGAAAAAAAAAATTCAAATTTTCATAACGATCTTTTTTTTACCTGAAGAACTTGGCTGCCTGTTTGCTCTACCACGAAGACAAGACCCACGCAAATTGCACCCAGAATTACCACGGTCACTTTCATCAGGATGTCTGCGGCTCTAGGACTAAATGGAGTTTTGCGAAATGGCTTGAGGAAATCCTCGAGGACGACGGCTGCCATGGAATTCAGTCCGGTCGATAAGGAGCTGCATGAGTTTTCATCAATCACACCATAGTTCACTGGGCAGACATATTTTTTTGAGAAATGAAAAAAAATCTGTGAATCACCTCAGGGCCGCACTGAAGACACCAGCTACGAAGAGTCCAGGTAAACCAGGAAATTCACCCAGGATATCCATCACAAGTAATGGTAGAAGCTGATCCTTTGCTCTTGCTAGCTACAATATTTCTCTCTGTGATAACTGATAATAATTCTTACAGGTAATCTCAAAATAGAAAAAAAAAATCAATTACTTTTGTAGTAAGTGGATCGCATTCATGATAAGTTGCATATATTAACATTCCTGCATATCCACACATTCCTATCAGTATTAGAACTCCTACTATGAAGGACCACATTGCCCTGAAATATTTGTTTAAGCAATTAATAATATCGATTATACGTTTATTAAAGATATTATAAATACCTGACAGCAGAGCGTAGATTTGGTAACGACAAGTAGCGTTGTAACATATTTTGATTAACAGCTGATACTTGTAACCAGTGAACAAAGCCACCGATTACTAAAGCCCATACGGTGTGTCTGGTGAATGGATTCCAGTCGGTTCTGTATTATAAATATTATATTGGTTAAAAGATTTAATGAACTTGCTATAAAGAAGGATTGACAATTTTTTAAACGTACGAGGGTATTTCCAGACGGCCAGATTCCAAATTTCTTTGTATAACAACATGAACTCCACCAAGATCCGACGTGCCTTTGACGATTACTAAGAACATGGATCCGAACATGACAAAAGCTTGAACGAAATCTGTCCATACGACGGCTCGTAAACCACCCTAATTAAAAAAGAAAATTAATTCTTGGGTAATGAAATAGGTTTTTCTTTTTGGTAAAAAAAATTGCTAATTACCACGCAGGTATAAAAAATGCAAACGATGCACACAAAGGGTGTGATGATGTGTACGTTTACTCCTGTAACTGTAAAGGATGAGAAATATAGATATATAGATATATATACTAGTGATAGAATTAGATTTAACTAATGATAACGACTATGTCCTATCCTAAGGTGACCTTCTTGATTATACAGACTGAAAGATGTCCTAAGGTTAGGTTAGAACGAGCAGTAATTTTACCTTGATTAAATGCTAGAGCAGGAACGTAAATGACAATGGGTAGCCAAGTCATCTGAAAGAAATGAATTGATGTCAGTGTCAGTGAATCGATGAAGTGATTTTCTTTGATTTTTTGACTGAGATAAAAAATAGACTTACTATTCCCAAGGAGAACAAAGCAGAGCCCAACAGTCGAATTTTCTTGTCGAATCTTCTTTCCAGGTAGTCGTAAGTGCTGGTTAGTTTAAGTTCGTGAAAAACTGGCAAGTAAACATTGGACATGATGAAACCGACGATGACAACGCCAAAGCCAATGCAAAGATAACTTGTCCCGTGTACGTAGATTTCCGTAGGTGTGCCGAGCAATGAAATTCCAGAAATAAAACTGGCAATGAGACTGAGGCTTACCGGAAGTGTCTTCATGTTCCTTCCGCCTACAAGATATTCATCCTCGCCAGATGTTCTCTTGACGAAACCAAAGTAAACGCCAATTCCGCTGCAGCAAAGCAACATCAGTACGAAGACGGTGTAATCGGGGATTCCAAAATTTTGCATGGTCCTACTGATTTCCTGTACAGTCGGTACATCCGGTGCCCAATTGGTCAGTATGTCATCTGACGCACCTTCCGACGCCATCTTCTTGCAGAACGGAATTTCGGTGAAGTTATTAAATGGATTTACTGGAAATGAATTATCGTCTGTCAAAATTTATACTGCTTCGCGTCTCCTTTGACAGTAAGCAAAATGGCGTTTACTGAGTATCGATAATTCTTAACGGAAAGCGAGCAACTTTTCTTCTTAACTTTCATTTACTCCTGTTGGTTCCAATCGCGTTTAATTAACAATTTATTATAACATCGTTTGTGTCACTGTAGGATGGCGTAATATTGTTAGTCGAGTGAATTCTAATTGAATTATCGTAGTTCCACGATTGGCAGGATATTGACAATTATATTGGACGTTTCGAAGAAGGTAACGGAGTTTTGGCTTTATTGTATTACGTATTAATGGTGTTTATCGTATAACGAAGATTTTTTATTGACAACTATTCGTTTTGCACTTTTGGTATAACGAACTTTGCCAATTAATTGGCAAAGTGTAATAATAGTGAGAACAAATTTTTTGACCGGATGTCAACCGGAGGCTTCACTGACAATACTACTACGTATTATGCTCGCTGGCAAAAGACAGAAAGCTCCGTAGAAAAGAGAGCCATTACGATAACTCTGATACTGCGTATTGTGTCATTGTAACAATTTTCTCGTTAAACTGACAATGAACATAAGTACATCCCTCGGTTGAACGAGTCGCTATGCTGACGGGATTCACAAGTGGATAATGCGACCTAAATTTAGTCATACGGATATATTCAGACGGATTGGTCTCGCGATTTCAGCAGCGATGCCTCCACGAATTTATGAGCTCATAAACTCGTAAATTCATACGTCAGTAAAAGGATGTTGACCATGTATTAAGATTTATTAAAGCCAATTATTGTCGAGTTAATGTCCCATGGACTGTGATTGTTGTTCGTCTTCATTCTCTTTGAAGTTTAATAGGGTACGAGTGAAGGTTAAGAATAAGAAACAGAGGTGAAACAATGAGCATCCTGTTTACAGTGATTTTATTTAGCAAATGGAAATCTTACCGTCAAGGGTATAGCAAGTACATAGTATCTCATAAACTAGAGTTTATTTTTTGTTTTAAATTTGGAAATGCTCCGTAAGTTTATCCTTCGTAGAATTTTGGCAGTTGGTCTCCTAGAATGACTCTTCGCTCTACACCAGCTTCTGTGATGATACCAAGTCGGATGACACCACCACTGCTACCATCACGCGCCATAGCCAAAGCCAGTGCTGAAGAATATGAATTTTTATATAACCATCGTAGCAGTTGATGATTTAGATCTCGTTATTCATATAAGAAATACTTGAATGAACTTACTGTTTGATACAAGTTCCACAGATTCATCCTTTGTCATGTTAGGTTTGTAGTGTGCATCTACGTAACCATATACATAGCTGGAACCAGAACCACCGATTGCTATAGGTTGGCGAGAGCACATTCCTCCCAGAGGAATACTATAAACTTGACCACCCTTCCTACGATCCCACCCTGCTACCAGGATACCCGCCATCAAAGAATCACGGTAATTGTAACACATTTCACGGAATACATTTGCTGCAGTTTCCACTAATGCTGGTGCACCTAATTCCATTCTGAAAGAAGCACAAGTATGTTTCGTTATTCTATAAATATTTAACTTGGATTAATTAATTGGAGCAGTAAAGGTTAAAGAAACTTACTGATGGAAATTCAGATGATAGGTTACTATATCTGCAATGGCTTGAGTGTCTGCTGCAGAACCAGAACGACAACAATAAATATAATCAGTCACTTTTGTTAACTTGTCAGCAACACGATTCGAAACATATGCTCTGTAAGAACATACAGCATGAATGGTAAGTATTAAACATATAGAAATACAATTTGTTCAAATTAAATAGACTACTATGTACCCTGTTGTGGAACGAGAATCTGCTCCAATAACAACACCACCATCGAATTCAATAGCCATAATCGAAGTCTGAAAAAATAATGAATATCAAGAATCTGTGTCACTAATAATAAATATCTAAATTACATGAAACTGAATAATCGATATTAAACGCTCCAAAAGAATGTACAATGACTGATGAAAAATAGAAGTTTGCATTGTCATTCTAACCTCTATCAAGAGTGAACAACATTCGGATCGAGTACTGCACAGTTATAAATTCATAGAATCGGCAAAACTTACTCCTGTACTATGTTCAGCACTCAGCCAGTCAGGCTCCATGGAATTAGCCACCGGATTAATATTTGGCTGCATTAATCCTTGTACGAAAGCCATTTTTCAGAAACTTCAAAAAACTTGCTTACTACCAAAGATGCCTACTTCCCAGTGCAGCACGCACCTTCCTTCTGATCGGCAACGTCGCGTTCGACTTTACCGACAAGCAGAGTCCACATAACGGGTACAATCCGAGTGAGAATTTAAAATCTCCCGCCATGACGTCATTCCTCGTGCCGACGCTAGGGCACAAGTTTAGTTTAACCCAAGTTGGTACGTTTAGCAAGCTTATTATTTTTTTTTTATGCTTCCACCAGTTCTTTCTTTTGTAACAATAAAAATGTATACATATAAAATACATTTTTACGTAATAAAGTTCTAGCGTTCACGTATTACAGACCTCTTCTTTACCGCCCGTTACACGATGCGCAATCCCCGACTACAAGAGCACAGCAGCGCTGTCTGTCGGAAATTCTATTTAACAACCACGAACTACGAAAATCCGTGAGATTCGTTGATTAACAGAATTTTCGTCCTTTCCAGGACTTTCAACTCATCCACAACAAAAGAATCGCCAAAATCAACTACAATTGTGAAATATCCATCGCAAATTTGAAGAAATATCTAAAATCCTTGTATCTGCCAACACATCTACCTGCATCCGGTAAGAACCGGAAGTTCGTGCCCTTCGACCAATTCAGATAAAAGAATTCATTCACCAGACACGCTCTACTTTTCAACGAATCAAAGTGACGTCTCTGAAATATACAAGAGTAGATTCGTAGACTGCCAGTATGAATGCAAAGTTTTCTGAAAATCAACAAGTTGTACCCAAACGAGAGAACAGCGAGAGGCAAAGCCTTTTGGCGATATATTGATGTTAGTTGGGGTTGCCGGACGCAGGCGCAGACATCACGGATTGGCACCGGGTACGGGCACGGGAGGGGGTCTTCGAAATGGTCGATATTTTAGCTATAGTGACTATAGTGGCGCGAGGCTTTCCCGAGGCCAGTCCGGTCTCTTTATTACGAGATTTCCTTTCTGAATTAAAAATTCATCGCTACGTGAAGTGAGCCGAGTGTGCGAGGTGAAGCCGCCCCGTCGCAGGCTTTCGTGTCGTCCGTGAACATTTTTACAGGAGGTACGAAAGAAAATCTAATAGCAAGACCTAGTTTAATCCGTCAAGTCACACCAAACTCCGTGTTGCCCGTATCGCGAGAAGGAAACAGGAAAGCGAGAAAGAAAGAGAAAGAGAGAGAGGGAGCACAAGAATACAGAAAAGTACGAGCGACAGAATAAAAGAGTGTATAAAACAAACGAGGAAGAGAAATCCAGCGTTATGAGAATCGATCTAGTGAATCTCAAAAAATATCTTTTTTCAACAACACTACGCGATACCCTGAATTAGCCCCTATATTGATTTCCTCCGAATGAAACTGGCTCACTGGTTCACTCTCAGTCGGTTCGTCCTTTAATTCTTTATCAACATCATTCAATGAAGTTTCTCTCGTGAATACTTGAGGTCATGTCGAGTCCACGGTGGTTAACAGCGATAAGTCCATTTCCTGTCATACAACGTCAGACACGTTTACAGAAGTCCAAAGCCTGTGACCCAAAACCAGCCTTCCGTTAACTCTCGCTACTTTGACTCTCAGCCGAGTATTCAACGCTGTCTTTGTAATTGGGTCGCGACTCAAGAAACCTAAAAAAAATGGTCGCAACTCTCGTAACACCTGTACGTACGTTAAACACAAAAGCGTCCTTGGTGACTGTACAGTTCCTGGAATGACATATACAGACATACTAAAATACACTAAAAAGATAGATATAGACATACAATCGGTTCTGCATAAAAACCCTTATGGTTCGTTTCCACATAATTCCCATATATAAAATAAGAGAGACGCTTTAAGGTCGTCCTTAAATAAAATCATTTGAACATAGATATGTGACCTTAGCACAATTTTACACGATTGGTCGAATCGATAGAGGGTGAAGGGGGTGAATTTTTTTAGGGGTTGTCCCAGTATAATTTTTTTTTTTTTTAAATAAAAAAGAGTATTAGTATGAGCATTAGGATGTGAAAAAAGGGGCGGGGGGAGTGGCTGAGGGGGTTGGTGAAATTGAACATCCTCCAAGGGTGTGTTGGAATAGGAGCAAGAAGGACGCTGGAGGGATGCGAATGGAGGGTTGGGATAACGGAGAAATCGATCTTAAGAAAATATTTGTATTACACCGTTAAAGGCAAGAGAATGTGACTTCCCATTGGCTAGGAGTAGAATATTAAATTTCGCTAATTACTAGGTCGTAATTAATTACCTTGGGGTAATAATAAATTGTGTTCATTCATTTTTCATACATTTTTACAAGGACCTGCCTACTTGGGTCTGCGTAGGTAGGTTCGGGTGTCTCGTGGAAATGTGTTTTTACAGTGTCGCTCGATCCGGTGTAATTTTATAATTTTCTTGCGAGAAAAGAAAAAGGTTGGGCTACGGCGATAATGAAGAATAAAGTGAGAAGGAGAGATAAAGAGGAGAGATAAAGGAGACACGTTCGTTTCTATGAGACAAGAACAGAACGAATTGACGTATGTTACTGTGACGCGCTTGTCCTATTTTTCATTGTTATTTATTTCCAGTCTCCTTTTCACGCAGAAGTTTATTGAGACGAGATACGAGAAAGGTGGAAAAAGATTATGTCAAAATACTTCATAATTTCAAATTCTCCTACGGCTGCCATTCAATAATTTCGTAACGTTTATTTACATGGTTAATTCAAAAATCAATACGAGGTATGAATTTCGATAGAAAAAATTGGACGTTTTCGAAAATTTGTTTAATTATTGAAAATTACAATTTTCGTTATAAATATTGTACACTTTATTCAATTCGTTGTAAATATAATGGCACACTTTTTGCTCGGACTATACGCACGTCGTAAATCCCAGAATTCATCTGGTTTATCGTACGGAGCTGATCTTAGTTTACGACACGCAATTACAATAAGCAATCGGCAAGGAAGTCATTAAAGCTTATGAAAATTCGTTATAATATCTAAATTTCTAAATTGACTTCTCCATTCGGTATTAGGAATTATATCGAGACCAATCGACGCACCCGACAGTTCGATCAATAATCTTCACAAGGAGCTACGGAGTCGTCCAACATCGTATTTAATTTGATTCATAAAGAGAATAATGTGAAATTCAAAATGTATTCTGTTAATTCAAAAAATCTAAATTAATCATTCAATCATTTTTTGCTTGTACCACTTTTTTTCTGTAGTATAATAATCCATTATCGCAACGTCATACTTGTGCATCCTGTTTGTATCACGTTTGTGGTATTGCATATATGGTGCATTGATATTATATATATATATATATATATATAATACAGAAGGGGCATTTATACAGGTGCAAGCAGTCACGTAATCGCAACAACGAAATACCGGAAAAGTTGATACGCATGTTCCGTGAGTGTGCGCCTTTATCAGGTGAACGTATAACGTAGCATTTACTGCTAAAACGAGAAGGAAGAAAACAAAGTGTTGGTAAGTCGAAGAAAAGCAGAACCGCCACGTCGTCCAAGTAGCCTGAAGTGAGGGACAGAACAAAGTCGCTCGTATCGCTTTGAGTTTCCTCGTGCTTGGCCGGTACACCATGTCGGATGATCCAGGCAGTTCAGTAATTGATTAATTAATCGTTAGAAATTCGTTGGACACAACGGGAATGTCGAGGGTGAGCAGCCCCTCAACAGGGGTTGTCAAGGATTCGGTTCTAGAACTCCGCACGCGGATGTCTCGTATGATTTCCATCGTCGAAATTACTTCAGGAGATTATTCGGTATCGACGTGTATAAATTACGATCCGCCATTTTGAGAATCAAAGTATCTGTTATTTATGTTTGTGGATTGACAAATATTTCGTGTGTGTGTAGATCATATATGTGTATATATGGTTTGTGCACGAGTCTGCGTCAGGAAGAGCAAAATCATGTTGGAAAGATTTTGAGGTTATCTTTTATCGTGGCGATAACGTAATTTAGTTTTCAGTGTTGAATCGTGTGTATGTTATTAGAGAAATTAATTTAAGTGTGGAGATTTTACCTTTTTTTTTCTTTTGATTGTGATATTGTTCTTTCGTGACGTAGCGGACGCGGTTGCAACTAATTTGCTTTTGTCATCTTGTAAAATTATTTATCCATATGGTCACCATTTATTTCACTCGTCACTTTTTATCTTCTGCGAGGAAATTACTTTACCGACTAACTTCTTGGGATGATCGTGCGTGACTCTTTGCCATGTCATTAATAAGTTTTTGATTACTTTCAGATGGCGGGTCAGGATCCCAAGTGGCAGAAAGATGCCGCGGATCAGAATTTCGATTACATGTTCAAGCTTCTCATCATTGGGAACTCCTCCGTCGGCAAGACTTCCTTTCTCTTCCGGTACGCAGACGATTCCTTCACTTCAGCCTTCGTCTCGACCGTTGGAATTGACTTCAAAGTGAAGACTGTCTTCAGACACGATAAAAGAGTCAAGCTTCAAATTTGGGTATGTATCTTTGAATTTTATTTTCTACTCTATTGTTTACTGTCGCTTGATAGAAACGAGGCTTGCCATTGTTATTACTTGGGTTATCTTATAGGACACGGCAGGACAGGAACGATATAGGACTATCACAACGGCCTATTATAGAGGCGCGATGGGCTTCATACTCATGTATGACATAACCAATGAGGAGTCCTTCAATTCAGTGCAAGATTGGGTGACGCAGATAAAGACCTACTCGTGGGACAATGCTCAGGTTATCCTGGTGGGCAACAAGTGCGATATGGAGGACGAGAGGGTTATCAGTTTCGAAAGAGGCAAACAGTTGGCCGATCAGTTGGGTGTCCAATTTTTCGAGACTTCCGCCAAGGAGAATATCAATGTCAAGGTAAGACTCGTTTAATTTTTGTTAGGTTACATTACCGACCGAGACGCTCGTTAATGCGATTTTACCGACAGTCGGAAATAAATCGTTTACTTCATGATGACACAATTGAATAATTTGTATTATTTGAATATATACATAAAACTGGGATAGAAGTTGGATATTTTTATTAAGTTTTGTCTTTTATTGTAAAATATAATTTACTTATTATTGATGTGCAGGCCGTCTTCGAGCGGCTAGTGGATATAATATGCGACAAGATGAGCGAATCGCTGGACAGCGATCCGACCCTAATGGCCGGAGGTGGTGGACAAGCAAAAGGCCAACGACTCACCGATCAACCGGCTAATCCTGCGAATGCCAACTGCAACTGCTAAAGAAAAAAGCACGAAGCACACGCCTCTACGTGGAGTGTCAATGCTGGCTAGCTAGTCCACTTTCTTCGTCGTTCCTTTGTTTATTATTTATTTATTCTTTATTTAACATGATGGTTGTGGCCCGATCACTATTACTCCGGTGTACAAGCTCATCTGCAACCAATCCGATTCTCAGAGAAGACATCTTTTATTTTGGTTTCGAGCATCAAATTTTCCCTTTCTACCCCTCTTGTCAGTCTACTCAGTTATCCAAATAGCTAATCAAACAGCCATTCAGCTCACCCACCCATTATCACAATAGGCAATGTCATTAACGTCACTTCCTTGAACCCCATGTAACATCAAGCTGCTCGAATTCAAATCGACGATGTCGTTAAGCACAACTACTTTACATTGGAAGCTCCTTAAAGCTTGGACACCAGAGTATGGTCATCATGACGATGTTAATAGAGATTTACGGCGTGCGAAGGGATAAATGGTAGTGCAATATCGCGTACCTGGAAGCACTCACGACATATATAAACAATCTCGCATTAAACATAAGAAAAGAAAGCCAGAGTCCATATGACGGTAATTTTCGTTTATTCAGTCGGTAAAAAGATCCTCGTCCTTATCACCCATGCACATATATTTACCGGATATCCGGTTACTCGAGCCACTTACTGTACGATTCCTTACAATCTCGTTCATCGACTCGATAGATTTGCCTTGTAATTCAATCCGTATAAAATGTACACGAAGGAATCTAAAATGAAATATCAAATAGAAGAATATCCGATATCAACCAGAAACGCACGGGAAGATACAAACGACAGAATCTCCTATTCATAGCTTCTTAACGTTGACGTCTGCCCTCTTGAAGCACTGCCCTTCGAATGAACATCTTCTTCGAGGAAGACGCGTAACCAGCATATATTGTATATATGCACTGCATATATCACAACGACTGATGAGTAGCGAACGAGCAACTAAATTCACAATAATAATTCTTCGATTCTTGTAAAACAGTGTGAAGGAGGCTTAAGACTGGTTTGACTAAAGTTAACTGAAATTCAACTGGCGATACTAGCCAATCAGATGTCTGTATTTCTGAAAATTCCGTATCTGACTGACTAATATCGACAATTAAACCTTGGTTAACTTTGGTGAAATCGGCCTTTGACGTCTTTGATAAATTACCATCGGATCGTATGACTCGAGAGTGGCGACATCTAGGAGACATTAGTAAAAATTGTCAGTCCCGGTGTTATTCTGTTTCTGAAGCGAACTATATGACATTTCAAACCTCTCCAGAATTTCTATGCTGGTTCCAGTTGATTCCAGTATATCTCCTGTGTCTATTGTGTCCACTAGGAGTCAGACACAAAGTCCCATAAGGTTGGCTCTCTTTTATTAGTATCTCTTAGATGGACATGATATTGCTACTTTTCCATTCTACCTGAAAAGGTAGATTTGATGAGCCACGTTTCTCTCAGGCTTTTATTATCGATTTAATATCCTCGCCGTGCTTACCAAAGTTACCGACAGCGATCCACTTCGATCTTTGCTGAGAATGTCGAATCGATTTTTCTTCGATTTACATTGAAAATTTCGTCACAGTTCATGAGGCAGACAAGCGGTTGACTGACGTCTGTAAAGAGAAAAGTGAAAAATATTAATAGTAACAAAGATCTGATAAGCATCATCGCGTAATCCAATATCCTTTCTAACGCCGTGAATGACGTTACCTACTAGGCAAGCCTGCCCTCTGTACATAAAATATATTATTGAATCTGTAATGAAGTGTAATATGTAACGCGTTACTTATCCGTGTGAGTTTAAAAAAAAAGAACGGGACCTATTCTTCTTGCGGAATAGTAACCGATTATGGTAAAAAAACAAAAAAGACAAGAAAATGAACCAAAAAAAGAAAAAGATAAGAAAATGAGAAACCAAGCCCGCGCCACCGTATTTTCGAACGATTTCTTATTATATTATGACGCTACTGACATCCGAGCTGTATTATTATTATAATTATTTTTTTTTCATATGAATTTTATCGGTATCAATCTATATTAATATAAACGCGCGCGTATACGGACATACGTAGAGACAAAAATCTCGTGACGAAGGAAATCCTAAAATAAATGGAAGGAAACAAAGAAGAAAAAAATTATAGAAAATCACGAGCAAAGAAATGAAATTCGTTACGCCCTCTCTTTCTTACGTACCCAAAAGGAGAACGTAAAAATTACAATTATTCTAATAACTTATAACGGGTATACTATTTACGAAACATTAACAAAAATAGAAGCATATACATAAGTATATGTATATATATACAAGACTTATATATATATGCATACGTATATATAAATGATATAAACGAGAAACATAGAAGACAAAACGGAAAAAAGGACACAATTAAAAAAATTATATACATATATATATATATATATATATTAGAGAATCACCGGTGGACGGGCACTTGTATGTATGTATTGTAACGTATGTAACTATTATGCCTAATAATAACAATAATAATAATAATACTATTAATAATATTAATATTAATAATCTATTACTTACTGGAACTAACTTCGCAGATGTTACGTTGATCGTTTATAAACAATTAGTATAATCCTAGTGGATATTTGAGGTTAATGTTTTCAACAATGTCCAATCTGCCGCCGATGTACGTGTACGAATGCGTCTTGAATCAGTTGCATAATTGTGTGGCGAATAAAGTAGAAAGAAATTATGAAGAATGAAGTAAAAAGAAAAAAGGAGAGACAGCAGCACACGTACGCAGGTTTTCTTGGCTATTAGTTATTTCGTATAAACAGAGACGCACGTTCGGCCATTAGGGGCAATGGTACTCGTTAGAAATGTATAATAATTTAATAACGAAGCATACAGGAAAAAGAGGAAGTAAAAGGAGAGAAAGAAAGAAAGAAATGTTCTAATTTACAATACGCGTACAAATAATTGACACTTACAAGGTTCAAGTGAGTTTTGAGTATTTGACAGGACCAATAGCTACCGTTAAATTCCCGCCGCTTTTCCGCTGGGACAACGTAAAGGCGCGTTCACGCGTATGCTCCTCGGTAGTTGAATTTCTGTCCGCTAGGAAAATCTGTAGTGTTTATGCTCGACGCGCGTCGCTGCAAACTTTGGTCGTTTACTCTGTCACTGTTACGAATTTAAGTCGTTTTGTTGTTTGTCAATGATTCGCTTTGTTTTTGTCATACAAAAGATCATTCGCTCGTGTTTATTACTCTTGGGAATTTATGAGACCTCGACGTTTGCAACGATCTCGATGCGAAGTTATTTGTTTGTATTGTGAGGAATGAAGTTGACTACAGTTCTTTGACGGGTTATGTGATTAATGGCCTGATTTACTTGTGACCCTTAGGTGACCTCTTCCTGTTCAATAACTAATCTACACGTGATTCTTGGTAAGATTGATATACGTACAAAATTCCTGATCGACCCAACGAGCATTGTATCGATCGCTTACAAATATCTAATCGACTCCCGCATTGCGCGTCTACTTAATTGTTTTGAAAACAATAGAGGTTGGCTTGTATGTACAGATGACGGCGAAAGAGAAAGAGAGAGGGAGACATAAAAAAGAGAAGATGAGAAAATGGTATCGAGATAATGATAGTCGAGATATATGTAGGAGTTAAAAGAAATTGTCATACGATACAAAGACGATGGAGGATGAAAATGGCGAATGGTAGAGATAACAAGAGAAATGGTGAGATAAAAAACTAAGTATTATGTTCGACATCATTAAAGCACACGTTACAAGGGATAAATAGTGTTGTCTTAATTTTATCAGGGTCTGCCGTATCTATCATCGTCGTCCCAGATATCCTGTATCAGACATGAGAATCATTAATTACTATAGTAATCATCTTCCTGTGGCGGTGGCGGTGGTTCGCCGTCCTCATCCTCGTAATCCTCGGCAGTCATATCGATCAACGATTGCATCTCTGGCGCCACGTCTTCTGGATTCCGTCTCTGTCGGGTCGTGTTCGACTTCCGGGATTCCTTACAGGCGGGTTTACAGGGCGTGAACTCCTCTTGCGTGTGGGGCACGAATTTCGTGACCTCGTGCTGTCCGCATAGTGGCGTCACGTTTTTACCAGAAGCCGGAAGCAGCACCACCCGTACTTTAGTTACGTATACGACCTAGATGACGCAGAAGATTCAAGGAGACTCTTGCCAACGTTTATAAATTAAATTTGGACGCTTACTGTGTTGTTTTGCTCGGAATCGAAGCGTAGAACGACTTTACTTGGTGCCAACATTTTCGGTCCCTTTTGGTACGTCAGGAAAACGTTGTCGCCATTGGGGATGAATGTTTTTTGGCCGATGCCCATGTTCAGATTAGTCCGGAAGACAATGTCTTCCGACTCGGAGTACACAGTAGCACAGAACATACCATCGGCGCCATAGTCGACGTCGCTAGAGGATCCAGTCTCGACGCTGGCCATTTCACCAAGATCCATAGTGATGACGACTTTGTAAGCAAACACTAAAAACAAGTATTACAAAGATATTCTTATTATCTCAAAATAATTTTTTTTCATTCAAAAACGTCTCTACGATCCTACTGCAGTAAGGACGATCACTGTGGGTATCCAGAAATAACTTTGCTGCTGGTGGAGCAGTCATGTTCCTGGCGACGACCTCAGCCGAGTATCCCATGGGTGCACAGGTATATCCTAACTGACACTCAAGACACTCAGCCCTCTGGAAGGAGACGTAATCTGAACAAAGATACCCCAACATCGTACACTCTGGTTCCTCGTCCATGCTAGCTGTGAAATATTTGGTCGCCCTCTTGTGATTGCATCCTGGTGCAACGTCACCCTCTTTCAGCATATCTCGCGTTATCTCGCTCAACGGTGGATACAAGGAAGTAGCATTACAGCCTCCTTGAGTGAGACCACCATTTGGATAGAAGTTAAGATGTCCAAAAGGATCACCACTACCCTGGCCATGATCTTGACGAAGACAAGAGAAATCAGTCTTACTCAATGACTACAATGACTCTTCATTACTTTTAGCTATATCCGTATAAATGATGTCTACGAATCTTGCATCGTCTGGATCCAGTCTCACTGCGCATGACATGTCAGTAAAATAAAGGCCATTGGGATCGAGTCCAGTTATACGCCCAATATCATTGATCTCCTGGCCAACGTATCTGAAGTAAGAACAATTTTTTTAACAGTACTACAAAGTTTCTAATCGATAGCTAATATCTTTTTTTTTATACCCAGCAGTGTGAGCTCCTATGCCCTGACCAATCAGATGGAACTGTTCCGGTTTCATACCCAGGTCATTGATGAGGACTTTCAAGAGATAGATTATCTCCAAAGCAACGACTCGTGCATTCTGCACGGCTATGGCGTATGGTGGTTCTGCACCACCTGTCCAATCGACGCTTATCACGTTGCCAAGGTTATTGGACATGATAGACTTGACCGAATGTTTGATCCAGCCTGCCAATCCATTACTGGTGAAGTCATGTATAAGCAGATGGGTCTTCAGAGTCTTATCAAAACTGGTCAACTTAATCTGCTTGTAGTTCACTTCGAAGGGTTCAACGTCCACCAGATGTCGTGAATCCTTGCCTTTGCCAAATAGATAGAAACTCGTCTTAATGATGTGACGATCGAGCGGTGGCATCGTCAATGGCCGAAATACAGGATGGTACCATTCCTCAGTGTTGTTGACGCAACTAAGCTCATCGTAACATCTGCTCCATAAATCTGTGAAGGAAGTCCCTGGATATGTTGTATATGTTTGTCGCGTTGTATGGGTTGTAGGACAACGTATTTATTAGGACAATAAAGAAGAGGTCACGTGCGATATACGACTGGAGCGAAACGGTTAAGAGAAGAACCCTATGTTTTTCTCATGATTTTATGAGGATTCTGTACACCTCTGCAAATATTCTTTGTTTATACGAAACTTTTTGAAAAGACCTCGAGGTCACATTGACTGTGTGCTTAATGGTTTTTGCAACTGCAAATATCACGTGGACTTACAGTCTGGTTGCTCCACTCTTTCGGTTACAATTTTACTTGAAGATCGACAGGAAACTGTGCTCAGTAGCAATGCCAGAGGAACTACATTCATTACAGGTTAAGTGATACGCAAAAGTCATCAAGGTCTTCTGTGACTGAGCTACATTAAAAATTTTTCTAGCAGAAATCCTTCAGCGATTTCTTTCATACAAATATTTATATTATCAGCTGTCAAGTTATATTTGCAACACGATTGTCCCTCAGCTAGATTCGCTGACAGTTACTATTATTATCATTACTACCACCTTTAAATAGTTGTGTCGGTAATCATTTTTTTAAAGAAAATACCGAACAAAACACTCCTTTCAACCGTCTTCACGTCTTTACGAAATATCGCAAATACCCATTGCGCATGCGCCCAAGCAAGTTTCCAATACGAGACCACGAAGGCAGACAGAGACTTTCCTCAGGACGGAAATAAATGGCTCGTGGCTCTCGACGAAGTTTACGTTGTGAGATATTAGCAAAATGTCCCAATCGAATCCAAAGATAAATCGTCACCAGCGTCCAGGCTGTTTCAGCGCGCGCCAAAATAATATCGCGAGGAACGAATCGATTATTTTCAAAAAAAAATATATAAGTAGACCAACAATTTCGTGGCAGCCAGTTACTCGTGAAAAAAAAATGGTATACCTCTGTAATAACTTGGCATCATAACCCTCATACATGTCGTATAAGCCTAACGGATTCTACTTGTAACTGCTAGTCTAACTTGGCAATAGCTTGTGGTATATATCTATATATATAAAAGCTCTACTCTTACTACAGCTACAGTAGTAAATAGAGGAAGCCAGTAGTGGCCTCGTAATGGTGGTAGGAACAAGGCTATACATATATACAGTCAATCGCGTGCGACCGGTAGCCAGTAGACAGAGCCAGTATTGCGCGGACCTCCGTCGCGTCAAGTCGTGGGGTTTGTCGCTCGTGTTACACGAGGCGAAGGTTTTAACGGTCGTTGCATTCCTCGTAGTGTGTGAGTTTCTCTATTTACGTATATGTATATATATATATATCTGTATATACATGCACATATATACCTAAGCACGAATATTCATTGTCTTCACATTTACCTGCAACACTGTTCGCCATTATATTTTTTGACATTCATATTTCATCTAACCGCGCTTTTATCCCTGTTCCAATAACAACGCCCAATGCAATAGTAGTCGAGGGACAGCGGGTAGTTGTAATAACTTAAACGAAGCACAGACGGCAACGAAGATTATCGAGCTTCCACGGTTGCGTTGGTACTTTAATAATAAATTAATATGCGAGAAAGTGGAGCGCGAGAAGACCTACGAGTCTCTGCTAGAGGAGCTCAACAATCTTGTGCACGGTAGCATGTCGGATCGTTTTAGGTATCCTTTATTTATGTTTTATTTTTTTTTTCGTCATTCCTCGTACAGTACAGTGCAGCAATTGCGGATGTTGTTTATGCCGTAACGTATACAGTCGCGTAGTATTGAAAGATTTATGGCGTTTCTGCACCGTACTGTACGTATATGCAATGTGTAACGTATATCTGCCCGAGTCGTAGGAACGTACGAACGTTGGTAGGACTGTTAACTGTTTTGATGGCAGGATATTTAGTCTATCGTGAAGATTCTTGTTAGAAACTATCTATTGTGTTTTCAATAAATAGTTCGATGGTGATACTTAGTCGCTGAGCTTCTCTCTATCCCCTCTAATAGAGTAGCCGACTATATATAGCGGGTGTATAAATAAATCCTCGGTGAATATTTAATGTTGCCAACTCCCCGTACCTCCTGTCTACCTTCGTGTTCCCTCTCTCTCTCTCTTTCTATTTCTTACTCTCTCTCTCTCATTCTTTCTCCACGTTCTTCATCCCTGTCACTCTCACCGTGTCTTTTTCTTCACCGGGCCTCGCTCTGCTCTTAAGTATTTTTATTTCACATACCCAAGCCAAAAGGTGTTGCATCCGCGTCAAGAATCTCTACGAACTTTTCGACCCCCTAGGGAAGTTCATCAGGGCGAATCTTTCTGTGGAGGGGGTAATTTTTTTTCTTGACTTTATTACGTCGGCTTCTCTCGTACCTCATAGATTTCTATTGTAACTTGGCACGCGCCGTGTCCCACGACGTACTTTCGATCGGCCGCAACCGCTCGACGTTGGTTGTCATAATTTTTTTTGGCTCTCTTTATGCTACCTTTTTTTATACTGCTCTCACACTCGGGGAAGTTTACTAGATTAGTGGGCTGCACGGTCGATACGACCAGGGGTTGACGTTTTGCCAGGAGAGGATCCTCACCGAGAATACACGAGTTCCCACGACCTTGTTGAATTCACCTTGTGAATATTTTGAAGTTTTTTTTCCTCATCCTTTAGTCGCCTCTTTTTTTTTTTTAATACATCTATGCGCTCTCTCTATCTGTCTCAATTCATTTCCTCTCTATTTATTCAATTTTCTGAAAATATTACTCGAGGCGCCGACAGTTCACTCGCTTCCACTCCTCCCAGCAATCCTTCGACCCGTCGGGGTCAAAGTTTTCAGTTTACGATAAGAAACTTTTCGTCGTCGTTATCAACCGACTGAATTTAATCTGGCATAATTTAATTACTCTCAGTGCCAACGACTTTAATTAGTCGTGCTACGTGACATTAGGGACCTGTGGATAGCAACCCTCTGTTTTTCTGTGTCCATACATTTTTTTGGTCTCTACGCGATTTTTTTTACCCCTTCCCTTATCCAAAATATTCGAAACTTACGGTCGGGGATGTTTTTGACATTTTGTCAACAGGCCAGGGCATCTCTTCTCTTTAATTTAATTATTTTCCAGAAGATTTATTCGCAGGGTGCGACTGAATTAACTACACCGAGGACTAAGTAGCGGTACTTTCTCTTTCTCCTTCGGAAGGCCGAAGAGAAGATAATAAATATTTCTTTACGACACCCCCAACAATTCTTCGTTAATTATAATATTAGAGTACTTTATTTCCCCCGGGTACAGATTTATCGTAGAAACCCGGACTCCGTCATCACGCGATTCTATAGTCCCCTGACGTGACGTCAGCTCCCTCCCCTTACCTTTTCAAATTTTTATTCTCACCCTTATCCATGCCCTCCTCTGTACTCTTATTTCTTCCAACCCCCCATCCACCCCCCGCTATATTTCTCACATAAAATCGTGATACCTCGATTAGCAACAATGGCCGACGAGGCTCGTTTGCTTCTTTTTCACCTACTGAGATCCACCCCTCTTACCCGCTAGTACCAACCCCTAAAAAAATTGTATACCGACAATGCCGTTGGAATGACAAATTGCAAAAATTTCAATGTTATCCTTACAATTTTTCCGTCGCCTCGATTTGTGGTGAATTTTCATAAAAAATTAATCGTCTCCCGCGACAAACGAAAGCCAAGAAAATTGACCCTGTAATCAATCGATATTATCGATTTCACAGAACATGACTAATGGGCTAGGTAGGCCGATGTGGCTCGTAAAATACAGAAAAATTATTCTGACTTCTGTCGTTATCACATTTTACCAGTGTTATTATCCTGGTAGGAATAAATATTTTTTGATATCTGATACACGTCGATCTATCGACATTACTGTATGTATTCGTGCACGCATCAATGTCAATGTAAGATGGGGACAAATTTTTATAGCATCTTTTTATATCCCTGTTGCAGAAAGTCTTCGGGCGACCTTTATTTTCGTATATTCTAACGGCCTGTCAGCCATCCAAGTTTTCCTGTTGGCCTTTGAGGTGTTTCCTCGTTTTTCTAACGTTGGTATTCCTGTAACCGTATAACCGCAAGCAACAGTTATATAGAAGTCAGCCCACGCCAACGTCTTCACGGCAGAAATTAACCTGGTATCACCTGCTCGTGATTAATCAGAATAGGTATTAGAGGAAAAGGGGCCGTCGGCACGCGGCATTGAAACGACCTGTAGCGCCTTCATAGACGGGAAGCTTCATTCGGCCGTTTTTCTTCTCGTAATGAAGAGATATAACGAATAAATTGCCAGAGCCTCGTAACTCCGTTATATTTTGTTCGTCGAACTTGAATAGCTTTTTTTTTAATATCCACTTTAAACGGGCTTTACGGACGGAAGTACAGGAAAAGGCGGAGCTGAAAATTACAAGCGTCGTTAAAGTCTCCGCTGCACGCGATTACAGTCGAATATATATCTTTGCCGTGTGTGGACGTACGCCGTAGCAAATAATATTTTCTGCCATTTGTGAAAACTTTAAGTACGCGCCACGGGGGACACGCCCACCATTTTATGACCCCGGAAAGAATTTTTCCTTGAGAAAAAAAAGTGGGGGTAGGTACTTTTTTTATTTCTCGTATTTTCTTGTTCTTTTTTTTTCTCACCATTTTCAACGGCACGAAATTGACTAAAGTCGTATTACGACACGGCGAGTAAATGTAGGAAGAAAATTTTCTCGGGTTTCTAGGTAATTTGATGGTTAGAAATTTTTTTTCTCTCTTTTCCTTTTACCTTTTCCCACTCTGCTACGTCTTTCAGACCTTTAACGTTACTTCCATTTCTTCTTTCATTTTCTTTACCACCTCTCGCGTCCTTTCCATCTACGACGAGGCTTGCTGTACAAAGGCCGTGTCTTCTTCGTTCTTACTCTCGGCTATGGAAATACTGTTTCCTCACCTCTAGTCTAGTACACAACTGTAGAAGTTCGCTACGTGAAACCTGTGCGATGTAAACATTCAGTCGTGACCTCTCCGACGTGTCTCGCTCCGTCGATCACAACGGGGGGCCTGTCCGCTACGAAGTTGTTGACTGTCTGAACGAAGCCGAAGACGGGTAGTAGGGCGTCGCCTTAACCCAGGAACATCCGTGGCTGTTGGTTGGCACAAAATAAATTCTGCCATCTGAAATTATACCGTGAAGCTTTTATTAGACGTTCCGAGTCCATCGGCAAAGGCCACCCGAGTGGCGTAGAGTGCGATAGATTTACCACGCTGAGCGTCGCGATCAAGAAAAGACATTTTCTATGCGCCACGAGGAGGTGGACGAACACGAGTAGTAACGACGAGGACGACGACGTGTCTAGCTATGACGGCGACGGGGCAGGAGCAGAGGGGGGCGTGTAGTAAAAATTCAAAAAGTAACGTCCCAATTCCGAATTGGAAAAGTTGAGGTAATAAAAAGGAAAAAAAAAAAAGTGTAAATCAATGTTATCGTCATCCGACGCCATCGTCGCCAACACCCGACGCTGTCGTTCGGTGTCGCCAGCGAGGAATTGAAATATCGAATATTTTGTACGGTGTGGCAAAAGAAAAAAAAAAAGTCTAGTTCTAGCGGCCATTACCTGTTACCTGGACAGTAATAAACGCTAATAAGATTTCCGTGGAATTATTGGAAATATTGGAGAACTCGTGGTGCGCCGCGACTCTTCACTCCCGGTGACGTATTTGAATTATATAGAGGCTACTGGCTGGCTGCACTGCCATTATTTCTATACACGAGAGTCGCATTATACGGTAGCCGTAATACATTTAACATTGTAAAACGACACTGTAGGAATTATCGTTATGTTATGTTGACATACAGTCGCAGTTGGGACACCAGGTACCTGGTGGGCTTACCTAAGGATTCTCAGTACCTGGTACCTCGTGCTTCTAGTGTAACTTACAAATAATTAATATTACCCAGAGTCAAACTACTAGGTAACCGGGTACTATGTGTCACTGGCTCTCGGCCAGTATCCTCGAGATTCTCCAACATTCCCGTTAGCGAAATACAGAATCATAATATATATATATATAAACTCCAAAGGTATGGAGGGCTAATTACCAATTACACAGTATTGCTTAACCGTGTCACGAATGTTTCAGATAATGGAACCACGCTGAGGAAGCTACGGGCGAACTCGAGCCTGGGAGTATTTCCGAAAGCCTGAAGGGGTAGGAGGTGGAGTAAGAGTAGAAGAAGAGTCTCCACCAAGGAATCAAGCGAATCCTCGGAGTATCTGAAAGAGTGTACGGTATCCGGAGGAAGAAAAAGGAGCCTGGATAGCGCGAGGAAGCGAGATAGCGTATAAAGAGGATAGCGAAGCCATTGGGAAGATAAGAAAAAAAGTGGCTGAAACGGGCCCAAAGGGAGTCAAGGATAAGAAAATGTTTTTCACGGCAGTCAAGGAAAATCGCGATAATCTTGTTGCGACTGGCAATGATGAAGTGGAGGATAGCAATGGTGGCTGTAAAAGGATCAAGAATATATTCGATTTCGATTGGGCATGTACGTCATCTATCCTGCAGAGGAACTCCTTAGAATCTATGAGAATCCCGTCGGCGATAACGTACTGACTACGGTGTCACATAACCGTGCTGTGTCCTCGTCCACGTCTGTTGATCACAGCTGCAGCACTAAGATTAGGAACAACGTAAGCGCATTCTGCCGTCGTAGAGAAAACGAGGGTAGCAAATTTACTAGAAGACTCTCAACCCCCACAGTCAGCAATAATCAACGTCACGGTCAAGCAGTCGCGACTGATAAAAAGAGACACGAGAACGAGAGGAACTGTACGATTATGCAAAATAATCGCAACTCCACCTCCGAAGAGGGTAACAATCCCCTGAAGGATCTCACGCACGCCACCCTCAACGAGCCACTTAAGCTTTACAATGGGAACGCTCTTAAGTTGGTACAAACTGGTGAGTAGTGTTCTTTTTCTTTTTCATTTTCTTTGTTCACCCTGTTCAACCCCCTCTCGCCCCACTCGCATGCATTTACCTCTTTCATCCCCTCAACGTCATTTTGTTTTCTTTTTCTCAACCTTGCATCGGCTTATGTGTTTTACGTTTGGCAACGTGTGCTGTTTTTTTTTTTCAAATTTCATAAAAAACAACATGGCGTCGTAAATCAACCCTTGTTCTATTTGACTTGCAACTGACGCGAACGACCAACGGTTGTATCATCCGGGGCTTCCTTTATTGGTAATTCCGCATAAGCCACTAATTCCTATACCACTACCCCTTCATCCCCATCCCTTCCCCTGACATGGTATACGAGACATAACTTCAACCGCGAAAACAACCCTGGGGCTTTCGCCAAGCTACGATAACTTGTTGCGATCGGCTGTTACACGTATGTTGTACGTGGGTTTTGTAAGGGTAGGTTACGTGTCGCTCGTGAACTATGACCTTTTTTCCTTTGTTTTCTCTCCTTGTCTCGCTTCTCACTCTATCTCTCTCTTTCCTCACATCCAGCTCCTTACTTTTCGATTGACCCTTTTTTTTTAGTCGCCCCTTGGTTACCACTCTTGAGCCACTACTGGTTGCCGACACTCAGCACAAAGCCATCTTAGGTCCTACGTACATATATATATATTACACGTAGTGGTACCGTTCGTGCTGCTACACCTTCGATAAGTCACACTCATTGACATGCTTGGCGCTACGTGGGAGCCGGCAAAGTAAACCGGAAGTGGTATATGTCGTCGAAGTCATCTGCCTGCTGAAGATGCACCAAGTACATCTGGAGGTCCATGTGCTCTGATGACACGAAGTGTCGATCTTGAAGAAATTATTGGACAAGCTATTACCTGTCTTGCCTGTCAATTTCCCCCAGACACCCGAGGTCTGTCGAGACTCAAGGGTCGAGCCAATGACTGTGAAAAGGGGTGGAAGAGGTTACAGGGGTTGAAGAGAATGGATGATTGGACAGGAGCACGTGATATAAGGAAGATTAATTGTCCACTGAAGAGACAGGTTCATTTCGATGAAAGATCCTGATGAGCTCATGGAGGCTCGTTTATTGCCTTCCGTCTAAAATCAACCAGGAACGTGACGTCGGGCAACCGCTGGCTCCTCCATCCACGGCTGTCAAGTGGCTCCGACTGAATAGTACCAAGTACAGAGTCCGGGAGACTCTTCTTATTTTCTACCTTCGGATTTCATCCACGGCCAACTTCAAGACGTCTTTTGTTGAGCCTACGTATAACGGAAATTAACCGGAGCCAAATTTCTCAACGGCCAAGTATCCAAGGATCATCCGTCAAAGTCCTGGAAGATGCAACCCCAGTACTTTTACCCAGTTTACGACTAATCAATACTTATTGATAGATTTTACTCCGTGACGCGACTCGACTTCTCTATTCTTTTTTTTCACTGGCCAATACTTAGCTACCTGATTCGTTCTCCATCATTCCTAGCGACAGGTAGTCCCCACGAGTGTATTGCATGCAGACATAGAGCGTTTCATCTCCCTTTGGTCATATGCATATATATATATATATACATACAGGATATATAGGCGCGTGAGTGCCAGCGTCAGGGAGTGTCAGAGTAATAGAGTGGTATGCCGAGGGTGCGAGTAATAGATGCAGATAGGTGTTGGGAAGGGGGATGAAACGAGAGGGATAGAATCCGGGTTATAGCTAATGTGGCAGTAATAATTGAATTTGTCACAGTATTTAACGAACAGATATGGAGGTAAAGGTTATATTTAATAAAGCAAGGAGTCTGGTTGCCATGGTAACAACGAGGTGAACAGGCAAGGTATTGATTTACCCCACCTGAATTCAGGTCAACCCCTGACTAAACACCTTTTCCATATTATACGATCTTGTACAAGGTTACATGTATTATGTATATAGGCTATACCAGATAGCCAAGGGTAGGGAGGTTGCGAATTTACTCGGAAATATATAAGTTTTTTTTTTCTTTTCTTTTTCTTTGTGTATTTCTCTTTATTCCTTTGACTTTTTCATTTTTGTTTCCTAACTTTAGCTCGAATGTCTTGCGTAACTTTTTCGTTATGACCTTCAGCCATGGGAATTCAGGTATTATACAGTTTTTATAGGATCACGTGAAAACACTTGAGAACCAGAGTGAACTTAGTGGCTGTTTTAATAATAGCGTGGTGGGGGTAGGGGTTGAGGAGGGAGGTAGAGGGGGGGTGATAAGCGGTTCTATTGTTCAGGGGCAGGAGAAATAGTAATGGCTGACGATAATGATCCTCGGGCAATTAATGGGGCTTTTCACGTGGACGCAGGTGAACTCGCTCGTACCACGTCCTTAAATTTCTTGGCGACGCTTTTATTTCGGTTGGCTTACGACCCAACGAAAGCTTCGTAAAATCGACGACCTCTTCGACCCCGTCTTGAAGTTTTTTTTTTTTTTTTTTTACACGAATACATGTTTAGGGGGAAGGAAAAAATTGACGGTTCGGCGGCCGAGTGGGTAGACGACGATGCGCTCGGCGAAGTGGAAATTCCGGCGCGCTGATTCAAATTTTCAGGCACATTTGACGAATCTTGAGAGACCCTTTATCCGGGTTCGTATAATGAATTGAGAATGAGGTCACTGACCCACTGTGTTTCGCTTTCGGTCGTTCAGTAAGGTGCTGGACCTCGATTTATTTTTTGAAAATTTTATCTCGACGGCTGCTCTGGAGGGGTGATGAAGGAAAAAATTAAATCTATAAATTAACCTGTAATTATTATTTATCATAGATTTACCCTGCTGGTGGCAAAACGCCCAAGTCGCAGCTGTCGCACATGCATCGACGATCGGCGCTGTTTTTGGCTGTAGTTCAAGTACAACAAGGCTCAAGCACTGTTTGGCTGATCCAGTATAGCTGCTGAGATTTTCAAGGTGTCGTTACAAGGATACCAACCAGGGAAAAAAAAAATTATCAAGTCACTCGATAACTTTCGATACAATTGGTACGGAATGATTATTGATCGGAAGAAGTAATTTAATTTTTTTTTTACCACTTAACCCGACGCTCGTCCCGCCGTTGCAAACGTGCATCACGATTGTGGGTAGCAGATGGTTCAACTTCTGGGAGACGTGATTTCCGGTTAAGTGGTTAATTCAGGGAGACAGTCGCGTTTATTGGAAAATTGCGAATGCATTTAACGACCTGAAAAATACTGGGTGGCTACCCAAAGGAATATGTACAAGTTCAAAAATCGTGGAAAGGTGGAAAGGGTGGTTTTGTTGTATTGATTAGTAGGTTAAGGGTCACCAGATCGATGACCATTAGGTATTCATCGATTGGATCCAATTCTATGTGTAGGGAGATACGTATACCTATAGTACGTATACACCCATCAGACTGTTCAAACACGAGATAATGAAACTGTCAGAACCATTCAGCCTTTTTTATAGAGGACGTTTCAATGGAATTTTATAGGAAATTAATAGGTCAGCCCTGATCACTCCACCTACGAAACTAAGCACACCGGATGAGACTGCGTGACGTTAATTGTGGAGCCAGTCGAGATATCCCAGATAATGAGACGATCGTTGTACGAACATCAGGACGGTAATTGGCAGGGTGGAAAATGAATAAGGGGCAGAGACCCTTAGGATGAAGAAAAAAAATTCAAAAAAATCATTCACCAACGACCGCACGAATTCATAGAGGATCGTGCGAATGACTTCTAGCTATGATAATGACGCAGTCACTTAAGTCATTGTGGAATTAAATTTTTCTTTTTTTTTTTCAGTGTCGGAGTTTGCCCAGGAACTTGGCGGAGCCATGGAAACGCATGCTGCGAACGTCAGACGCCTCGTGGACGATTTTCGCGGTCGTTCCGGCGAGTCACGTGGAGATTCCGGTGGGATGCGTCGTGCCTGGGAAAATCTTCTTCGTCAGGTCGAAGCTGATGCTTCGACTCATCTCGACCTGGCTGCTGTCCTACAGCAGCAGCTCTCCAGACCCACCCTGGAGTCGAGCTTTCATCGTAAGATACAGTCAAGGAAGGTCAGTTAGTTCATGGTTTGATCATCATTGTTTATTACTATGGACCATACGATTTTGTTTCTATTTGATCTTGTGTCATTGTAACTCATTCCTCTTGGTTTTACATCCCTTTTAGTTCAGGATCATTCAGCCGTAGGGTGGATGCTTGGATACCTACCCTTTGTATCAGGACTGACGTTCATAATGCGGTGGATGAAATTGAGTGGAAGATTGAAATTATCATACCGTCTGGGATTACAGTCGATGGTTCTTCCCAGTATTTAATTCAGAGAAAGTTATTCAATCTGTCGTTGAGTTACTTTTTGGGGTAGGTGGGGTCCAATAGGGATGCCTGAATGTCAATTAGGATTTTCGGATTGAACCTCAGCCATTTGGATTGAATTAAGAAAAGTTTCATCGGATCAATCAGAACTTTCGAGCATGTCGTGACCTCAATTGGAATTCATGATCTTGCACATGGAAACGACCAGGTTCAGCATGGGCGTAGAAATGACTACATCCTATATGCTCCGTCCAGCTCCTATCCACCGAGATCAAAATTCTGAGATCTGTTGTGCCATTAATGAAACGAGTACCTTGAATGGAGTTGGCTTGTTGGAAAAATATGTACTTCATGCTGATATATCAAAGGAGAGAGGAGGTCCTTAGAATTCTAGAATGCTGACCCAAGACTCTTGGCCGAGTGGACTGTATAGAGTTCATACATAAAAACGAGTATGGAAGTTTCCAACAAGACATCCACGAGTCAGAAGTCATTTTAACGTGAAAAAGAAAAGTTCTTACAATTACTCCTTTCTTAGCGTGTCTTTCTTTTTCTTTTTTTGTTAATTTAGGTATTCTCGCATCGCGAGGCTTACGAGCAAGTGGTGAGCAAGACCGAGGAGAAGCTTCAGCGTGCCAGGATGGATTATAAGCGTGCCTACGCAGCGCTCCTGGCGGCCGAGAACGGAACTGATCAGGAGTCCCAAAAGCGTGCCTATCTAGAGGCACATAATAATTACGTCTTACAACTGAGAGCTACCAACGCTATAGCCGAACGTTATCAGCTTCACTGCCTGCCAAATCTTCTCGGCGAGATGTCCGAGGTTTACGAGGAGCTGTGCACGCTGGCCTGCAATTGCGTCGCCGGCATATCCGAGGCGGCCAGCGAGCGTTCTAGCGAGCAAGCAAGAAGATACCAGGCGGTAGCCAAGGAGGCTCAATCAGTCACGCCCTTGAATGACCTTCAATTATTGGCCAGAAACCTCCTGCCGACGGCAGCGCCGCGCAAACCGCCGCGACGGCTATTCGTACCCCCTTCACCACCCGAGCAGGTACCAATCGAGAGAATCAATCAGGTACCTACCCTCAGGGATGAATTGGTTCCCACGGGAACCAGTACTCTGCCCATGATGGAAGATCTACGTAGAGAGGCTGACAGTCTCACTCAGGAGATCAGCAGACTTCAGGATGCTCTTGACACCTTGATACGTATGCAGCGGAAGTACGTAAACTTCAATAACTGTTATGGATGATTTAAATGCAGTTGGCCCATTTTAATATATTTTCTTTTTTTTTAGGAGCGCCGAGAGTAGCCTGTACACAAAAGCTGCTGAATTACAAGAAGATATATCGATGAAGCGTTTTGACCTTGGAGTAGCTCATCTTCACCTGGCTGCAGTGCAGGCCCAGGTACATGATCATGCATAATGTGACATTGCAATAGGTGCTATACATTATGGGATATTCATAGAAGTTATGAACTCTTGGAAAACGATGACCTATGACCTATCAGTAGAAGAAAGAGCCTCGCATGCTTTGGTATGTCGGTTCTCGTGTGTAAATCACAGCCTTCGTCGAATAGTATACTTTGGTGGTATATCTGGCTCTTCATAAAAGTTTTCCTTCTCTCAGGAGAAATTGGCAAAGTTGTCAGAGTCGCCGGGAGTGTAGGCAGAGGGTAGTGGCGACGTAGACGTAAGAAGACTCTGAGCACCCTTAGCAGGGATAATGTACTTGAAAAACTACCCTTGAAGGCAGTACGGTCGAAGTGGTTGCTAGGTAGGATGGAAGTCAGGTTGGTTTAGATAAAAACGAAAGAGACTGACAGCTGGTAGAGAAATCAGTAGTGGTCTTCTGCGGCACAGCATCCCTGCCATTTCGTGCAGAAGAAGCTGATGTAACGCCAGCTGGTTCCTCGTGATATCGATAGAGGAGAAAAAAAAGAGACTAAAGAGAATTGTATATGGCAGTAGGGGTCAAGACGCGAGGTCACGCAAAAGCAAAGGTAACGCGAATAGACTGGGATTCAAATTAGACTAAAACTTCGATAACGTCATTGTTTCTCTGTTTTGCTCTAGAGGTAGACAAGGACAGTCCTATTCCACTTTGCACGTATGTTCCACATGTACCTGCTGACACATCCAGTGTAGGTTCACCGGCCCTGACTGTAATGTTGCGTGATGCCAGCTACTGGCCTCATTTTACGACACTAATTGCAAGAGCGCATCTGTAGACAAACGCACATGTCCCTCTCTCTTCCTCTCTGTTTATTCGTCTCTTTCTCCATTTGCCAATTAGCCAAGAGTCGTTCGGGTGTGTCACGAATACTTACGGAAACGTACGAGCATCGCGTCGCTTTTGTTTTTCTTCGTTTGGCGCCATTCCCCCTGCCGACCTAACCTAAAATCTGGACGCTTGGCAGTTGCCTCGCTGGAACAATCCATTTCTTCATCCCTCTGGATTAATTTTCGACCTGATAGTAATGGACGGGCACAATTGGCCGGTTCAGAGGTTATGGGATGCTGTGGGGATGACGAGGCTGCCGCCGATTTATCGAATTTCCATGTAGCTGGTGGGGAGTGTAAACACGAAATAAATACGGCGCGCGTTCTCACGACATGCGCATTCACATCTGGGTCATCGGGAGCCGAACGTTCTCTGAAAATCCATCCCAGTAGTGTCTACCTAGGTCAGGAGAGGATTGTCGATATTCTCGACATGGGCTGGACTACTCTGCGTTCTCGTGTCGTTAGTAATGGAATCCAATTAATTCAATTTATTTATTCATATACGCGTGTTTGTTATGTCTGAGATCGTTGCGACGCATTTGTCTCGAGACTCTTCTTTTTTCACTTCTGGCGGATGATACTACTGATCCGATTGAACAGAGAGTCAACGGTATCCATCGAGGAGTCTCATTGTCTGGATAGTTCATTGTCAGCATGCTGGGATCCTCGAGGAGATTAATTATTCATCGTGTTACGTCACAAGATGCACGTGAATGCACTTTTTGTTTCTTCCATGCTTTACATTTTGTTCTTATTGGTTAATGGAAAGGAATTTTTTTCTTCGCTTTTCATTTTCTGTAGAATTTTACGTAAGCTGATACATTTTTTTTTATCACTTCTCTGCCATCCTCTTTACTGCTTTTATTTCCGATCCAATTATTTCCTGCTGTACCGTCGCATTAAATTATGTTGGCTTCGCCAGTAAATTGTGTTTATATCACACAGGTCAGTCATTTGGAGGAATCCAAGAATCTTATAGTTTCATGAGTTCCTCTATCGTGCGGTCACAAATTCCCCACGGTTATAAGTTTGTTTGCATCGTTTAGTGTTTTAGTCGGAATTAGAGATCCTATAGTGTCCCAGCCGTGTACGTATTACATAGTGATGTCAAAAATGAACGGGAGAAGAAAGACCAAAAGGAAAGGAACGTGGAGGCTTGGTTGTCTCAATGTAATAATTCAGTCTGATTCAATACGACCTTGGCAAAGTAAAATGAATGTAATCGCTGATAAGCACTGCATTTAATCATATGTCATCATTTGAAATTCGCAGAAGGAGCTCTTCAGTAGCGGAGAGGCTGGTCAACCGGATGGAGTAAGCAGTCGAAAGATGTCAAACGGCTCGACCGGAAGTACCAAACACAAATGGCTCAAAGCGTTCAAGAGTTTAAAGACAAGTTCACCGACTACGCCGCCACCTGCTGACAAGTGAGTAATACTGACTGCCCAGGAAGAATAATAAGAAGGAAGAGGGTAACAAAATAAAAGTGAAAACAAATATATTGGAAACGTCGTACGGAGACTGACAGATCGAGTTCAAGGCGTTATGACTAGAAGAATTGACATGAAAAAAGCTTTTGGATGTTGAATGCTCGACGAATTTTCATTCGACAAAGTGCTTTTGCTTCCAGTCATCCGTATCGCGTATTGGAATATCTTTTGGAAAGAAAAAAGAAAATTGCTCGTGCAGGTAAAGAGGTGAAGCAGCAAGAGTGAAACAAAAAGATGAATTGTCCAAAGAGAAGCAAAAGCAAACAGTAAAAATAAAGGATGACTTAAAGCTAAAGCGACATAGATAAAAGATAGAAATTTCATTTAGAGGAGTTTTTTAAAACTCTGTGCCCTCTCTTCTTGTTGGTATCTTTTCCTGCGACTATAACATGGCTCTAAATAAAGTAAATAACTGCCTTCGTTATGCAGTTTACTAGATTAACTAAAGAATAACATTAGCCATTGTTTTTCGAATGTTCGACTAACATAGAAGCAAGCAGACGATGTACCATGCCGTGTCTACCGTCGTGGCGATGTCCAGGTACCTCAAACTAACCTAACCTCACAATAATCAATCTCTTAGACCGACTTGAAACGACATAATGGCTTTGCTTCGTTTCCTGCACATCCCCTAAACAGCCAGCACACACCTTATCAACTACTCGCCAGCCCTAATGCACGGCTTGCACAGCAGCCCAAGACTTGCACTGCACTTTCACGCCGCTGCCACCCCTCCCCCCAAGCCCAACCCAACCTTACATCATACCCTAACCAAGCTATGTAATATTTATAGGAAGAATTTGGAATCCGAGGGTGGACATTCCTGGCGTGAATACACCTACCGCAAGATCACACCCTGCGACGCCTGCGGGCAGGTACTACGTGGACACAGTCGTCAGGGTTTACGCTGCAGGGGTTGCAAGGCGAACGCTCACGCGGACTGCATCAACCTGGTGCAACCCGCGACCTGCCCCAGCCTCGGTGGAAAACGTGGAGGCGGTATACCTCTTCTACGTAGACAACGTACCACGGTGCAACCACCGGAAGAGACGCCACAACCGGAGCACAGTGAGTATTGCTTTGACTTCTAAAGAAAAAGAAAGTAGACGAAGCTAATAGATGAAACGAAAGTTTATAAAAATATGGGGATGAAACACAAGGGTTAAGAAGGACAGATCATTCTTCTCAATCCCGATAAAGTGACTCGGTTCGATTGACTCTCAATTATCTGTCTCTCTCGACCATTTTCTACTCCCCTCCCAACCACCCACCTCGATTGATCAACCCCCCCGTCCAACCCTCCAATACTTACACGTATGTGTTGGTTGTATGTCTCTACACGTAAATCCTTAACAATCCGTCTTATACCTTATCACGTCGCCATTGCCATTATCACCACCGTCACCACCAACAACCATCACCAACAACACTACCGCTATCGCCACCACCATCCGTTGTGCTTGCAATCTCAACCCCGTGGCAGACGTCGACGCCATATACCAGGTGCTGAAACAGGCTGGAGAGATCCGAGGAAACTCGACAAACTCACCACCTACGCCTCCCACAGCAGATCATCCTCCTTCCGGTGCAGCACCTTCGTCAACGAGGACCTCCTCCCAACCCTGTTCCTCGTCCACCTCTGGTAAGCCATACCCTCGCTGGACTAACGTACTAAAAAGAAGAAAAAAAGTCTATTAATCACTGGGACATGACTCGCGTTCGCGCCTCATTATTATCAGTCTAATGATACTCATGGTTAACGATGCTGCTTCTCATTAAGAATTTACCCTTACTACCTCTTTGATCCAGCCTGCATACGTAAAGATACTTGATATTTATTTCTTTGCCACTTATGGAAGCTTCTTCTGTCATTGATTCTAATCATTTGATCACGTCGTAACCAACGATCCTATTGATTTGGTTGTTTTCCTCTGTTAAAACCTCCCTTGGTCATTGCTCTGCTTTACATTGAGGAGAATAAGTAGATCGGCCATTACGGTGTTAACGGTTGATTAAATCGTTTGGGGGACTTCATGATGCATCTTGTATGCACCTTGGCCACGGGGCGCCTTTAGCATATTGACGTCAGAGCCTTGTGTACTGCCAGTAATTTCGTTGGAATTTGCCTTGCGCCATCTTACTGCACGTGTCGGAACTACCACATTGTACAAGGTGGTATTATTAATCAGGATATCCTTCACGGCGTGGATTTATTCGTTGCAAGCTGAGTACAGATTAGACGGGCAAAAGTAAATGTAATTAATTGATTCGTACCAAGTTATTTACTCATGAAATTGTTACTAAATAGATTTTATTATATTTATTTATTTTATTTTTTTTTTCCAAGAACAATTCTACCTGCGAAGGAAGCAGTTGACTACTTACACCCCGTGGATTGAGTTTCAAATGGCAGACACGTTTGGCAAAAGTAACGTCACTCGGCTTGTCTAGTAGCAGAAGGTCTAATAAAAATTCTTAGAGATCGTGACCTTAGACGTTGGCGTTTGGCAGTCGTCGACCTTCCGCACATCTTGCCAAAATACCAGACTGTCATCTAGACTCTGTCTCTACTTAGAAAAAAAAATTATGTCTTTCTCACTCTTTCTTACTCTACCTTCCACCTTAACACTCTTGTTACTCTTTCCTCGTCGTAGACGGATGCCATTTCTCCTTCACCTCTGATCTCTGATCCGTTTGCCAGGCAGTCCTGCGTTCCTCTCAACTCTTGCCTCTCGCGGTGACTAACAAGCCGACAGATCAACAAGCAAGCGGCTGCTGCCAAAATCTAACAAGACCTAATCGTGAGCGCGAGTTGTCGCGTCTAATCGCTTTCTCTAACGTTCAGTCATACCAAATTGATGGTAGACCAAGTACGATTCGATTGGCTAGGACGTGGTAGCGGTGGATCTACCTCAGGTACACGACCTTTTGGACAACCTCTGGTGCTGATGACTCGAGAGCCGTCGAGCATGTCGCCGCAGTCATCCTTACGGCGAAAACGAAGTGCCAACAAGAGACGATGATTGGTCATTGATCTTGTTCGTCCTTCGCGATCCTTGTATTCTTTCTCGTCGATCCACGTGAACGATCTGATGACGCGATACAATGTCCAGGATCCTGGGACATGATCGATAGACACGAGTGACAGATCAATGAGAATGATGAGGACCAGTGCGATCGTTGAGCGAACTGATCAATTATATCCAAGTGAAGTTTTTGGAGTCGGATGTTGACTTCATCGGATGATCCAGATACTGTGGGATTGGATGATTTGAAATTATAGGAAATTTTGTTATAAAACTTTTGCCCGTGTTTACGTTGGCTACGTGGATCGTGGTCAGGGGACGAAATTAATTTTTGGAAAAAAAAAATGGTTGAACTTTTTAACCTCAATTTTGTCCTCGGATTGTATCGTTGCGAGGGATTATTATTGTTATTATTATTATTGTCAGACTTATGAGACGAGGCGATTCTGTTTTATTTTGTTGAACGAGAAACTTGATTCTCTCGATCTTATTTGTTTACTTGATGGAAACAAGGCTTTTCTCTGTTTTCTTTACTTTACTCTCTCGTGACGCGTATACGATTCTGCCGCGATGTGATATTACACACTGCCGATGTTTTTAGGTTATTGTCATCGAAGCTTAGTACGAACAATTGATAACGCGTCGTGTAATTGAGTCACGTAGTGTTTACGTTGGACGTAACGTATTACTTTGAAATTATTCTGTTGTAAACATTGGTCGATTCGCGATCGGCAAGTGGGAGAGAATTTCCTTGGACTTTTCACCAATCTTTTTCTTCACTTTCTTCCACTATTACAACCGTTAGTTGTAATTCTGTACTTTCTTTTCTCTCACTTCTTCTTCTTCTTCCGTCCTGCCTTGCTGTACGCATCTTCAGCGTATTTGGCGTGATCGAAATATCGAGACGAAACAATATAAATATGAAGACAACTGCGTTTGCACGAATATCGAAAGAACGTCTTAAATTCGACTTCGAGACGTCATTTGGTCTGAACGTGTCTTAAAGTCAATCCTTAAGATGGCGTTTCGACAAGTCTGCCAGCAGGAAGCTTTGAGATGGAATCGAAAAATTTAAAGAGAAAAACTGTTAACTCATTATTAAGCGATGTATATATTGTAAATAAAAGAAAGAACGTTATATTTTCTCGAATCCTAAGATTTTGAAATTCATTCAACGTCGCGAGTCGTGTCCCGTGTACTTTTCGCACAGTCTTTGATTCAAATTTCAAACGATATCGCGCGCTCGTATTTTACGGGAAGAAACAATGGCGGACGGTATATTCGACGCTGACATCGAGCACATCGAATTTTTTCTAGGAGTGAGATTCTCTATGATATTTATTTATTTAATAATAAAGTGTCCCAGTTACGTTACGGTCTTCGTGTCGAATCTAACGATGTCAGCGTCGCTACGCCACACGGGTTAGTCTAATTTAATAAGTGTCATGGGAATGAAGCGCCGCACAGCCCACAACGTAGACGCGAGAGGCTCAACTTGAGAATGAAAAGTCTCAGTCTGGATTCACCTGAGGGTTCAACACACGTTCGTCATCGTCCTCGAGATTATTACGCCCCGGGACAGAGAGAGTCGACACCGCCACGACACTCCGACAGCGGCGGCATTAATAGGTTATGTGAGTATTCCTTGAGAATCTGACCCGTTGACGTGCCAGAAACTGTCTGAAGCTATTAGAAACGGTCTGACAGCTGTCGGACGGTGTGCTAAAAAGTTACGTTTTGCTTCTAACAGACTAGATTTGTCTAGGCAATCGAGTTAGTTGATCGTAGAAATAAATTTTGCCATTTTTCAATAACACTATATGATGGCTTTCGTTATTTTAGCACCCTGCAGTCCTGGACAGGGTCACGTGAGTCACAAACACGCACGAAGTGCTATAAGGATGTCCAGCATGGAGCTTCCTGATGAAAATGAAAAATCGTACTCCTCGGCGAGCACCTCTCCGTGTCCTTCGCCACATACTATAAGTCAGAATCATCTGAATCCACTTCCACCTGGAAAACGTGTGCTGCCACCTAACAATCTTTACGTCATTCTCTACAACTTCACCGCAAGGCACAGGGACGAGTTGGATCTAAAGTATGTAGCTGATGGACAAAAGCCTGACTGTAGGTGCAATGTTAATTTATTTTAATTAATCGTCCTATGATCCAGAGCGGGTTACAAGGTGACAGTCATCGACAAATCGGATCCTGATTGGTGGAAAGGAAAATGTCTGAGTGGTCGTGCTGGCTATTTTCCCAGTGCCTACGTCATGCGCGTCGAGTCTGGACAGAAGACACTTCAAGTGACACGCAATCTACAGTTGTCTGATCAGACTACTCTTCTTCGAGATCAGGTATGTTCTCTTTATATTCATCAAAGGATCGATTGGGACTCGTGATAATTGTTCGTCTAGATCGTCATTCAAGTCGGCGAGGAAGTTGATGGCGTCGCGATGGTTCGTTGCGCCTCCAACGTGAACTCGTCCGACCAATCAGATCGAAGCAAAGATGGCGAGAGTCGCTTCAAGGAAACTCTCTGCCCACTGAAGTACCTTCAGGAAGTGTGACAACAACCTTATCATGAGAGCCTAAACGCCACGTCGTATCAGCGCTGCAGCAACTTCCGTAACAGGCTCTCGTCAAGTCGTCGCACCGTGGAAAAGTATTACGACTGTCTTCAATGCGGCGAACAGTGTCGCCACGTTGTCAACAACAATTGTCGCGTCACTGAGATCAATGCCAAATATCTCATAGCCAGTAGTAGCAATCCTCTTACACTGACGACGCCATTGCGCATAGCTGATTCTCGTTACAACAATAACGGCGATATCAGCAGCAACACCAGCTACAACAACAACCCCGTGCGACGTGGTCTCAGGAATCTTCCTCAGACCCCAGCAAAGAAACGCTCCAGTCTGGCGCGACCTGTTCGCGTTCACGATTCATTCTCTCACAATCAACCGAAATTATTGGCTAATTATTCCCAGGAGCCTAACGAGTGTGCCTACAATCATTTCAACGGTACGGAAACGGCCTGGCCGATGAGACTTCGGCTCGAGGAGATGCTCGAGTTGACTTTACCTCAGAGCAAGAGGAACAAGCACTCTTTCAAGGACACCGAAAGGTTACTGAAGGTATTCAGCATAAACAATGTGGACCAAGATAGATATAACGTTAAGCGCTGTTCTATTATGTAGAACGTTTGTTAGCAATATTCCTCTATAGTCTATCATCTGTATTCTCCATCTTTGTCTGTTGTTGTTTTTATAGCGGTGAGCAATTTTTTATATCATAGAGATTTATCGTATGCGTTATAAATCTATAGAGTGCGGCTCAATCTTTATGTCCAGTATGGGAAAGCTCGTGTTGCCTATAAAGCCGAATTTTTTATTCTGTCGCTGTACTTGTATTCGCGACCTAACGTTCTAGTCATGTTCTATTATATTGTCTTACAGTTATCAGCTGACTATTGATTTTGATAAATGATGATTCTAAAGAGAGACTAAGATTGTTAATACACGTCTATTGATTGTTGGAGCCTAACACGGTACCGTCCCAGGCAAATGCAAGCCTTTGTAACACGAGTCACTTTGTTAGCTTAAATCTGCCAAGATGACGATCGATGACGATTATACGTGAAAGTAAGAAAATTATGCTCACTTAACCACACGGGGACAGTAACGTACAAAAATCGCTACGGTACTTTTGTGCGTGGTGAAATTTTGAAAAGTGGACTTTCTCGGACTGCGAACAAAAATTTTGATCCGCATACCTCGTATCTTCTCCCTTGCGAATTTCCACGCGTTATTCAACCACCCAAATCGTTATTGTTCGACGAAGCACCACATCCTGACGAAAGAAAGAATAAGGTATAATATAAATAAATTTAAATATATAAAAAACACAACGCCCGTACGATTCCTCCTTCGCGAGCCCTTCGAACGAGGTCACTTTTTTTTTTACACTAAATATTATTAACTTTCTCGTTACTTCTCATTCGTCGACTTCCGCTATTTCGATGACTCGTCATATCCGCTTACTCTGTGTAGTAAACGCGAAGGAGGAGGTTGCTGCGGGTGCGTGGAAAAAAAAACTAGTATAAATATCTTGAAAAATAAAAATCGAATGAATTATTGTAATGTTTATTATATATATATATATAATATATATATAAAACATAATACGAGTGCCCTTCCCTTGTTGAAATGATATCGATGCGACATATATTGATTGATTGATTCTAGCTATAAGCAATTCCAAGTACCACGCCCAGTATTTTCTAAGTATTAACAGCAAAGGAAAGCAAAAATAATATGAAATCTGTATAACTTATTGTTGCCCGGCTGTTAGCAATATTGTAACCATTTACACGGAATCCATGTGCGTGGGTATCAAAGACTTTAATTGTTTAGAATCCCACAAACGGGCACAATTGGCCAGTTATACCAAAACTGTAAACAACAAGCAGCAAATTGATGGGCTATCTAGGCGGCATTCATGAGACTAATTGTTACTGATTTCTTTTTGTATGTTTTTCTTGTTCTCTCGTCTGTCCTTCGATTTAGGATAACAAAATTTTTGTTGACAATTTTGAAAAACGAACGCTAACCTTCCACGGTGCACGTGGTAACGATTTACAAAAATATAGAAGCATCACCGTTAACCGTAACTATAAGCGCCGATTAAAAGTCTGTTGTCTCCTTGGACAAACTAAACGAGACGGGAAAGGAAAATGCGGGAAAAAATTGGCCGAAGTGTCACGAGTGCCATACACTATCTATAGCATTTGATATAATCGTTCTAGTCCATTTACATTAAAAATCTTTGGTACACACCTGAGCAAATGTGTTTATTCGAATCATAGACTGCACGAAATATATTATCTATATATATTACGAGAGTGGCTTACTTATTTCTTGATATATCATTATAACATATTACCTTGGCTATATAGCCATATAGTATTAATAAACATCTTATAAGTCAGTACCAACATGTAATTGTTATATTGACAAATTGTTTGTCAATTGATCACGGGACGTGGATCGTTATTGATTCTCAATATAAAGTGTCTATAAAATTATGAGGAGAATAATGGTACCTGTGAAAGACTCTATAAGAGATTATTTATATTCTCCAGGATTAGAGGATAAAATAATGTAACACTCGCTGAATTAATCATTCCTGAGTGACTCTGTAGAATCATGATAAATACTGACTGCTTGACAAGAGTGAATAATCATTTGGTTAAAAAAAATGTCGATACTTGGAACGAGTCTTGAAGCGAGTCACTTGTAAAGTAAAGGTGGGAGAGACAAAGAAAAAGAAAAATGTATGGATTGGTGACATATTTATTGATAACGCTATTGGTTCGATATGGGTTTTTCCATATAAAAGATTTTAAAAAATTATAATTAATAACGTGATTAATCCAATGTCAATAGGTATGAAACTGCCATTGACATGACAGGGCGAAACGCAGATATATATTATGTCTAAGGAATGAACAACAGATAGTAAAGGAGTTAAGAAGGAAAATGGCCGTTTGTAAATTAAAATATAATTTACAGCTTGTACTTGGCTGCTCTGACAATAGGGAATTTGTCACCAGTGCAAATTCCACGGAAATCGTCCAAAGAAATATCGACAATAGCGACACCACCGAGTCCCTTAGCTTTGGCGTAACCAGCCTTGTTACCGGCTGTGTCAGGACTTTCGTATCCAACCCAGATACCATCGGTGCTGGTCTCAGAATTGTACGATTCATAGGCGTAGCTACCATATTTCTTGGACGGATCGTTGACGCGTCTCAAACGACCAACAGCAGTTTCAGTCAACCTGGAGCAGACTTCGGCGTAGGAGAGAAGTCCTGGAATTCCAGTGTGTGGACCTTCTGCCCCAGGGCCGTCGGTAGTGATTGGAGGAACGCCGGATATTTGACTGTCACTTGTGAGCTTCCAGGTACGCGCGAATGCTGGAATTCCTACGACGATTTTGTTGCCAGGAGTACCGCGTTCCAGCCAGTACCTGATGTAGGTAAAAATTTGCAAAAATTGATTGTAGTACACAAAATGGATTCAGGGACACTGTTTTATCATGAAAATCAATCCCGTTATTTTACCTGACTTGATTGTCAATGTTGTCCTCTGGAACGCGACCGTAGCTCTCGTAGATAGGTGCCGGGTAATCGGCTTCCTTGGAATTGCGTTCAGGCGTCTTTTGATCGAAGCTCCAGAGATAGACGGCGTCAATGTTGGGAGCCAGAAGTCTTGCGTCGTAGTAGACTGTAGAAAAATATTTTTAATAATAATGATTTTTTGGAAATTTGTTTTTTCATAGTACAAAATCAATACTGACTACTGGCATTGACGTGAGGTAAAACAGAGACAGTCAGGTCCTTAAATCTGGGCCTTAGAGCTGCTTTGAGGTCACGGACAAGGATGGTGAATCCGTCACGGTGCTCGTCTTCCTTCTCGTCCTTGAACTTTCCGTAACCAAAGGTCTTCTTGATTCCGTGCCAGAGAGAACCGAAGGTTCCACGATTCTTCTTTACCTTGACCGTTGGGAATTGCCAAGCCAGATCGATTCCATCGAATTCATAGTCGTTGAAGATCTTTTCCACGGAGTTGATGAACTTCCTTCTGGCCTCGGACGTCTCGGTCTGTCATACAAAATTGGTATTTAAGTATATTTTTTATTTATATAATTTTTCTTTATTCTAGACTATTATTCTAAATTCACTTACCACTACAAGATACTTATGAGTCGACTCGTAGGGATCAGCATTACCACCAACGCTCAAGTACACCTTAAGATCTGGGAAGGATCTCTTCAATTGAGTAACCATTCGGTAGAAGGCATAACCAGCACCGGTATCCAAATTTGGATTCAATGGAACAACTTCGAGAGTATCGGCGTTAATTCCAGCGAAACCGTAAACCAGGTGCGTGCAGAGAGACAGAGCTGGACGAAGGTCATCCACTTGGAACTTTCCTGGGCCTTAAGGCAATGCAGATATAATATTATTATTAATCGTCTCTTCGTGAATCAATAGCATCGGATCAATATTAGATCTTTGACAAAAATTACTTCGAATCGTTCAATATTTCGTAAATCCAAAATACGCAGTTTGAATTAATATTCCAAGCGGTCAGATTTGCCAAAGTAAACGGGACCATTGACAGATTTACCAAAAGTGGAAAAAGAGAAAGTTTCAAGAGACATTTCGAGTTCGCATTGAAAATACCAGTAAAATTTTTCATCTTTGTTTGTCGAAATAACCGTGAAACTAATTATTAGATTAACGATAATGTCCGTTAACGTATTCGAGCTGAGATCAATAACCATATAAATAAACAATAAACACATACCTGATCTCTCGAAGGATGTAGAATTCCAATAGCAAACTACTTTATTGTGCTCGTGAACGTCGACGGCAAACGTAGCGACGCATAGCGTCGCAAAAATCGCGGCGATCAGTAACTTCATCTTGTTTGGTCTAAATTTGAAAAAAAAAAATCAAAAGAAAATTGTACGCTGCACAAAAAGTATGTTACAAAAATAACACTAATAAATTATAATAATATTAATCCACTTTACATAGAATCACAAAATCTCTTAAGGTTCAATAAAATTAATCTGACTTACCTTGTCCACAGAAAGGAGCAGACTGATCGAATCGAGCCAATTGCCAGAGACTTTGATACCTCGCCTTGGTCTCCAACTCCTGGAGTCGTCAACAGACTTAGTAGGCATAGTGGGGGAGCTGGCTTGACTTACGTCATGGAACGCACTACCACTCGAGTTTCTTCGTGTTCATTAGACCCCACAAGGCAGATCTGGACTTCACTGAACGATTCGTAGAAATACCGTTCGAAATAGTCAGCGAATCGTCAATATTCCGATAACCACTGTATACTTGTATTTGCTTTAGAGCATTGCGAAAGTCCTAAGCAAAGACTCTCTTTTAAGTTTTGGTAGTCAGTCTAAGATTATATAATGAGAACAAAGCACTTAGATAGGCATTAGAAACATTGCTGAAACTTAACAAGCACATTGATAAGTTTCAGCTAGCACTTGGCTCTGCAGGAGAGCATAAAGCCAATAAGGAATAAGAAAAAGATATGTTTTAGCAATGTTTCTAAGGCGTATCCAAATGTTTTGTGATTGGTGAAGTTGAATGGGAGTCAATTATGAGTTACAAAAGGATACTTATTGAATTTCATGAAAACGAAGCAAATCGTTAATTCATTGGTACCATAGAGGAGATACTGGTAAAGAGAGACAATCCCTGTGTATTTTGTTTTTGAAAGAAATTGTATAGCATTGTGGCTCCCTCTGGAACTTCTATGATGGTTTCAGAATATCTCCTGTGTGGCCACTAGCTGTCAGACAAAAAGTCGTATGAGACGTTGATAGTTTTTTACAATTCGTCGAACTTCTTTACTTGTATTTATAGGTTATGGTGCTGAGGTAAAGCTATAAAGCCTGTAAAGATCAATAATGGATTTGGTAATTTTGTACTGATCTGTGAAACCTTCTGCAACTTACCAGGCAGTATTTGATACTTTTATTAGTCTTGTAAATACGTTATAGATAATAAATTAATATCCAAATAAGATAGTAAGCATTTCCGCGAATTCCAATGTAACATCTGGGAAGTTTGAATGTCCCGGGTCAGATGTCGCTGAATAATAAAAACACGTGATTGCGTTATTCCTACATATACGAATATCCCTTATGCACTACACTTTATACGACGAAGAAAATTTCCCGGCGTTCTCAATTAAATTATTTTCCTTCCTAAATCCGCAGGCTTCGGGTAATACGAGTGGCTGTTATGTATTTCAAAACATAAAATTGTCTCTTCAGTCGACTAGATAACCTCTTAATCGCAATACGTGAAATCTGTGTTACACCACGATTATTTACAGACACACGGTAGTACACAGATAATATAATCGAAATTCATAGATCTATAAAAATAATGTATTGATTGAACTGTGACAGTCACGGTCGCAGAAATGGCGACGGTCATAACCTAGAAGTAAATCACATCGTCAAGGTCAGTTTGCAACTTTATCCGACTCGGTATTCTAACGCAGTACCACTGACTTTCATCGTTATTCATAACGGACATATTACTGAGAAACGAAAAAAAAAGAATTAAACCTCAGAAATCAAGGATCCTACAATACTTTTCCTCGTTGCTTAACAATTCACGATTAAGGATTCACTTTTCAGCGATTCTACTCATACGTGCCTTAGCCTTAGCCTATGTGCAAATTGCTGAAGCAATATACTTGCTGATTCAAAGACACTTGAATGGACTCGCAACGAGGTATAATTTCCTTCGTTTATCCACGATGAGATCAGACTTGTTTTCAACGGTCACAATTCGAATTATGTTATATTATAAATTATATTCAACCGTTGACACAATTTCGCGACGAAAAACAAGTCTAGCTTGTCCTTCCGTTCGAAATGGGTACATGTGTTATATATTGTTTGTGTCTATATATACACACACATATATAATTGACAAAAAGATAAATAATCTCGTTATTCTTATCTCAAGTATTCTTATATGTAAAAATGGACCGAGAGCAAGGAAAATATATTCATGTAAATGCGCATTGTGTTTATTTAAATCCATAGAGTCATTCTACAATAATCATTGGACGAATAGACCAATGACTTTTTTACCGTTTCACATAAATTACCAGACTCACGTATCAGCCGATGGTAACTGCACGTTAAATTTCTGTGTATGCAAGACACGAGTTCACTTCTTCCTTTTCTTCTTTCCTTCTCACATTTAAATTTATCCCAATCGGTAAATGGGACTGCCGGTATACACAAACCTTTAGAAAGTCTGCTTACGGCATTTAGGCGTATCCTCGTGAGTTCTGCAGAATATGTAGAGAATGAAGTCTGAGTGATGATAACCCCTAAATGAAAGTTCACGAGATTCAGCACAAATTAGAAGCTCGATGTTTACAGATTAATTGACTTATTACAATGAAATTGCGTCCCGACTTTTCATTGTTTACATAACACTCCTTTACTACACAAACGAAAAAAATAAAGGAAATTTGAACAAAATTTCATTTTCCCCTCGCTCTCAAAATCCCTCCTACGAGTTCACTCAAAAATATTATAATGTTACAGAACAAATTATACGAACTTTTGTGACAATCGAGTCATTAAATAAAAGTTATAGCTCGTCCCATTTATTATCAAAGGATATAAAAATCGTTCAACCTTATCAACCGTTTGCACATTTGTTGCATCAAGACATTCGTGCATATGCACCATATGCATATTATGAGTCCTCGTATTCATGTATATAAGCTCTGGTGTTCGCCTTGATGAAAATTGTTTCTCAGAAACGAACGTGTATGCGTATGATATATATATGCACACATACACTTTGCACGTCGTACGTTCCTCAAATCTGTTGCGTAACATACCGAAGTCTGAATCACGCAGTAGCGCGATGCAGAGCAAACGAAAAAACACTGGAAGTCTAGAAGCATCGAAACTGTTACGTACCTCTGTGCGTACGTGGCGCCACTGTATTGGAATAAAAATGGTCTAATAAGTCATAAAATACATTTAATCAGTCGAATGACATTTGGAAAATTTTTCTCTTCCAGACTAGTGAACTATGAAAGAATAAAATTCAGAATCAACAACAGTAGGAAAGGATAATTTTCTTTAGATTAATATAGGTTAAGAGATAGAGTGCAGTGTATTCTTAATTAGTTCAAATGATTCTATCACTGGAAAAGGTCATGTGTCATGTGAGATTGTAGAATAATATTTATTTAAGTGGCAATAACTGTAGAATATATGTCGGTAGTAGCGAAGAGAAAGAGAGAGAGAGAGGAGGAAGGGAACAAGCCGTCTGGCCTCCTTCGGACAACTGATTAACATTGGCAGACCTGATAGGAATTATAATCAACCGGAAGGACAATAGTGAAATGAAAATGAGGGAATTTCCAAAATTTGATACTATTTGTCGAATGACAATACTGACTTATTTGGGGAAACAGTGAATTTCTGTGAATACGGAAAAACATATGTGTTTACCCAGCTGCATGTTAAGCTCAAATTAAAAAATTGTCTGTAAAATTCCAACGATTTCACTAGGTAAATTACGGGAGTCATCGTAAGTAAATATTAAAGTAACTGCATTTTTTTTATCTGTATTTTAGTACGAAAAGAATGTTATATACAATCGCAATTATTATCTGCACGTATGTAATTATAATCTATATTTATACCAAAATCTGGCCTTCTGTTTGCAATTCTCTTGACGAATTAAGCTTTGATGGTTAATAAAGCTCACCCTAATATCCAAAAACATCATAATAAAGCACATTGGCTATACAATAACAGTACAGTTTACACGATGCTGTTTTGCTGTCAATACGTCGGGATATTTGGGGGACGTAGCTGCTTTCGTGTATCTGGGCCGATAACAATTTTGTTAGTCAAATAATTTATCTATGTGACAAAAGTTGAAGCAAGGAAAAAAGTGGCAATCCACTACGGTACATTGCCTATGCTAAAATTATTCCGAGCTTTCAAAATCCAATCGCTACGTCACGAACTGGTGAGAACGTGAAAAAAGAAAGAACAAAAATGACGCCTACGACAATAAATCGTAAGTCACAAGTGCATTTAAGTCTCGTACGACTTTACAAAGATCGAAGAAACTATCGGTACAGTTGGGGACTTTTTATATCTAGAAAAATACAGTCTACTCTTCGCTTTATCTCAAAGGACATAAACTATCTCTAATAATCTGCTCGTCATCAGCACCAAATAGGTACGTAACCTCCAATAGCTGGATACAAGATGGCGCAATAGTCGCAAGGCCTGTTTCTTGATAAAATGATGACTAACAATAAAGAAAGAACTAAAGGACTAGTACAATTAAAAATCATATACGATCCTTCCACCGCTATTGCACCTCTAAAATAATTAAATCTGTATGATTAAATTGATCTCTGAATAAAAGAAGCTATTCAATCAGTTCATGAAAGTGAAGCTTAAAACAATTATGTGAAAGTGCTTCATCTTGCTTCCGGCGATGATCCAATCAGGTCCTTCTATTTTGACTCATCTTCACGTCTTGGACCATCCTGAAGAATGTACTCGTAGTACCAGTAGTCTTTTAGTGTCTAGGCAGGCATCCTGGCGACCAACAGCAGAAAGTCCTAAAACGTGAAATGGATGAGAATTCTTACACGTGACTTAAGGTTCATCCACTAGTAAATCAACACCTTAAGAAATACCTACAACTGAATGGACACCCGTGTTAAAATCACTGTATACAGATATAATTCTACTCGAACCTGCTCAATTTACTGGGACCTGTCTATTCACTAGTGGATTCACCCTACGTTCAGGGTCCATGTGAATCAGAGTTAGCTCAAGTATACCTTGGTCAGAGAGATTGTTCTCATTTATGCTTCCCAGCTTTCACGTTATCATTGTCGTATTCAGCCCGATCGTCTTCCTCTAGGATAACAATAAGACACAGATAAAGTATAAAATTAGAATATAAATAATACAAGAAATCAAAGTGCAGTACAGACCCTCAGCTTCGTCTTCACCCTCCTCTATCCCAAGATCATTATTCTTCTGCTGTACATCCTTTTCATAATCACCACCGTCATACTGATAGTCAGCAGCGTCACCTGCTTCTGGATTTCCGTCAGCTTCGAATCTGCTAATAGAAATATTGATACAAAAATGAATAAATATGTATTTCAATTATGTATCAAACCTAATTACCCTGGCATCTTGTCAAGTTGATTTGGCTCGTCTCCAACTTCCTGAACGCCGTGTCTAACCTTTGACCATACCCAATTTTCAGGACGTTCGACGATTGGTTCTCCAGGATTCTTTGGCAACGACTCCAAATTTATATCATTCTTAATAATTTCTTTACTACCAGCCCCAGCTGGCTTCGCTTTTGGATTAACATTAGCATCGTCCTTTAGCATTTTCACGTTGTTGCTGATCTTGCTCGTTTTTTTCTCATCGCGAAGTCCATCCTCATTTTCAAGCTTGGGATCGTTTATCGTGAGTATAGGTGGTACACCATTCGGCAATCGATATGATCTTACAGGCAGAGACTTGGTACCGGAAATGACCGCTGAACTGCTGCTGGCTCTTGTCGAATTTTCATATTTCCCCGGACCAGCAGATTTTTCCACAGTGCTGACTATGCTCTGTAAACATTTTATCAGAATCTCATAGCTCGAATTTTCATTGACAACTACAAATCATTATCTCTCTTCGATAACCAACAGTCACTCTTACTTTCTATCATGAACTAACTTAGTCAACCACAACCGGTCTACTACCTCTTTCTAGACATAAATAACAAATACTGCCATCAACCCATTCTGTTACAACGTAATTCTCTACAGGTGTCAATGCAATCGAATATTCTTTCAAGTCATCGAAAAGACACCATTAACTGTCAAAGTCAGCTGTTAACTGTCAAAACCAACCAACACGATTAATCGCACGTCTCGTACGGCTATCAGAAGATTAACGCAAGAAAAAAGAAACAACAGAAAAGCATGCATCATTGTTCACGCAAATTATTACCAAGTGAACTTTCGAGCGTGTACGGCGAATTACTTGAGAAAAGAAAAATACAAGATTCCAAGAGAATTTCGCTAACAAAGGCCTGTACAGTGAACTAGCGAATTCTATGTATCAGAGAGAAAGAGGAAGAAGAAAAACAGCAACTTTTATAAGTAAAACACGCAAAAGATAATCTTCTCCTGTGTCTTATGGGAAATTTCGCTGGGATGAAATTCCGACTATTTTATCCCCTAGATACAAAGAGCCAACAAATTATTTCTTCCTTTTTACCTCGTTTACTCGTTAATTCAGGTGCGAGGGTGCAAGTAAAAAATGCAAGCGTAAAAATAATAACAGTTTTATTAAATTTTTTTTTTTAAGTAACACAGAGTACAGGCACATTCAAGGCGACGTACGGCCCTTAAATACGTATAGATAGTCACGCATGTAGTCTAATTAAATAAACGTTAGCGACTTTACCACGTACGTCGGCTGGGACGTTTTTATCTTTTTTTTAATTTATTAATTTTTATCCCCCCCCCCCCCCTACTATGGCGATCGTACTGTGAAATAACACCGTATGGGCTACATCGAGATTCGTGACCTGGACGGATAATATTGCACGTCTCATGCTCGCCATGTATACATAAAATCATTGCTACAGAGCCCAGTAATTAGATTTAGTTAAGAATCTAAAAGCATTTTCAAAAATTTATTTACAATTTTTTTTTTCCCCGACCTTTTTAACGATAACCTTTATCCCCGCTATAGGTTTCCCTTGTTACGTTTAAATTTCAATTCGCCCGACGTTATCGGAAAATTTGCCGGCACGTGACGCAATATTGAATTTCCAAGAATCCAGGTAAAATTGAATAAAAGAAATTGGAGCAAGTAAATTTACCTCGAAAGGGAAATACGTGGTTACGTCTTACGAATTTGCACGCAAAAAAAATAATTTTGCGAATTTAAGAATTTCGAGTCCATTTTATTTACAACAATTTTCATTTTATATGTCATTCTTTATGGCTAATGCTTAAGACGCTTCTACGTGTTCCATTTGGGAGTGATTGAAAAAAAAAGATTAATTCAATTCCCTATGTGTAACTTGACTAAACGAAATACATTACTAAACTACTGATTTTGCACGACAGAGCGCGCTGCTGTCTTTCGAGTATACCGGGTGATTCGAGATTTATTATTATCTTTACCGATTACACTGGTCCCAATATTCTATTTACAAAGAAGGAACCGTGCATTGGGACTGCTTTAGGATTACTGAATGATTTCGCACACGTCCTGACAGTGATTTTACTATGAAAAATTAAAAGGAAACATTTTTTTCACACATTTAGCTGTCCTACGACTATACTTTGCGCTGACCACAGCTTGACTTGGTATTTCGATGAATGTTCAATTTGACACAAGAAAAACCATGATTTACTTTCCATGACAACCGTCCATCGTTTGATTACAAATTGTACTTTCATTGAAATACCAAGCCTTATAAAATTGTTTCTTGTATATACTGAGACATGCAGCTCTACGTTTGTTAGACAGAAAAGATCACGAAAGCATATAAAGATTGATACTGTCCCAATGTGAGTTCAATTACACGTGATACAGAAAAAAAAGGAAAAATAAAAGTCATAAATGCAAAGATTGTTCCTGCACCAAGAGATTTTTTGGGTGTTAACCAACAACGCGTTACTTTCCTGAGCACATAAATAGCAGACGTATACAAAAGTACTAAGACAAATACAAAAGAACTGACAATTATCATTGTGCAGTAGAGAAAAATATAAATCCAAGTCCATAATATTGAAAGAAAAAAAAAAAGGGGGGAAATACTATGAATAAGAAATTGGACTTCTCAGAGTTGAAATCCAACCTCGGCCGTCAGCCGCGTGTCCAAGAACAAAGGAACCAAAATGACAAAATAATCCATAAAAATAAAAGCCATCTGATTATGAATATTAAAAAATAAATTTTATCACAAAAGCATCTCCCCTCCTGGCTTATCATTTCCGTCCTCTCCGTGAATCTCAAAGATTGACAGCAAGATCCTGAAGTGCAAGTGGCGGTATGAAATCTTTTTGTCGAATATGAACTGCTTGCACCGAAGGCAAGGATGAGGACTTGTTGTCATTAGGATTCTGCAGTACGTTATTATTGTTATTCGAATTGGGAGGTGGCAGCACCTGTTTCTGCGCTTCATCCTGATTAACTATAGCGCCATTGGTCTGGTTAACTGCAGCTACGAGATTCATTTGTCTCCCATCGTGATTCTCGTGGTGTTTCTCTTGAAATTCATAAGGAAGAGGAAGAAAGTTTTGTTGGTCTTTAAGATCGTTTGGACCAACGGGTACGATATTGCCATTCTCATGCTGTGCGAATCCTACGTCGCTGATTTGCTCATTCGGATCCTCGTTTCTCTCAATCACGTTCTGATCGCTCTCGGCGATTGGCTGATGGTCGCGAGGCGCCTGAATCGGCGATGGATTTTCACCCTCGTGGCTTGGACGACTTACCTCTTGCCGACCAGCATGATTTTTTTGTGCGTCCAGTTCAACCAGGGATGGTTCCTGGTGATGTGGCTCCATCTGCTGGGACGATTTTATACTCGATGCACTTGGCAAGACGCCGCTGGATTTACAGGATTTCTGAAAGCCAACATTATAATATAAACTTTGTATAAGCAACGCCGTCATATAAATTACATTACAAAGCAATCGTAACAACTTGACAACATTGAGAATTAACGTGACGCCAGAAATTTGATCTCACAGTAGCAATTAATTTTTTATAATTCTCGCCAAGAACGTTAATGAGTACGGATTATTTTCGACACGAACTTCTGTACGATCTGACGAAGTCATTTGTGTTAAAGTTAAACTATAAAGTCATAATAATAAATACAAATAAATATACCTGAGCATCCACGAGTTCACGTTTCAACTGGAACACCTCCTTCTTCAGGTGCTCCATCTCGCTAGCCGAATTGACAGTGCTCTTCTTGAGCTCACTGTACTTTTCTTCCAACTGACTTTTTTGAGTCTCCAGTTCCAAATGCTTGCTCTTCAAATGCTCTAAAGACTTGTCCTTATCTTCACGAGCATTACGAAGTTGACCTTTAAGATCCTTCACTGTACTTTCCAACTTGTTAATATCCTCCAAAGCCTGCTTCTGCCTGTTATTACATTCTTCCTGAAGATCCTGTTTTTCAGTCTGTAACATCTTGTAAGTCTGCTGAAGTGAATTGAAGCGTTGAGTAGCTTCAATGCTGTCTTTATCTCTCAGTGTTTTCTCCCTGGAAGCTCGATGCTGAAGTTCCTGTTTGATGGCTATATTAGAGCTTTTCTCGTCAGCCAGACTCTTTTCCAACTGAACTTTGTATTCGAAGATGACTGTAAAACGAAACGAAACAAAGTATATGAATAAAACATTATTATTCTTACTAAAGGAATTTGGATGGTCTTATTTATTTTTATACACAGTTTTCTGAACACTAACCATGAAGTTGAGCAGCCAAGGCCTCCTGCTGCTTGCTACACTGCATATTCAGTTCGCGAAGTCTGGCCATCTCCGAGGTGGCAGCACGGTACAGGAACACCAGGAGTAGCAAAACGACACCGCCGCCACCATAGACGGCCAAACGGCCACCACGGCCACGGCCCAGCCGAGAACCGCTCATCTCTGTAACAAAAAATGACAAAAACCAGTCAGTAAGGAATTTCAGATACCCAAGACTCTGTGAAACTAAAGAAGGTCAAGATGTCAAACTTTCGATGGGAAAGTAACTACGCTGGCATCGCATAACAATCTGTGTACTACGTTGACCAGAGCTGTTACGGCTTGTAACGTAGTGTAACATTTTTGTCGCTAATCACATTTATAAGTGAAAATAAATTTTGTTTAAACAATTCAAATTTCTTTGAAAAATTCAAATTAACATTGCTTATCGATATGATGTTAAATTTTCAATATTTTTTCAAGTACCTTATACAATTCTTTTTAATTTCTTCCTTTGCATTCTGTAGATTTTATTTCTAAACAATTCAATTGAGAACCCCTAAAGAGACACGATTACAACAGGCTTTGCACAGGTGAATGCTGGGTAAGATCGAGAGGAATGGACTACAGAGGCGCATATATATATATATATATATATATATACTGTTCACACAGAACAAGGTCAACAGAGAATTCGTAATTACACTACGATATGATCAAAAATTACCAATTCTAAGTGTTCACGGAGACAATGCACGCTGAAAGACATCGTGTACTCGAATTATGTAGGAACCTGCGCCTTACACAGAAACACTTTTAAACATGACCGGAAGTCAAGTGCACTTGAGAAATGCATAGTGACTCAAATCATAGAACAGACTGTCATTTTTGCCGGGTAAAAAAAAAATTAGAAAATATCTCGCCAACAAATTAAAAATACAAAAATACAAAAATTTAAATTAAAACAAAATAATTCTCGTATAAATAAAAATAAAAAAAACATTATCGTACTCCACACGTGTAGCCACACTGTATAACGGATCGCCATGTTAACAAATTTGGAAATCGCCAGGATCCAAAAAAAATTCAAAACCCTGACCTTCAAGATCTAATAAAAGAGTTGATATCCACCATGATAGCCTGCACAGCAAAATTGAATATTCCTGGCCCTGTTAAACGTTCAACAATATTGGAACAGACGTACTTTGTAAATACGACGCAGTTGGGGGATAGGACCGAGGGAGACGCCAAGTTCATTTTACTCTACCATTGTGACATCTAGCGGACAAGATTGTAACTAAGCCTGTATAATCTCGAGAACGACGCACGAAATATAATAAAAGATAAAGTTATCATTCCTGAAGAATCAAGCTGCTGATATAAGCAAATGTCGAATATCAAGATACAACGTAGAGATGCGATAGATAGATACAATGTGATCGCACACGACTAATATAATAAAAATTTTTACATGACAAAAAGATCGATCTGGTCTCTTAGTATTGTCAAGATGTTCCTCAAGATATTAAAAAAAAATAATCAAATAACCAGAGACTAATTAAATTTACTAAGGAGTCGCTTAAGAGTAGCTTTTCTGGTTAAGTTGTAAAGGAATTAGTAGCATAATGGAGACACGAGAGCAGGTTCAGTTTAGAGGAAAAAGAAAAAACAAAAATACGTAGATAACTGAAAATTGTTATATACGCAGTTACGAGTTACGAATTAAAGCACTGACCATAAATGAAAAAATGAATCTAAATGATAATTAAAAGACAGAAATATTTATAATAAAGAACTAAGTAGACTTAATACGATAATAATCATAATAGAAACCGTTAATCGTTAGGTGGATACGCTCTTATAAATTATGGAGGATTTAATCGAGCCTTAATAAATACTAGATGAATCCAGAACGGCTTTCAATCCTAATACAGAAGTACAGAATAACGAGAGCGTGACAGTCACGATTTTGACGTCATCAACGGTTGTACTACAGACATTCGACTGACTACCGTAGTACAGCGATGGACGGGTATTTCAAATTTTCAAATTAAAAAAATGTGTCTTTCCACTTATAAAACAAATTTTCTGTGCTTATTTCAATTAGCATTTATTGTATTTATATTTATTTATTTATACCATTATTTGATATAGAAATATCCTTAAAATTGTCAGTGACAGGATGGATGCAACATTATTTGCACAAACGTAAAGGTCAGTCTGCTGTGGACTGAGTTTAATGAAGGGAAAAAAAAAAAATGACCTGTCTATTGGATTGGCTGCTTCAGGTTTGGCAAATTTATAAAGATTTTCGTAAAGCCTTGATATAATCGAATCCAGTACCAATGGCAGTGGGGGTCTTACTTAGCAGCTGGAGTTAAGTTCACTGACATTTCCGAGCACGCGCGTATCCTACCACATGAAATGGCTACGTGTATATACAGTGGTTATATTAATATCTGTTTATATATATATATATTGCGTGAGAGTCCTGTGTGCACGCGGGACTGCGTGTTCTTGCGTGCAGGTGAAATTCACAGGAGTATTTTAGATGTTCTCTATTATGGACAAAAAGAGAAAAATAGATAAGGTAAAATAATAGGATAAAAAGTAGAATCTAATTTGAAACGATTGTCGAACCGTTGAGCACGCACGGTTGTGCCGTGCAAATTGATATTAGTGATTTTACAATAGAATATTGAGATATCAAAATGAAAAATTATTCTAGACGTATTAGATGCAATTACACAAAATTCATAGCATGTATTGAATCATTAGTGATAACGTTGTCGTACGTGGAGATTAAAATAATTCATGTGTGTCTAGAGCTAATACTTACATTGAGAAAAAACTGCCACGTAACTCTTGATATCAAGATAGAGATATAAAAAGGAAAAATTATTGACTCTTCTCAAGTATAAGACCGTGTCCCACCGTGAGGCAGTTCGTAGACACTCTGGCACCGTTTAACCTGGCTGACCCGAAGAAGAAGCGTCTAACACGCAAGAATTCTAATAAGCCAATTCAGCAAGGAGTAAAACAGCACTTTCACGAGACGATATTTCATTCCGTTTCATTCTCACCGTACGTTCACTCCAAGCGTATAAATGGCTACAGGTTACAATGGCAATAACAGTACCGCTACTATTGAGGTTATACGTCTTACTTTTATAGTACAATAAATCATTGTTAATAATTTCGTAATAAACACATGCAATGTTTGTGCATATATTAAATGATCGTCATTGAGTCTTTAAATTGATAAAAAATAAAGTGTCACACATGTCAGTAAAGATTTAAAGACGTACCTCGTGGAAAAAGAATGTCTGTCTTCTCAGCTACTCATAGTCGATTTCTCTCCTGGTTCTCTTTCTTCGAGAATAACGAAATAGATACACAGAATCACACCGCGTCGCGGCGCCTTCCCTTTTTCTCAGAGACGTCGTCGTCGCGTTTGATAACTCAGTGAAATATTGAACTTGGATCCGATGCTCCGCCGTGTCGAATCGTGTCAGCAGGACGCGCGAACGACAGGTTAGGAATGCTGGTGCTCGGATTCGTGTTTTCTACGAGTCGGCGCGGGCGACGCATAACCCTGACGGCTACAGGATCACGTATTACCCACTAGTCGGAGGAGTACAGAAACACTTTGGAACTATAAACTCCCTTTCCAACTATCCGCTGATCCACAACGCCGACCGTCTTCCCACTTGCAGGCACTAAACTGAATAGAAGCTGACAGCCAATCAGCGAAGCCGCAATTTTACTTCGTCCAATCAGATACGAGCAGGCTGCCAACGTTGCCGGAAAATCTCTACGTGACGCAGTGATCCTCATTCTCTGTATATTTCTGTTGATTATCGTGATCGTGGAAGATCTGGACGGACATTAAATTCCTTTTATTGGGATTCTGTATTAGTTAGGTTACTTTCTCTGCAGAAGGTGAACAGGCTCTACTCTCTTTCTTAACGGAACGTAGTTAACTGTATTCATATATGTATTGATACATGATCAATTAACACCTTGTTCTTGTGTACATGATAATAGCAACGATGACAGTTTTTTTTTCCCCTCGATGAACTTGTACATGTTTTGCTGCTGTTTACCTGGAGACGGTATGTATATATTCAAACAATTTAAAATGAATGGAACTCTTGTTTATCTCATTGCGGACTCTGACAGAGACTACTGCGAATATGAATGGAGAAATGAATGTGGATAGACATAAATTTCTGCCAAGGACTCTGATAAATTATTTTTTAACTATGCATAATGAAATTACAGACTGCCAAGTTGACGAAATAGTATTAAACGAGGTTGTTTTACCAGTTATCGCCATCAGTCACTTGACTCGTCTGATTTTACCTAGTTGTGTGGTATTGGAAGCAGCAGGAAATTTTATCGTTTACCCATGGTTTAAATAACAGTTTGCCGGTCGAAGTCTAAAGTCTTAAGTTATCCAACGCCATAAATAAAAAAAAAAACAGTTTGCTGCAGCTGCTATACCTTCTGCTCCTTTTGATGATGGATATGTGCATATATTCATATGCATTTGGCTTTCCTGTGGGTTCGCTCCTGAGCCTCTCAAGGACGTGATAGTCCATAAATGTCCAAAACCACTAACCACCTTCTCAGATCATATAACCAAGCCGTTCAAATACATTGGATGGAGACCAGTGGTTCTCAACTGACGTAAAAAGGGATAAAGTACTGATAAGGATATCTATCTTATCGATGGTCGTGATAATATCTTTGTAACAAGAATCTAGAAGAAACTACCCTACAAGATAAGGATGTAGAATCCTTAATAACAAATTTAATGTATTGTCAATGTTCTACTTTACTCCAAAATTACGTACAGGTTCTGTATTTTTAACTGTACTGTTATTATATTTACCCAGAGTAGGTAGTCTCCGTGTTATGACCCTGTTTTATATGATATGAACATTTAACCCCAAGACCTGAATATTCAAATGAACACGTGTGCACCCTTGTGACATGTCTAAAATAAACACTGTAAAATGGATCAAGAATGAATCGATATTCATCTCCTATGATAACGAAAGTAATGAAAAGATGTTTTGAAATCCCAAAAATATCATTCATACATGCAATCATTTATCATTACGGATGACTGACTAACGCCTAAAGTCAAAATACCCTACAACACTTTGCTACCCTTAGAAAACATTTTAAAGTTCTCAACTTAAAGTCTTGATTAAATCGCAGAAGTGACCCTGTTCCCCAGTAAGCACATTGACACGGATTTCATGTCCTCTCAAGAGAAACTTGAAGTTACCTCAAGTGACCTCAGAGCGATCGATTCGAAGCGCTTAATGTTCAGAGTGCAGGAGTTGTCGAGTTGGCAGGAATCGTTAATACCTGGAAGAGAAAAATTTGAAATTCACCAAGAATCCTGATGTCTAATAGTATAAGGATGAGTCTTATAGCAGTAAAGTTGAGTAAAGATTTCAATGGCTATACGAGATCCCAAACCTAGTCCTTCAAGTTCTAGGGAATTTTAACCCTCGGCACGAGGAAGGTTGGCAAGCCTGTCTTCTCGCGGGGCACGGCTCTGCTTGCTTCGGGCGCTCAGTCAGGAAACTCGACTGCATCGAAGCACTACAGAAGCGAAATCACCAGCTGGCCATTACGGTACCGTCGATCCATTGAGCAGAGTAGTGTGAGCCACCAACCTAAACTATCCGGGAGCTCTAATTGGCCAGAAAAAATAAGAGAGTAGTCAGTCAATCCTGTATCGAAATCTAATCGAGACTCAGTGGAGGCGAAGTTACTTGCGTGCGCGGTTTCAGTCTTCTGCACTCCCGTGTTTCCTTCCGTAGATACTGACTTTTTGGTGAATTTCTAGACCTGACAACTCATGATCCAGAGGATTGGTTCGGTGTGATCTCTCTACATCGTTACGGTGTTAAATCCACGGGTCTTCGCTGTATCTTGTATGTCGCCTGCGAAAGGTTTATTCGTGCATTTCCCAGCGGATAATCGACTGAGGGAAAATCATTCCCGTTACAGCCACCTTATTGTTGGCGACAATGTGTCCAGGGTTTAGACGTTAACTTGCATTTCCGTCCCCGGAAGCGCCGTGGTGACAGTGATGAGTGGTTGCTTAGTGGTGCTAGTAGCCGTGGACGGACGACTACATGACTGTGACCGTGACTGTGCCGCGGAGGGCTGCTACGTGCTTCTACACCGTCGCGCTAAACATGCCGTGAGTACCTGCCTTATTGCTTTTTAATCTCAAATTTATACATTTCATATCTTCCTGTGACATCGGGGAAGGTAGTTTTGGACTATCAGGTGTAAAACTATCCTTGCAATATCCATAATCTACTTGAACTATTGACATGTTCAAGGTGTTTATCAATTGATTGATTGCCCTAACTCGGATCAAATTGGGTCGACAAAATTCAAATTTTATAATTTATGGTTGAGAGTCCCTGGTTGCTCGTGTACTCTTCGACCAAGAGCCATGGAATGGTCCACTGGACGCGTGCGTTTTAAGTACCAAGATTTCTTCTTCACCAGAATTTTTAACCCATTCGATGAGTCCTTATTGAGGGAATCCCGTATGGATTTTATGCTCGTATGTACTGGATTATTATCATATGTAATCAGTGTGGTTACTGGCTAATTATTCTGAACAAGAGGATATTTAATGGGTTATAAATCGTTGGAGGCTACGTATTGGAACTCGCTATGGTAATATTGAGAACCGTTGACGTGTCCAGTAGCGCAGTTCGGAGAGCGCAAAAATTAAAGCTCGTTACGTTAGACGAAATTAGGTGTCTGTCTTTCTTTTGTTAGACTGTGGAAAAGTGAGGTTAGTATCCAATGAAAATTGGCTATTGGAAAAGAAAGACAAAACAGCAAGGACGCAATCACTATCCTTGACATATGTTACGGGTACGTGCCAATTCACACGTATGTGTATGAAAATGATGCTGGAGACGTTATGTGACTCTGGGAGTGTCTTATCTGAGTATAGAAGTGATGATCGCCGGGCATTTTATCATGAAAATCATTAAAGCTGTCTGCCACTGAAATCTAATTGCGTGGCAATTTCAAGTCAGGTAGCCACATATTTATTATTATTATTTTTTTATTGAACCCTGAAAAACCGCTGCCATCTTTTGCAATATCTCCTCATTGAGAATCACTGCTTATTTCGACATCTGCATTCGGACGCGGACAGGAATGAATTCTTTCTTTTGCGACGGTCGCCTGCAAGGGATGATTTCTTCTGGTGTATTTTAGTCTCTTTCATTTCGCAATGTATGACAGGGTTGTAACTATAGTAAATAATTGTCTCCATTCCTTGCCAGAGACACAGTAAACAAACATTTGGCCTAAAAGGTGTGGATTTATATTCCAAGATTGAGAACCACTGTGATTTCATGGTAGGAGTTAAGAATCCATTGTGGCATCGGGGATGTATTAACCCCCGGATTATCCAAGTAGGTACAAACTCTACCTACCCCTGGTTTCTCTTTGCTTCATTCAGACAAATGTCTAATCTTACCTTTATTTTTATCTAAAATATACGTCATTTTTTTGTTTATCAATTATCACACACGTCACGACTGCGTTCCTTAAAAATACATTGAGAGAAAATTTCGTTTCTTTTTTTTGACAGATGCAAAACTCGAAAAAAAGCCTGAAATTATGTTCGCCTAAATGACACGTAGGTTTTCCTTGCTTCTCAAAAATAATCCAACACGTGTTAGCATAACCTCAATAAATCACAATGTCACAAAGGGTCTGAAGAATCGAGGAAAAATGAACAACCGCCAAACGCCATTCATTTTTTATCAAATTGATTTTCAAGCCCTGTTTACTTTCCCTTAAATTCTTTCATTCGCTCTATATAGATATTCAACTACGTAATAACCTTATAGCTACTTATACTCGTTCATTAACTTAATTCGAATGAATGACGGCGCAGCGAAGCAAGGATCGATCGAATTTCACCAGGGCTGTAGCTCGTGAAGAAATACAGCTACCTATTACGGTCTCCGTTTATTTCCGTCTAAGCGTCGTTTCTGCTTCACACTGTAAACTGCCTTACTGCCGTTAAGTATTTGTCCCAGCTCATGTTATCGTTACTGTTCAACGTCCGTCGTCCTCCAGAAGCTCGATTTTCCCCTGATCATTTTACCCTTGCCATTTACCTAACCATTACAGCCGTTAGTAGTCAGTCTGGAATAAAAGACCATACAATAACGACGTATCCTCATGTAAGCGAATATCGTCCATGAAATCTATCGCCATTAATTTTCATTAACGATTAATAACAACCATTGATTAATTACATAATAAACGACTACCTACGTGTAATTATTAGAACATTCAGGGCGAATTTCCATAAACGTATCATTCGTTCAATTAATTGTAAGCTTTAATCGTGACATTTAAAAGGCACCTGCGATGAAATTCCACGGTATCGCGACATGTATGTGGGTCATAGTGTCTGTGTAAAAGCTTAAGGCGCACCGCAATTTTGCGGCAGTACGAATGTTACGGTCGTATCGCCATCGTACATTACCGACTGTTTAGCTATTATGCATTATACGCAGATAAATCGCCCTTTGTGTCGCAATAGGCCTCGTTGTGACGTGTTGTCGCTCGATGTGCGTCAGCCTTAAGGATTCTTGGTCGCGTTTATCTGCATCCTATAATATAGTAAAAATTTATAACAGCCTCCACCAATAGTTATGCTAACGGCAGTTTTAATTTAACGACCTTACCTTAAGTACCTATGTCAATATTTAAAAGCAGGTAAGAAACCAAACGGTATTTTCATTTGGCAGAGAAAAGTAAGCGACGGCACTGCCACTCCGGCTCTGCTTGCTGGCGAGGACACAGCGTAGTGCCTAGTGTAAAAAAAAATAAAAGCTTTTACTTTTTCTTGTCTCTTTGTATACATGAGTACAGTCATCATCCCATGTCTTGTTTCTGTTTTCTATTTCCATTCTGTCGTGCTGGATTTTACATCGATCAGTTCTGGTTACGGCGGCAGGTATTAGTATCGCTGGAAGGTCTTAGGCGATCCGAAAAGGGAGCGTTCTCATGACAACGAAGGCGGCGGATAGAACGGACTACTCTCTTGTAGCGAATCGAATTATCGCCTGCGGAACCTCGATACATAAATATCCATGGAAGCGACTTAAGTGTGACCATTGACCACGGTAGTATCACTTATGATTATTCACGTCTCTCTTTTATTTACTCACCGTCTCTTTCTCTCTTGGAAACTCGTTAAAGTCTCAAGCTGCCATTCGAGCAGCAGACGACACGAGAATTCGGCTCGAAGAAAAGGAAGTCGAGTATTGCTGTTCTTTGTGCTTTGATAGTATTCACTTCCTTTTTTTTTCTTCACCATTTTTTTGTATCGCTCTTCTCTTTCTTTGTCGCTCGTTTGACCTTTCTCCGTGCGATGAATTACGCGTGCGCCTTTACCAACAGAAGATTCAGCTCGGATTCTTCCTTCCTTATCCTTTGACATCGCCTCGTGTTACGACGCGTCGACGATCACGGATTGACATTTTTACATTTTAACAAGGCGAGTCCTCGCTCTGTTATCTCGCCAACAAGAAAATCACCTCGAGACTTGGACACTAATAAAACGTGTCGATTAATCTCCAACGTGAAGTCCTCTGCTAATGCATGGAAGCTATTAGCGTCGTACACGAAATTCACTAGCACAAATGGCGGACCATGGTGGCAACTCGGAATCGTACGTCAAAATCTCCCTCGGGAATATCCTTATTAGCACGGTATCGTATACGCCATTACTGTCTCTGCTTCTTATCCATCGAATATTCTTTTGCCGAAACGAAGGTGAAAAATATTTGTTCATTTCTCATACCGCCTTTGACAACACAAAAAAAATTCATTTGAATTTTCGAATCAAGGGGATCTTCACGAACGGCGAGTCTTGAAACAAAGAAACAATATCGTTCCGAAGGTTGATAATGATAATGTAAAGGAAGCTTCAGTTCCACAAGCGCCACTTGGTTTCCTAAGGAATAAAATAAAGAAAAAGACAAAATGATATACGTTCACGGAGAGTGTGCCGCGGCAGCTACACTTTTATTGAGGTGCAACGCCCTGCCGCACCGTGGCGCCCCTCGTCTCTTTTCATCCTCGCCACTGCCCCCTCCGCCGTCTCTTCCACTACCCCCTGCCTATACCGACAATCCAACCGCTCGCCACTCTCTTTTTCGTCTCTCGCTCTTGGAACATCGAATTTTCGTAAAGGAATTAATCTTGTTGGTTTTATTAGTCTCGCCGTGTAGTTGGCCAGTAGGACTCGTGGACGTAAATGCTTTTCTGTTAATAGACAAGTTCACCTCTAGATGTCACTACTCTTCGTCTCCTTAACCTGTCGCTGTAATTGTTCTGTGCTGTGATTAAAACGAATAATTTTCTACGTTTATTATGGACGCTGAAAGCCTGGTTTTCTTTACATTGTTTTTTAGTTATATCTTACTGTCAGTTTTATCGTGGGTTTGGATGACTGAGGCAATCGTCAGTCTGTGACCTTGACGCGATTGATTTGAGGTCGAACGAATGCTGTCCTTTTCCATTATGAGATCAAATTCGACTGTCAATTACAACAGTCAAATAGATATTGACTAGTTGGCAAATCGAATGGTTTTCTTGATTTAATTCCTTTTTACGTTTTTCTTTTACGTCACAATCCATACGTTGCTTTATAAACTGTACTGTTTAATTGAATTTTAATTTATTTTCAGAATCAGACACTATTTTTTCAACGTTCAAATGTAAACGCTCTTTGGACTGTCGTCGCCTTGCGAATTTAACACGTACGAAAACCAATGCGCTGAATTTGCACAAAGGACACTCATACCATTTACGTAATGCGTAAAGGTATGCCGATGTACACGTATGCCGAAATAGTCAGCTGTAAAATTACATATAGACAAACCTCAAGTACGATTCCAAGCCATATATTTCCAATAGTAATTTCTAATAAAGAAACGAGGATTTGCATTTTCCGTAAGTACCGTCGTAGTCAAATTTTTTTTTTTCTTCAAAATTCACAAAACCCATAAGAAATTTAGCTCGAATGAAATCGCCCTAATTTACGGTATTGATCCCAAGGGATCTTATCCTGCCAAGAATTTCTTCTTCCGGCGGGCAATAAAACAAACGAAAGTGTATAAAACCAGACGTGCAATGCATCTTGGGAAGTGTAAAGACACTACTTTTGACTCTCAGCCAATAATTCGGACATGACAACGAGGAGGTTTCTTAACGATTTACACTAACTGTATAATCTCAATCTGACTATATATATCACTTCAAGCGTCAGTCTCGTTACCAGTACATAAAGCGGCTCTCACAACCAATCGCTAATATTAGTCGAACGTCAAACAAGTTCGTGTCAAATTATCCTTTATGTATCTGCGAAGCAAACCGAGTTATAAGTTCATGACGTGCATTATTATCATCCAGCCACGTAATTTCACTATGAATTAAGTTACAATCTGTTTCCACGTGCATTGATAACATTGTGAATAACCCTTTAGCCATCCACGGTATACATGGTCGCTCTTACGCAATGGGCAGTCGATAAAAATTTATAAAATTATTTCAACTATTTTTTTTGGTCCAATCACCTGATCCTATTAAATATGTCAGGGTTGAAAATTTTATGAGGAAACCCGGGGATGCTCTTTAATCAAAAATAATATCGGTGAAGGGTGTCTCGTCGAATGGGGTTGTTTTTATCTTTGCCTCTTGCCCGCTGTTATCTGCGACGCACAGGTTTTACGTGAAACCCTGTCTACGCTGGCCGATGTCACAGGGGGTAGTATTTGTCAGAGTGTCAGAGGGTGGGTTTGTATATGCTTATGGTGGTGGCAGTGGTGCCAGTGTTGGCAGCAATGATGATATTGGTGGCTGCAAGGGTAAAAGACAGAGAAAGAGGGAGAGAGGGGTGGAAAGGGATAAAAAAGGGTAGGCAGGGTTTTTAGGGTAGTATTAGAAAAGTATGTCCAGGGAGTTAAAAAGTGAGGGTTGGAGAGCCTCGAATTTTAAAAGGGATGATATTCGCTTTTCAACATTCAAATCAGCATCAACCTTGACGCTGATTGGCCTGACCGTTTAATTGTATTATATTTTTCTATGATTGCGTATTGTCCATAAAAACAAGAAAAACACATCCACAAATAACGTACTGATAAAAACAAGACGAATAAAAATTTTTTTTCTCAATAAATAATGCTGCTTCGAATAATCCAAACTACAACAAGAATTTAAATCATTTGAATTCTCAATGGTTTAAAATAATCGGAATGCCGTCTTAGTGCAAGGAAGATAAAAGCATGAAAAACCCTAGAAATTATTCTAGTTACTATAATAAAGGTCTACACATGTAAACTGTATGATTGTAACAATTTCATTCAGTGATGCCAACGACACCAGGTATTATTTCCTATGCAGCGATTCTCACAGAAAAACCCCGTTGCTAAGGGTGAAAAAAAAATTTTTTTAATAAAAAAGAAATTTTAGTAGTGGTAATTTTTTTCTAAATTCAAGTCACGTCAATCCTTACATCCATCCCCCTTGACCCTGGCAAGTCAGATGGTGCAGGAAGGGGTTGGGGGGTTGGAAGAATTTCGTATTTCATATCGGTTTATTCTACCCGCACAGGGGAAAGAGCGTGGTTGGTAGTTCACAAGGAGGGCGATTATGTAAGACACCCCCTCCCCCCCCCCTCATCCTCTTGCTCTTTCAACGGATATTATCCGCCATTGAATTTTGTTATCATAAACGAATTTTTTTTTTAACTCTCTTACATTATCTCGTATACTTTTCAAATATCAGAAAAAATAATTTTGCATATCCGGCTGGATGATTTCTGTCATTTGATTTGAGTCGATTAAAGTTTTGACGATTGCAGGATATTCTAGTCGTTATTGATCTGCGTGCGGTTATGACGTAATATTTAGTCATTAACGTGATTCCTTATCTAGTAATTAATTGAATTAATTTAATAATGTGCGACTGTATTCCATATTTCCATATTGCAATAATCCTATTAAACGTATTACGTTTGAAATTCGATAAACTGACTCGCGCGATTATTATTCAATGAGTCAGGAACATACGATAGCGTGCTAAAATTTTTAGGCACGTTAAAATATACGTCGAATGGCCTTTGGTCGAATACTTTTGCACGGGAGTGTAATTCGTGTAGAATATAGGCAAAAATGTCTTCTTGTTAATTTTCAAGTGTACTGTAAATTCTACGTGACAACGTAACCTTGTTTCAATAAAAGTTTCTCCTACCTTTGTACACGTGTGGGCAGGTCTTATGTGGTGTTCTGAAATCTGGCGTAAGAGATATACATTTGCATAACCAAATACCTTCATTGAGTGGTTCGTCTGTATATATTTATTATC